>CM053783.1:631290929-631890929 GCA_028749045.1 Cupressus sempervirens | reverse complement strand
CTGAAAAATTTTAAAGCAAAGTCCACACCTCTACCTCGGGCCAATAGCGCAGGTACATGGTACACAATTCTCGTAAGGGAAATTGGCCCAAATCCATTCTACATTATGAAGGGGAGTCAAACCTATGACCTCAAGAAAGTAAACCGCAAGGTACAAACTAACTCACCTACAAGTGGAAGCTAAAAAATTTGAGGCAAATTCCACACCTATACCCCAGGCTAGTGGAGTAGGTACATGGAAAACAAGTCCTATAAGGGAAACTAGCTGAAAGGCATTCCCCACTACAAAGGGGAGTCAAACCTATGAACTCAAGGAACTAAACCTCAAGGCACAAAAAAACTCACATACAAGTGGCGGCTTAAATTTTTGAGGCAAAGTCCACACCTATACCCCAGACTAGTAGAGCAAGTACGTAGCACACAAGTCTTGTAAGGGAAATTGGCCCAAAGCCATTCTCCACTACAAAGGGGAGTTGAAGCTATGACCTCAAGGAAGTAAACCTCAAGGCATAAACCAACTCACTTAGAAGTGGAAGCTAAATTTTTGAGGCAAATTCTACACTATAACCCAATCTAGTAGAGTAGGTATGTGGCACACAAGTCCCATAAGGGAAAATAGCCCAAAGTCATTCTCCACTATGAAGAGGAGTTGAACCAGTGACCTCGAGGAAGTAAACCTCAAGGCACAAACTAGCTCACCTACAAGTGGCAGCCAAATTTTGAGGCAAATTCCACACCTATAACCCAGGCCAGCAGAAAAGGTACATGGCACATAAGGCCCATAAGGGAAACTAGCCCAAAGGAATTCTCCACTATCAAGGGGAGTTGAACCTATGACCTCAAGGAAGTAAACCTCAAGGCACAAACCAACTTACCTATAAGTGGTAGCTAAAAATTTTGAGGCAAAGTCCACACCTATGCCCCAGGCCAATGTAGTAGGTATGTGGTACACAAGTCTCATAAGGGAAACTAGCCCAAAGCCATTCTCCACTATGAAGGGGAGTTGAACCTGTGACCACAAGGAAGTAAACCTAAAGGCACAAACCAACTCGCCTACAAGTCATAGCTTAAAATTTTGAGGCAAAGTCCACACCTATACCCTAGGCCAGTGGAGCAAGTATGTAGCACACAAGTCTTGTAAGGGAAACTAGCCCAAATCCATTCTCCACTATGAATGAGAGTTGAACCTGTAACCTCAAGGAAGTAAACCTGAAGGCACAAACCAACTCACCTACAAGTGGTGACTATTAATAGAATTTTGTTATTATTATAATATAATAATAATTAATATTATAATTATAATACAATATGATGGCACAAGTGTTGATATAATAAATGGATTCCACCACTACTATTAGATGAGCAAGGATCAATGGCTCAAGATGTATTTTAGGTCAATTTGGGCAACACTCAACTTGTTTTCCCAAATCACTCCAAAGAGAAGACACATGGCATACATGTAATACTAGTGACTACTCACTAACCATTTTGACATGGATAGTGGATATCATAGTGACACACAAGACAAGGCATCAAGCTGACCACTATTCAATCAACTTAGATCAATGACTCCAAATAAATTTTGGGTTAATATTGGAAATAGTCAACTTGTATTCACATATTACCTAGAAAGAGGACGTGTATCATGCTTGGCATAAAATATATTGTGGCATTGGTAGTCTTTATAGTGTTACACATCATTCAATCAACAAAGATTGAACAGCCCTAGTCGTATTTTGGGCTGATTTTGGTTAGAGTAGTCTTGCTTTCTCAAATGTTGCAGAAAGAAGATACATGCCATACACGAATTGAGTGAGAAAGGAGACATGTAGGATTGATGTAGACATGTTGCAATAATGGGACATGTAAAATATTGATAGATAACATCATTGGAGCATCAAAGATCAATGGCTTGAGATTTATTTCAGGCTGATGTTGGCTACCTTCAATTTTTTTCAAAATTTCCCCAAAAAAGAAGTTTTCAGAAAGAAGTGAAGTCACCAAATTTTTTTATAAATGAGCAATAATTACTAGAGTTAATCATGAATTATACTATAACATCATATATTTATAATTTCACAAATAATTATAATACCACATATCCATTGTACAATGTATGTTAGAATTAATATCAAACACATGCTCAAATCTGTCAATTTTGCCACTTGTAAAGTTTTTTTTTGTACAAACCCCATGGTTTAGTTTTCATTATTCAATCTTGGATCTTTTTATTATGCACAAATTACCAATCCAAGATTCAGTAAAATTATTAGGGCATCAAAAAGCAATTACAAAAGTTGCAATGCAAACCTAGTCTTCCTAGATAGCTCACAACATCAGAGAAAAAATATATCAATTAGAGTTTCAACTTTCCAAGTAAGATCATGAACACATTTTTTACTAATATTTTAGTAACTAGTATCAACTATAGAATGTAGGGTTTAATTCTGAATATTTACTTTCTAGTGGCTAGGTAACTTGAAAATTTAAAAATTAGAAATACAATTTAGCATTTAAATGTTATTCGTGTCTATAAATTGTAATTTGTGTTTGTATATAGTTTTTTAAAATTTTCATGACAATGAAAACATACAAAAGGAGTCACACTGGCAATGGAATTGCAACCCAAAAGAAAAAATAAGGGACTGGGAAACTATATTTTGACATGCACAAACTTGTTTAAACACTAGCTTTTACTAATGAATTTTATGATATTTTGGATCTTGTTATCTATGGAAGGAGTATTAAAGAAATTAGATATACAATTGAAGATAAGTGGAATGATACAAAAAAGGAGTCAAAATATATTGAATTGAACAACATGATAAGGTGCATTGTAAACAAAGTTGCAATGTGGATTGGTGGAATTGCCTACTTGGGGTTCCCTCATGTATTCCCTTATCTAGAATTTGTAATAGTTTGTGTTGAAAACTATGATGAGAAAAAAAAGGAAATTTTGAATCAAAATACACAGGAGGAGATTTTTTCTATCACATTGAGTGAATTTGGTAGAATATTGGACCTAGGGTTTGAAGAACAAAACCCAACCCACATTGACCTAGAAAAAATTGGCAAAAACATGTGACAAGGTAGGTTCAGAATGAAAACATTATTATATCAAAGGGTTAGTAGTGTATTCAATCTTCCTTGTGATCATAAACCTCCTTATAAATTGGGTATTTTTTATAGTGGGTTCAAGATATTGTATCTCTGCTATCAATGTTTTTAGGTTTGGAAAGTAATGAGAAAGTGGGTACCAGCATTTTGGAAATGATTTTCAATATTCATTGTCTAAAATAGCCTGTAAGATATAATTATATTGGGCACATTGTACATCACATGAGAAAATAATTGTTAATGATTAATAGAGGGTTAGACCCACTATCACAGAAGACATTTTGATACACAACCTACTTGTTCTATCTTCTACTATCAAAGCATTGTCAAATTTTTGAAACAAAAAAGATTCATGTTAAGATTGATAAACCAATATTTGAATGGATATTTGTGATTAGGATGGCTGATCCCCAAGGGAACTATAACCTCTTTGTAGAGTTCTTTTTGGCACAACTTTATCATAAAATTATAGGCACTTCAATGCTTAGATTGCCTATCTTATAAATGACTAATTCAACTAGGAAGTCAAATTAAACTGGCTAACTGGTACTTTATGAAAGAGTGCATTATATTAAGATTTTATAGTTTAATTGTAGAACCCTACAAACTTCCAATACATGTGATAGAGAGGATATTTTCATTAGAATATGTACAACAGATGGAAAGCATAGATGTAATGTTTCATGGTCAACAAAAGAAAACCATTTTTCCTTCCTTGTCTATCAAATGTGGAGGGTTCACATTTCAGAGAAAAGCATTCAATGTAGTACAAGAATTTGTTGCAGCTTTTAAATTTGATGTTGCTAAGCACTGGCAGTATGATCCACTAAATATAATTGGTACAAAGCTCATAATGAATGGGAACTATGCAAGAAAATGTAAACATGAGAGTGTGTCATTGATTGGAAGATTCAAAAATATGGACTAATGGGAAGAGGTCAAAATGGAGATGGATGAATTCTCTAGTGAAAAAAATATTTCAACACAAGAATTCTTAGCACAAATTAAAGAATTACATAGAAAAAAATAAAAAGTACAGCTCATGACATCCTACAATTTCTACTAGAAAGTGGATCGCCCAAGTAAATAAAAAACCTTCCAGATGTTATAAATAAAGATTGTGTAACTACACAGTGATGTCGATAAAAAATTAATACATTTTGGGAGATGAGGAAGAATCTCAATGAACCTAAGACCTTTTTAGATTTTGAAGACTTTCCTAAGGATGAAACATTTATCAAATTATGGGATAGTGAGAATCCAAATATAGTAGTGCCACAATGTGATGCAGATGATGAAGGCAATGAGTATGAGGTTTGTAAGGATCCTTCATCCATAGCCATAAGCACTACCACTAGTTCCATTAAATCCACTACTCCAACTACTAGCAATAGTAGTACATTTGATTCAACTAGATAATATGTTGTACTTAATTAGAAGACAAGGGAAAAATATTGCATAGGGGAAAATATGATAGAAAAAATGGGTTATCTAGGTGATGGTAGATTGGGCATAACAGGTCAAGAAAATTGGTATCCATTCCTTATACCAAAGGTACCGAGACCTAGTCACAAACCAATCATTGGAGTAAGTCAAATGACCCAGCAAGTTCTTCAAAAAAAGGTGAACCTAAGCTATTATTCATGTCCAAGGTGAATTTATAACCTCCCAAGTTGTTTCTTCCTCAAAAGGTATGATGTGACTAACATTTGACTAGATCCCTGCAACTAAAGGTCACTATAGAAAGAAGCAAAAGGTTTCAGATACTCATATCGATACAATGCCAATAATAATTCCCTCAATGAAAAACCTTCAGAGCAGTCCAAATAATCCACTTGCTAGTGGAAATGGGGAAGGATTAGGAAGGGGTGATGTTGTTGGTAATCCTCAAAAGGCAATTATTACAAGCTTAAGCATTGGTGGAGATAAGGACAATGTTGCAAGTGCTCTTTCTCTTTTGAAGCATCATATTGTATCAATAGGTCCAAATTTTCAATTCAATAATTTTGTAAAAAAATTTCTAGATAAGGTGATGACATGAAATTCAGGTGGGAATATTCTGGTAGAAGTAATAAGTCTTAACAAACTGGAAAAAATCCAAGGAAGTACAGTGAAGATCTTATTGTAATTATGCTAATTTATGAAAGCTGGGGTGTGAGTTATTGTAATAATGGCATTTATGTCAAATGTAGTTAGGAGGTGAGGTTAGCAGTGTCATATCGACATATTTTGTGGGTCAATATTTTTGTCCACCCTTTTTCTTGGGGTATAGAAAATTTATTTTGGCACTTTTCAGAGATGCAAAAACCAGAGCTTTCAAAGGGTTGAGAAGGGTTTGAAAAGGTTAGTATTTATGAGAATTGTAGGGGTAGAGAGCATAGAAATGGTGGGGGAACAAAGTAGGAAGGAGCCTATGGGTGAAATGGAAAAATAGAAAGAAAGGGAAAACATTTGGGAGAAATTGGAGAAGGGAGGTATAGTAAATTACATTGCTAAACTCCATGGATTTGACACAAATGTAACTAACACTATGGTAAACTCTTGGAAGGATGAGAGAGTTAAACTGATTGGAGTTTCTTTTCAGATTACAGAGGAAGTCATTTCTCTTGTGTCTAAAAGTTTGGGCGGAGGGCTTCAAATTTTATAAAGATAAGAAGTTGTTGGCGAATGTGGTCAAGGATTTTGCAAAGAAAATAGAGGAAAGGAATGATCTAGTAAAATGTAAAACATACTATGAAATGGATTCCATCAAAAAAATTTGGAGGTATGTTTTATGAGCTATTATAGAGTATATTTCATTGGATACCGAATTTGAGAGAACCCATCACTTTATTTTTCTTAACCATTTCTATCATGGCATAAAGATTTCTTTCCCCTTTTCTTTATTTACTTCTATGAGCAAGGCTATCACAAGATACAAGGAAAAACCCTCTATGAATCCTGCCCTACATGAGGGATTATTGTTGTTAATTTATGAGCATTTTAAAGCCTAGACTTTAAGAAAATCTCCTCAACTTGGTGCAGATGCCTCTAAGGACTCAAGAAACTCTAGTTTTTCCTCTAATTTGGAGGATATTCAAAGTATCAATTTAGAGGAGGAGGAAATTTTTTCCTCTAGCAAGAAGGCTAAAGAGTCAGAGAAAAAATTGCCTTGACCTATTACCCCAAGTAGGAAGAGCCCTAGAGGACATGGGCCTAAAATTATAGGTCAGGGTGATGAAGAAAAAAATGAGGAAGGAGAGGATATAAAATCTGATGATGAGGAGGAGGAGATGGAAATTAAGAGGGAGGAACCAGTTGGGAAGAAAAGGAAGATGGAAAAATAGATGGATGCTAAAGGGGTTTTGGGGTTAGGGCCTAATATCTTAGCTATTCCTCTTTCCCCTATTCATCCCCAGGAGTAGGGGAAGGAGGAGATTGGAGGAGAGGGTGGAGAAGTGATTATAAAGGATAGGCAAAATCCATGGAGAAATTTCAATGTTAGAACATTCAAGATGGGGATTGTTAGAGAGAGAATGAATCCCTAAATTCTAGAAGAAAAATAGGGCCAGCTCCAGTTTGAAGAACTCATCAATCTAGCTATGGTGGAAATAATAGATAATGCTAGTGAAATGGGCATGAATCTATTGAATAAATCTTGCAATAGTATGATTAACAACTTCAGGTCAATCAAATGGCTTTACCATGAATTAGAAGAGGTTAAGGAAAATATTGGCCAAATGGAAAATAATAGGAAGGAGCCAGGTCTAGGAAATTAGAAGAATAAGGAGGATAGAATCAGTTTAGCTAAGAAGAGAATCTTGAACCTAGAAAACTATAATCACAATTTGGTGAACTAGATGATCTCCATCCTCAATTCTATTAATGATAACATTCTATCACTTATTGGAATGTTAAAAGTTAGAGGCCTACTATATGAGAGTGAGGATAAGGACAAGGAAAGAGCTATGGTGGAAGAGGATGCAGCGATAGAAATTACTTTTAGTACCTTGCACTGGGAATCCTAGAAGAGTCAAGAGTAGATTTCTAAGGAGACTCAAAAAATCTATGAAGCAACTCAAACGATGTAGGAGCTCTAGAAAAAGACAAAGGAGCAATCATGTTTTATTTATTCCTATCTTTTGTTCTGAGTTTACTACTATTTTTTGTCAAGTTGGCTTTTTCTTGTTCTGGCTTTTCGGATCTGAGTTGAATTGACCTTTTCATTGGCCTTTGTGTTTGGCTAGACTTTCATGCTTATTATCAGCTGTGTGACTTGTCTATGTTTTGCTAGGATTTATATGCTTATTTTCAGCCTTGGTTTTTGTTATAATTAATGGGTTTTAGGATCCCTATAAAACCTTTTTTTCTTATCGAAAACAAATTTTCAAGAAACCACAAAAAATGAATAGAAAAAGTAATAAGGCATTCAAGAAGGACATACTAGAGGTGGCTCATTCTCAAGAACTTGCATTTAGCATGATATTTCCAACATATAACACCAATAAATATATTGGTGTTTTAAAACTACCTGGTTGCAAAGGAACTAAGACGAAGATGCAAAAGACAAGATTTAGTCTAAAGGTTAGCTATTTCCTATACTCAACTTGATTTGCTTTAGATCTGGACCAACATTAACATAATCACATAGGATTCTCTACACTTAAGTCTCTCTAGGGCTATTGGTGGGTGCACCTTAGGGATGGAAATGTGACTGGTTTATGATTTTCTCTTCAAATCTGTGCTCACTGATATTTTTCTTTCAGATCTATCCCTATAGAAGATAATGGTCACAATTCTTCTTGGATCTATAATAAATCCTTGATTACAAGAGCTAACTACAATTCAAAGGGAAAACATTACAAATAAGCAATGACTAGCACTTTGATTCTTCACAGAGAAAAGTAAATATCGATTTGATTTATAATTGTGCTTTGTACAACCATATGAACTCTTGAATTTTCAATTTGAATTGATGAAAAATGCCTTATCCATTGTTAAATAGAGTCTACCCAATAAAAATTTGACCTAATTAATTTTCTTACAATTAATTTTATTAGCAATTAACCTTGAATTTCATTCTTATCATGTCCCTCCCATACATCTAGAAACCCTATCAATTCAAGAAAGCATTTACTAACTCCTTGAGTTAAAAGCAATCAATGAAAAGATATGCAACCCATCCAAGTTGCATTAAAATGAAATAACCTTGTTCATTCAATCCCAAAATTATAGATATATGAAAAAGGAGACGAAACTTAGAGACATGGATATCACAAAACCTTCATTTGTATTAACCTTCCTTAAAAATCATACAATACTGATATAAACTCAAGAATGATTCAAGATATGACAAAATTGTCATTCAATATTCACTTGTATTCCTAGATTGTAAAATTTAATACAACATAGAACATTGACACCAAAAGCTAACTGGACAAACTGCAAAATAGCATAAACACTAAAATTGTACACACTTCAGACCTCAACTCCATATCTTGGAAATCATTTTATAGGAAAGATTGTAAAAACCTTTAGATGGGAGGACACATGTCAAAATCCTATTAAAGAAATAAATACAAAGATATATTTTATTCAATTACATTACAAACATTCTTTGTACTTGATCAAAATTCTAGATGTAGTTGCAAAACTAGTAGGTGGTACTTTGAGTAGGTTTCTTTAACACAATTTTGTTTGTCTTCAGCTCCTATCACTTTCCTCGTCTTTTCTTTGTTCCTTTTTCCTCTAACTGCATGCTTTCACTGCCTAATCATTGTCACCAAATGGTAGGGCCTTTATATCTACCATGACCTCCCTAATGGAAACATTTGTATCTATATCATGCCAGGTAGCATCCCTAACTATATCTAACTCCTTGAGGCATTTGTTCCATTTGGCATCAATTATAGCCTTAACCTTTGTAGTTATCTTTGACATCTCTATTTCTGACTTGTAGAGCATGTCAATCAAATCATACACTACAACTCTACTTGTATCATTATTGCAATATGCTAAGAACCTAGGATGATTCAAAATGCTATCAAAGGATGTTGACCATTCCACCCAGTCCTTAATTTTTCCATCACTGTCCAAAATTACAGGCACAAATTTGGTGTTCATATGGCAATTGCTTTAATTTTATTATGGATTGGTTGCAACTTGTTACTAAAGAAACATTAAAATCCATCACTTTATTGATAATATTTCTCATGTTTATAAAAATTACCTTAGATAGATATTTCATCTATGCCAAAAAAGCTACAAGGCTATCAAAAAATGGAGTATAAGGACCCCATGTGGTAAAAAGAGAAGATAGTAGGGCTACTACCTTTGAACCTCTATACTCTGCTCCTTGCAACACAAGATAGTTATTGTGCACATTTTGGGAGACCATTTTCAATGCATTTATTTTATGAACTAGCAAGTTCTTGATTGCTCTAATTTCAATCTCTTTGTCTAATTCTAGTTCCTCTTCATCTACTTCTATTGCCTAGCCTAATGCTTCACATGTTTCAAGTACATGGCCCTATGTTTGCACACCTCTATCCTAGATTTTTGTAGCTAATCTGACAATGTTTTTTAGTGCTACTATTTTATTTTCCAACTTGAGGGTTTTCTACTCTAAGACATAAGTCTTCTTCATTTCTTCCTCATAATGCCTCCTAGTTTTGATGTACCTCTCATAGGCTCCTTCCAATTGTACTTGAAGGACATCCACCTTATTCTTTCCTAGCAATGCCACAGAGGTTTGCATCCTATATATTTGGTTGTTGGATGTACAGTGCACATTCCAAAATATTACATTTTCTTTAGGGGACTCTTTGATTTCCATAAGGGTGGGCTTTTTATCCTCTAGAGATAAACTCCATACAACCATTGTTTGAGCATAAATATTGTAGCCTAACCCTCTCGACTCTTCTAGTTGGTTCTCATCTTCAAAAGATATTCATTTATCTTTTCTTCTCATATAATCCAATAGAAAGGAGGAACTGATATCGCACCCCAGGAAGACAATCATGCCACTTGTTTTCACCAAATCTTTGGCATCTTCTATAGTGAAGGTTTCACTAGTAGGGTCATACTCTTTCAGTTTATGTACTAACTCAATAACTACCTCATCAAAGCCACTTGGGTTTATTTGTAGAGACAACTCATTTTGTTTTTAACTTGAACAAGAAGCTTTTGAATTCTTTATTTTTGATGAAGTTGTCATTGCTCATGAATTCATTTTCTTCAATGATCCTATCATCAATAATTTGAGCCTATAATTACAATTTCTTAGCCCTTTTCTCATTTTCAGTGGTCTAATCCATCAAATAATTTCTCCTAACATTATCAAAATACTAGCTACCCTTGGGAAAGATCTGCAAGGCCTTTTTTTGAGCCTTTTGTGGAATCTCCACCATCTTTTACTTCTTGTTCATGTGCTCTCCCCACTCTAAGATTTTAGGTTGATCCTCTTCATCATCACTGAGTTCAACAAAAATTTCCTCATTAGAGCAATCAAGATCAACTTTATTTCTTATTCCTTAGGTAATTGGGATGATTTCTCATAACAAATTTCAACACATTTATCTAGTCTAACCCAGTAGTCCATTTTAGGATAGAATCCCTTAAAGGATGAATATACCTTTTTTGGCTCCTTCTCAAAATGGAAAATGTTTCAAAACTATATCATTCTTTCCCTGCACACACTTTCATCCAATCTATCGGAAATGACATCCTCTTACCATATAGGTTTTGTATAAGGTAAATTGTATCATCTCATTCTTTTTAGGGTATTCTTGACTACACTACAAGGGTCATATCTTCTGGCTAGCCTTGTTGGTAATTTATAGCCTCTCAAATAAGCATCAATTTCTTCAATGGCATTCTTTCCTATCTCAAAATCTCCTACCTTGGTGCATCTACACAATAATGTTCCTTTCTTGACAAGCTTTCCTAGGTATTCTCTATTTAGTGAAATTAATTGCCAAAATACTTCTACAAACCCTAGTATTTTTGGGACATATTTGGGTAGAATGTGGAATGGTTGAGGAATCCCATATATTCTAATGATAGTATACTCCTCAAATAGAAAAATACTCCCCCAATCATGTGTGAATTGTCTCCTAGCATCAAAATGCATATTAAGAAAGTAAAAATCTTCCTAACACTCCTAAGAATTATTTTATTAGCCAATCCTATCATTATTAAAACAAGATGAACAAAATAATTATAGAAAGAAATAACATATGAATATGGGTAGAACCTTTGCTGTAGCCTTGTCCATCTTTGCACTAGTATCCTTTCTCCCTATTCTTTTGTGCATTTGAAGAAGCTCTGATAAAAGGAATCAACATTCTTGAATATGATCAAGTGCATGATCAGAGAGTAGTGAGGGAACCTAAAATTCTCCAATTTTCCTTGTTGTGTAGTAGTGATCTCCTCATGTATCTTGTCAATTTTTTATGTCACATAATCATACCCAACATTCGTGTTGGGGTCTTGAATATTCAGGGCCATGACATATTGTCCTTCTAGGGCATTCATGGTTCCATTTGAACCTAAGACTTTATTGAGGCCGAAGAAATTATTTTGGAAATAACTCTAAAAGAATTCAAGAGGCATGATCTTCTCTACTTCCTTCTTTTTTGGAATTTCTTCCTTCTCTTTATGGTAAATGGGGATGTGCCTTGTCATTTTTTGACCCATATAAAAACTCTTCTAGCTCTTGAAATTCTTAGTTAGGTTATTGATGCCAATAGGCAATGACATTGGGCCTCCCAAATCAAATGACTCTATGAATGTTTCTTTGTCTAGGGACAAGAAAATTCTCCTTTCTCTCCTTTGGAATGATTTACTAACTGGATTGTAAAACTTGATTAATGCCTTCACTAGGTCCATATCTACAAATACCTATACACAATCAATTTGCCCAAATTTTTGACCCAAGTGTTGCAAACTAGAACCTTTTTCATTATGTTCTTATAGAAGAACCAAAATAATTAATATCCAGTTCTATCTTGAACCTTTGCATCTCTACATAATACATATGGATCTCTAAAAGTGTGGTCATTTGCAGATTGTACATTAATTGAACCAGGTAGAATGTGCATCCATTCTTCAGCAAATGAGCTAGGTCTTTTAGTTTGTGAAGTATATTCATCAATCATAGCTTGTGCGATCAATTTTCTTTCATTCTAAGCCATCTCTTCAAAATATTTAATCAATTATGAATGCTATATGCTAGATAATCACTGAAAATCACTTTGTAACTCAAATTTTTCTTTCAAAACTCAAATGATTCTATAACTAGTAATAAAAATCTCTATGTCTTTTAGAATTTATTTATCTTTGCAATAAAAGTGTGGCATTAATGGAATTTAAAATTGGCATGCTTCAAAATCTATCAATCCTTGAAAAGTTGGCAAAATCTTTGTGTTTTCATACTTTGTACTTCCAACTCATACTCTTTTATCTAGCTCAGACATGGCCGTTAAAATTACTTTTATACTTTAAAACTAAAAGCTGTTATGATGTGATTAACTCTTTATCACTACTTTGCCATGGTTTCCTCTCTTTTCTTATCTTGATTTGTGACCATGTGAATAATGCTATCTTTTCTATTTCACAACCACACACCTCTTTTCTTCAACTATTGAGTCTGGCATGCAACATTGTGATTCCCTTTGTTCACAACTTTGCAACTTCATTTCTTTACTAACCACATAGGCTTTTGAGAATATATCCACTTTGTTTTATACTTTATCACCACTTCACAATCATTTACCACTTTATCTTATAAACTATTGTGATCTAGTGATGACTTCTTTATTCATTCCTTCGCATCTTCACCACAATTTGGAACTTAACATATTTCATGCTTGTGACAATGTAAGGCTTCATATAATAACCTTGTTGCTTCTTCACAACTACCAAACATGATGCTCATTGTAACCTTGCAATATTGCACTGACCATTTTCTTTGACTGCTACTACATCTCGCAAGATTACAACTTAATAATGTAATTGTCATTGAAAGCTTTGAAAAGTGTGATCAACAATTCTTTGCTACTTTGCAACTTAAGATATTAACAATCAATGAAACCATGCCAAGAGGTGATGATTATCTTTAACTATAACACTTTGATTATTTGCAAGCTTGTAAATTCACTTCTTTACTTTAGCTTTTGACTCACAAATATGTGATTGATTCTTTGTTTGACCATCACCTCTTTTCACAATTTTTAGCAAAGATCTTAACGATGAATGAAAACCTTGTGATCTTATGTTGGCCTTTAACTTTAAGTTTTTTGAACTCGCTATAGCTAAATCTTGTGACAGTACAATCTTAAGCTTTTGCAACTTCATATCTTTGACTATGAGTCAATCATAAACTCAAGTGATGTTGTGATGGTCTTAAACTTAACTGCCTTACCACTTAATCACTCCATCACAACTTAATCTATCACTTTGCTCCAAACCCTTGTGAAAGAGAGATGAGAATTTCTTCTAACTATTAGAAGTATTTTGCGGCTTAATCATATGACCATGCAAAAATGGTTTTCTTTAACTATTTCTTGACCAATCACTACTTCACAACTTAAAATACTAGTATTCATCTTACTTGTGTGATATTTTGACTAGGTGGTAACTTAATTGTCTTCTCTATCATCTTTGCTTTGCAACTTGAATACTTAACTTAACATCTAACTCTACAAAGGCATGATTACAAGCTTTTGCACCCTTGCAACCTTAACCTCGGGTTTCCTTTAACCAGCAGTGAGCATCTAATAACCCTTCAAACTAACTGCTTCCGTCTATTTGCATCATCATGACTTAGACTTGAGGGTTAATTTGAAGCTTGTGATCTTGCAATGATTCAAATTTATGTTTTTTTGTCATTTCTTCACTTCATCACAACTTATAATATTTTAAGCCTTCACTAACTTGTGATCATGTTCTTTCCACTATTTTTCCCCTTCACAACTTGAACTTGCATGCTAGCACTAACTGCTCTAACACTACGATAAACTACTTAGAAACCTTTTGTCTCCTTCACGTCATTCAACATGATTAGTGATCAAAAGGGTGTGATGTTGTGATTAAAGGGTTTTCACAACATTGCAAATTAAAATATAAGGAGACATGAGATATAAAAAAACAATGAACTCAAAATACTTAGGGATATAAAATGAATAAGTAAAAGTTTTTTGTATATCCCTATTTTATTATTTACAAGTCAATTTCAAATTGACTCCATTAAAAAAAAAGACAAAACAATTTTCCCTAGGGTTTTTATGAGGGAGAAAACAAATATTCAGAAACCCTAAGTAAAGGAGAATGAAATTATACCTAATTTTCACAAGATTTCACAAAATTTTAGATACATAAAAATTCAAGCTATTAAAAGAAACGATGGAGTTTATGATTGTTTCTCCCTTATAGCTAGATAAGAATTGACCAAAGAGAGACAAATCCATCATATTTTTATGTTAGCACACTATCTATCAATTTCTCCAAAGTACAAAATATGGACAAAGACAATGTAGTTAAAAAGACCAACTCTATGGTCTACAACTCACTGTTCAAGGTGGAGAGAGAGAGAGAGAGAGAGAGAGAGAGAGAGAGAGAGAGAGAGAGAGAGAGAGAGAGAGAGAGAGAGAGAGAGAGAGAGAGAGAGAGAGAGAAGGTCTAGAGAAGGCAAATGAAAACTTAAAAGTAGACTTGGAAAATGAAAAGGAAAAGGAGAAATAAGCATATGGTAGGTGCAAAGAAATAGAAAAAATGAATAGAAGTGCTTCCTCTCAAGGACCAAGTGCACAACCTCAACCAAAAAATATGGAGGTAGAAATGAAAATTCTAAAGGAATAATTGGAAGAAAGCAATAAAAAGATATCTAATGTAAATGTAGAGAGAGAAGTAGAACTCAAGATGTTGAATGACCAATTAAAATAAAGAAATAAGAAATATAGTGATACTCTGAACCATGTTAATATGGAAGTCGATGTAAAATTCAAAGAACTTAGGAACAAATTGCAAGAATCAAATAAATAACTTCAAGATGAAAGAGCATTTGTAGTAGCTATTTTTGAAAGGTTGGAGCCTAGTGGACATACAATTAGTAACATAAAAAAGCAATTTGACAATGAGAGGGAAAAATAAAAGTAGTGCAAAGAGAAAGAATAGGAAATAAAGAAATAAAGTGAAAATTAGTTATCACAAATGGTACAAGAGGTATAGAAGGCTAATAAATCAATCAAAAGGTTTGAGAACAAATTGTTTGGCTTATATAAAAAAATGACAAACTTAATCAAGCTAAGTGTTGTAATTTACAAGTGGGAAGAATACTTCTAAGAAGGTGGAGTGAATTAGAAGTACCAAGCTTTAAGCTATCAAACTTTTAACTAAAATTAATACATGCATGAAACATTTATAATTAACATGAAAGTAAATTCATGCATGAAAATAGACAACACAATATTTGATCACCCAAAAACCCTCTAAAATGAGAAGGTAAAATTGGGGTGGGCATGGCACCCACAACTTATCACTATAGAAATATGTAACTTGTCAAGGTTACAGAATTTGACCATCATCAATGGTCGACATTGTGAAAGGCCTACCTTGTTAAAGGCTCCAACACTCTATTAAAAGTGACATGTCTAAAGGATTTACAAACATTCACCTAGAATGTTACCTTGTTAAAGGATTTACAAAATGGTTGTTAAACCAACCTATCTTCATAGGATTTTCATTCTCCTAATACAATGGCTAGAAAGTATAGTAGAATATGTTGACCTAATAGCTTACAATCCTTAATTACTAATTTTATATCAATGTTTAGTCCATTCTAATTTGATCCTCCTTAATCTAATATGATTTTGTTTTTAGTGCTGATACTCTATTTTGATAACTGATACTACACTATTGTCCTTCTTCTAAGTCTTTACACCCTTTCACTTCCTTCAAACTTCACTAGTATTATCTCATGCATTCTCGTACATTTCCATACATTACTAAATTATGGGGTTTTAACCTCCTAAAAAAGGTTTCATGTCTTAAGGTCAGGTGTGAATCTACAATTGAGATTCATCCATCTTTCTTGATCAAATCTTTCCATTTTTATGATTGGTTGTATGTTGATTTCATAGGGAATCAAAAAGATTCTATCTTATCTTTAAATCCTTTGAGATTCATCTTGTGTCTTCTCAAAACTAGTTTACATCTTAGTTTGTGAGTTCAAAAACTCTTATTTTGATTCTATGTTACTTGACACTTATTGATTACTGATGCTCGACACATATAGAAATTATGTCTTGCTTGACACCTATAGAAATTCTATCTTTCTTAGCACCTATAGTTTACTTAGTAGTTGAAATTTACTTGGCACTCTCTATCTACTCGGCATCTAAATGACTCAACACTTGATGAATTTTTGGCTTAGCACATACTATAACTCAACATTTTATTATACTCAGCATAAACTTAGATAATTTCTTAAGTGTGTTGACACTTAATTGTCAAAACCAATCTAAGACCAACAATCTCCCCCTTTGACATGAGTGTCAAAAGCACTTAACTATTCATGATGAATCTAATCTCTTTGAGTATAATATACATCTATTCGACATACATACAAAATTTCAAAAATTATTCAAAATTTTTTGAAGATGCCTCAAAATTTGTAACTCCCCCTTAGTTAATGTGCCTTTGCTGTATCCACAACTTCTCATGTTGAACTTGTCTCATGCTCATTCTGATACTCTTTATCTCTACCTTATCATTCTACTTTGTTTTGACTCCCCCTTTCACATAGCTTCCCTTGTAGTTATAGTTTCCTTTTGGCTTTTCTATTTCTCCCCCTCAAAATTTATCTCCAAATTTATCTCCCCCAATTCAACAATATTATCTCCCACTTTTTGATACTTATGTAGAAGGGGTCTATACATTAACTATATATTTTTCCAAAAATTATTTATTTACCTCCATTACTATACTCAAAGTAGCATCCTAGTTTTGTAATGCAATTTCTAGTGATCTAAGCTTGATGGTTGTCTCTGCTGCAAGATGAACTAGGCCTTCCAATATAGAAAGATTGGGGTCTTTCTTTAATACATTTTTTGCATAGGATAGATTGAATTTGTATTAACTTGGCCTTGGTATTTGCCTCATCCACTGCTAGCACAATTAGTTCCTTCTAAGTGTGAATCATAGCTTGAAAATGCTTCTCACTCTGAACTGGATTCTTAGGTAGTTACATAGTAGATATCTTTAAATTCCTCCCCAAGCTCATTATTTGTTGGCTGGTTTTTTGTGTGAAAATTGATGGGTCACACACTTTTGGGTATAGTGAGAATATATTCTCAAGTACTGATTTTACCTTTTCAATCTTCTTAGCTAGCTCAACTTGTGAAAGTGCTATTTCACTTAATATTCTTTCATTCACCTTTGTTTGAAACCTCTTTTTAGACCATTCTAATAGTTTTGCATTTGCATCAAGGCCTTCATTATGTACCTGGTCCACTATAATAGATAGTTTACCTATAATGGGCTTGGTTTCATCAGGTACTTGCGTGCTAAATGCATCTAGAAAGATGTCTTTAATCTCAATTAATTTTTTCCTTTGTTTATACTCATTTTTTAGTATCTCATGTTTCTTTTTCTTCTCTAATGCTTCTTGCACTTCATTTATCTGATCAATGTTCATATTTTCATAGTCATACTTGGGAATGACTATGTCCTCATCTAGTGTAGGGTCTCCATAGTGAAGTACCCTTGCAACCTTATTAGAGCTCAAGTGTGGTTCTGAAATTTGAAGTGGTATTGCCTCAGTGCTTGGCTTTTGAGTTGTTGCAGTTGGTGTCCCTGTTGTAGCCAAATTTATCAATGTTTGTATTGCCTTGTGTTCCTTCTCCTTAGGACTTTCCTTGTACTCTAAAGATCTTTCCTTGTCAATTATCATGATCTATGGGAGTGCACCTGATTATTTTACTATAGAGATATAGGTATCCATCTGCCCTATTTGATCCTTTACTAGCTCCTTGGCAGTTGTAGTGACTAGTTTTGTGGAGTCAACCTTTCCAAATGTGTCTACTACTATTTTCACTATTGGTTGTCCACTTGTAGCTATTGGGATATGAGATTTTGATTCTTGTGGATTCACCTTATCCCTTGTGAAGTCAGCTATAGCCTTTTTTCATTCTTCCACACTCACCAAGACTAGATTTGTGCACAATTGAGCTTGTAGTGTAGTCTGGTGAAGAATATTTTTGATATCCTCTACAATCAATGGATTGATGTTTTGACCAATTTTTTTGGCAAAATCTTGTATAGTTATTGTATTTACAGGTGTGGGAGTTACATGTGGAGGATTTAGTGGTGGCAATTGTGTATCTTACACACTTTGTTCTGTTTGCTATTGTTTAGTAGTTGCCATATCATATTTTTGTGTTTCCTTCTCCACTTTGTCATCTTCCTTTTCTTTTTCACCTTCTTCCTTCTTATCATTTTCCTCTTCTTCTTCATCTTCATCATCTTCTTCCTCTACTTATGTTGTGCCTTCACCAAATCTAGCCTTAAGCTTTTTCACCAATATGTCCTTTTTCTTTAGGAATGAAGCAGTTTTCAATTCCATTTCAACTTTGGACTTCACAACATCAAAAGTGCCAAAGGGTTTTGCACTTTTATCAATATCTTATGCTAGCAATGTTGTGATTATTTTTGATGCCTCATCAATATTAATTTCATATCCAAGTGGCCTTAGCCATCTCACCCTTGATACTACTTGTTGGATGTATGTGAAATCAATGTCAAATAAGAAAAAAATGTCATTAATATGTTGTTCCACAAGAGAGACAAGTATCCTGAGCCTTTGTTTCATTGACTTCTTAAAGCCTTAGAAGTAGCTAGTCATTATAGTTTCAAAATTTGCCACCATCTATTCTATGTATTCATTCACTTGTACTGCTATTGACCTATTTGTTTTCCAGCTTATCTTTCCAAAAGAGGGGAATTTATTCTATACATAGAAGAATATGCATATCAAAATTGCTCCAAATTTGCATTGCAAACACTTGGACCTTCTTATGGCTCCCAAATTCTCCATAATCTATTGTAATTACAGTTCAACTAGATCATAAGTATGATCCTTCTTAACAATTTTGTATCCTACATCTACTACAATACAAGGTACACTATTGAGTTGACTTGACTAGTAGAATTTATGGGATATGACCCTCAAAAAAAATTCTACAAGAGGATCTTTGATGGTGTTGATAGTCATCTCTCTCTTATTCCATTTTTCCCTAGTGTTCTTCTCTATGGCTTCTTTAGAATCACTCCTTAGGGTTTTTGGTCATTCTAGAGTTGGGTACCCAATTACTCTATGTATAATTCTCTTAGATAGTTTAATAGGTCCATCTTCTAACCATAGGTGTCCATCATGGATTCTAATTAACATAATTCTTATCCTTTCAATTTTGAATATAGTGGGAAGATCTAGGGCATGGGTTAAGCCCTTCCTCTCAACAATTTGAAATTCTTCCTTCAATACCCTATTCTCACAAAGTTTTTCATATGCTTTTTGAATCTTCATGTCAGCAATTACACCTAGTTTACAATAATAACACCTTCTAACATCTTGCACCATCGTAACTTTCAGTGGAATTATAGATAAAGCTCTGGCAGGATCATTTTTGTATGCAACTTCAAGAATTAGTCTAAAATATAGTTGTTTAACTTCATTATTGACCAATTGAACCTCAAACAATTCCTTATCCTAGGGTTTCCTACACTAGTACATTTGGGCTCATTTTTTGACCTTTATTGGTCAAAATTTTGATCCATTTTTTGACCAATCTTCGACCAAATTTGACCAACAAATTGGTCAATAAATTTTTGGTCAAAAATTCGATGAATATACTAGATGGTCAAAATTTTGACCAATACGTTGGTCAAAAAATGTCCAGGTTGTTGAGCCATTTTCTACCATTCATTGGTCAAACTTTCGACCACTGCTTGGTAGAAATTTGTGGGGCATTGGTCAAAATTTTGACCAATGCATGGTGGAAAACTAGATGGCAATAGTTGAAAACTTTTTGGTCAAAAATTCGACCATCCAGTAGGTTGGTCGAAACTTCGAAGAATACGGTGGTCGAAAAATGTTGGCGTTGTTAGCACATTTTCTGCCATTCATTGGTCGAACTTTCGACCAATGCTTGGTAGAAATCTGTAGGGCCCATATCATGGACAGTGATATCACGAACCCACTTCTCATGTACTAGGTATGAAGATTTTTGATTGTGAGATTGAGCTGAGATCAAAGGGTGGCGTTGACTCGCTATGAAGAAGTGCTCGAAAGTTAAGTATAGCAAGTTAGCGAGTGTGGCCCACTACTGTTGAAGTAAAATTGTTGTCCACAAGATCAAGTCTAGATTGACGATGCTCGTTGACTCGATATAAAGAGATGTGCAAAAATTAAGTATATCGAGTTAACGAGCAATGGACCCACCATCATGTTCTTAAAGGTTGTTTCAATTGTCTACCACATGATTAAAGTGATCATCACTAGCTCGCTATGGAAAGGTGCTCGAGAATTATGTATAATGAGTTAGCGAGTTGATGACACGTGTGCGTAGTCATGCATGGACCCAGTACAAAGTGCCAGCCTTAAAGGAAAGGTAGAGGTGGAGTTGTTTTATTGGCTTGACTGCCAATGTGTTAAGAAGAAAGATGAGTCAGCTTAGTTGTAATTCCCAGATCGTAGGATTTTTCAAGGATCAACGGCACAAGTTTAAAAAAGAAAGTGTGACGCCACTCTATTTTTCTGTTTGGCACATTTATGATAAGTGAAAGCTTCATGTGTTGGAGAACTAGAGAATAACATAGAGATTTTCATTAATTCCAATCCCACATGAACAGAGATTGCAAATTTTTTGAGCACAAGAGCCTGATTGATTGTGTCGTGTTAAGCTTGGTAAAGACATGAAACTATTCTTCTATTGTTCGAGAGAAATTTTAGAAGTTCAAAGAAGAACAAGTTTAGAAAGTCAAGTAAGTACTCATATTATAACCTCTGTGGCATTCCAATTCTCTCAATACTGTCAAAATGCCTCCCAAGAAACCATTCTCTAGGCAAATTAATTATATGGATAGGAATGTCCATGATGATTTATTAGAATTACTCCCAGAATCTACTGTACAACCTGCACAAGTTAAAAAGTTAATTTCCTTAAACCCTAGGCTTAAAATTGGTGATGGCCTATATGACAAGGGGAACTGGGTTAGGGATGCAACAACTACTCAAACTGGTTTTCAGAAAGAAAGTTGTTTGCCTCGCATGCTAATGTCTGGAATTTTGATTTGGGAAAGTTAGTAGTCCCAAGTGTTTTCATGGATTATGATTTTCTTGAAGCCATTGCTAAGAATTATGACCAAGCCATTAGGGTTGTAAGAAGAAAGGATGGTGTGCCTCTAGTCTCAATTACTCCTGAAGAAATTAGAGAGGTTTTTCACCTAGAACCATTATCAAACTACCATGTGCAAATCAATCTGCTAGAATTAGAGAATGAATATAAAGAAAAGAAGGATGAAATTAGGGGAGGTGCACTAAGGGCACATATTGGTACAATAGGAACTTTTCTAGTAATTACTGTAGCCTCTAGAGAGCCTTTTAAGAAGAGTCTTTTCACTTCCCAAGCTGTAGAGATATACAGGACCCTATGTCGAGTTTTTGGTGAAGATGAGCAAGAATTTATGCCCATTGGTTTCATGTACATGATGGTTTAGATTGCTTCCTTCAGTGTAGATGTTATTTTTGATTTTGCTTCCTTTTTGGCTAAAGAAATTCACATTGGTTTAGTTGGGATTGTGAAGGGCAAGGTGGAAAAAACTTTTGGTCACTACTCTCTATTAATGCATATGTTTTTGTTTAAAGGAGTGACATATTTTGGTAATGAGATGGAACTAAACAGAGAGGAGAATGGGGAAATACTGCCAGTCCAGTTGTGGAGTGCAAATATGACCTGGAATGCAAGTAATGCTAGTTTTGTCAGATTTGATAGATATTTTGCTGCTAAATTGAGATGCCTCATATTGAGTGACAATCCCAGAATCCCTAGGGTACTAATGAGTCTCATCAGGCCTATCGATAACCCCCATGACTTGAAAGTTTCACATAATTGGGGAGATATCATCCCCTACCCTATTTCTACTATTTTTAGAATCTATGGTTTCAAGGGGAACCCTCATTTTTTGCCTTACCAAGTTCCTTTGAAGGTGGGAATGGCTGAAGTTTTATGGCAATTAGGAGGAGTGGAAGAAATGTTTTTGTTGAAAAGGCAATTAGGGTCAATTTTCCCTACCTGCACAGTGGCCCATCAGTTTTTGATTACAAAAGGGGGATGGATCTTTTTGCATAAAATTTTGGAGCAGTATATGATGGCTGTCTCTCACCCCCATTTTTGTGATTCTGAGGGATTTTTCAATCAGATGTTGAGGCATAGAATCAAGTTGGGACTGGTCAAGCACGATTATTATTATCCAGAGGATATTATGAGGAATGAATTCTCATTGTAGGAGCAGGAAACTAAAAAGGAAAAATGGAGAGTTTATTCCTAGGTCTTAGAATTCATTCATTGTTTTGATAATAAATATGATCCTTTGGATAATGCTATTACAGAGGTTGACAAAATAAGTAAGCTCATGAATACCTTCCCTGAAATAATGGAGGTCATGAATGAAAAGAAACAATTTTTTATTGATTCATATCCTGATAAGGCTAGAGGTCATGAGGAGGTTGGCTTTCACTCCAAATGTGAGAATTGATAAAATAATTGTACAAAAGAGGCCCAGATATACTATAATTCAGAATAAAAGGGTTCCTATAGACAAGGGCAAACAAATAATAGGATCTACTAGTATAGCCCAAGAGGAGAGACCTAAAGAGCCTAGTCCTAAGAGGCAAAAGGTAATGATAGAAGAAAGGCCTCAAGATGAGGAATATTCACCCACCCAGTCCCCTTTGAGGATTGGAGAAGAGCAACTCACTGGTGAATAGGTTGAACAAATGGGATCATAGGGAGATATTTTTATTACTCAAGCAGAATTAGATGAGGGTAACCCTCCAGAACTTCCTCTCCCAAGTTTGAATCTAACAATAGCTGATTATAGAGGCAGGGAGTTGGATCCTGTATTAGAGCAGGCAAGCCATCAATTTTTGACTGATGACAGTTTTTTGAAATCAAGGGCTTTTCAACAGTTTGCATGGAGAACAAACATAAACATTTTCGAGGAGAAATGTAAAAAGATGAAAACAAAGCATCCAAAAATGGATGAAACTTCTATGCAAAACCAATTTAAAGAAGAAATGATGAAGGAATTGTAGAATATAAGCCCTAAGGAGGGGAGGAAAATGATAAAGGCATCTAACATTTTATTATTGCCCAGTTGGGATATTGTAGATGCATTAATTTTCAATTCTATTTCAAGTAGATTGGAGTTGCAAACCCAAATAGAAGAGACTTCCAAGGCACTTCATTCATTGAAGATTAAGCTGCATTGGTCAATTGGTCATTGAGAAAGGGATCTAGAGCCACACCATCACAATCAGATGAGTCTGGTTTGATGGGAAATATACTTGTAAGAAGGGTTGCTGACACTTCACATGTATAGGCAACATATTGGAATGTGGATTCTTCTAAGTTTGTGTTGGCCACTGCTAAGAAGGAGGAACAGGTTATGTTTGAGTTATAGAATAAATATGGAACACTTTTTGAGGCCTATAATAGGGAGGTAAAAAGGAGAATTGAACTTGAAAACAAGGCAATGGGAAAATCTACAAGGCCAAGAATAACATACCCTCGTCCTCTAGTGGAACCTTTTAAATCCACCCCCCTTGTAGAGATACCAGACACACCTCAAAGGCTTGAATATTATACAGCTGAGGAATTTGAAGAAGAGAAGAGAAAACTATGGGCCTTACATGTAGAGTTAAATATGCAGTATGAGGATAAGCTTAGAAAGGCTCTAATGTATTTAGCGGACAAAATTGAGTGGCCCTTATTCTTTGATCAGTTAGTAAAAGTAATAGATATATGGGAGGAATTGAAAACTCATGATGATACCCTGAAGCCTATTGTTAATAAATGGGGAAGAAGGGAAAAGGAAATCACCCTTCTATGTTATTCAGTTATAAAGTCTTCTCATGACCATGTTGAAAATTTGTATGATATTGCTAATGACCTGTCAAATCTTGATAACAGGAGAGTTGCTCTGCAATTGAAAATTGTTTCTTATTTGAATAAGTACAAGAATAAAAAATTTGATCTATTTCCTTGTGCCTTGTATAGAAAGAAGAAATTGAAAAATAAGGAAGAGTGGAGTAAAGAATTGGATGACCTTTTCTGCACAAGGATAAATAAAGTTATTAATGAAAAGGGGCATGCCTGGTGGGCCACCATGATAGAGGAATTGGTTAAAGTCCAATTATTTTTTGATTCTTTGAAGAAAGAATTTGTTGGTTTTGAAAAGGAGGTTGGTTATATTTTAAAAAAGCAAAATGATATCCTACAGTTCAGCTAGCCGGACGATATACAATTTGACACTTGGATGGCAGATCTTCTGTTGGACGAGCAGTTAGAGGAGGACAGTTCAGATGATGATGAGAAACTAGAAGACAAGGTGTAGGTTATTGACACCTTTACATAAGAACTGAAAAAAGAAGAAGGGAAAAGGATAATAATGCCTGCTCAGGGTGAAAGCAGTGAGAACCCGTAGGAGAAAACTGATTTGGAGGTATCACAAGATCATCCTTCTTTGGCTAGCTTGGTAGCCACGTATTCTGAGGAGCCAAAATAATGAGAGACAAATCAGAAGTTGATGACTCACAACAAAAATTGGAACGGGGCTACCTGAAGGAATATTTGATATGCCTGGCATTCTGTTGTGATTTTTTTTGTCTTTTGTATGATGCTTTGTTCCTTGGACACTTGTCAGATCACAATTGCCCTTTTCTTGTTGCAACTCACGCTATATAAATGAGTTTTCAAGGCATTGTGATGGTCTGAGACTTGTGCAATTTTTTGTTTCTTTCAAGAAGAGTACATATTCAGTCGGTCCAATAGTATGTAGAGGTTTTGAGTTTGCTTCCATTGTACTTTCTGATAAGCAAATTGAAATGATAGAAATGGCGATCTATTCAAGGTATTCAATTGGTTTTCTATTGGTTATTGTATTAGTCATTTAAATAAGGTTTATTTGGCTGAATGTAGTTTGGATGGGTTGTATGCTGGTTTTATTGTTGCTTTTAATTCAAGAAATTATATAAATGCTTCATTAAATCAGTAGGGTTTATGAGTTCATAAAAGGGATATTGCATAAGAATGGAGATGGGTGATTGCAGTTGATTAATTCTTATACAAGTTATTTGAATTAGATCTCTTGCCCAATGGATAAGGCACTGGTCCTATAAATCAGAAGTAAACAAGGATGAATTCTGTTGTTGCATATCAAATCATCTTATAAATCAAAATTATTTTCAATCCTATTCAAGAATTATAAATGCTGGTCTCAACTCATTTATATCTAATTCCTAAGTCTTAGGTAGCTGTTATTTCCAGGAATGTTTGTAAATTTTAGGAGAATTATGACCAGATCTGCTAATAAGGGATGTGTATAAGTTTAAGAGCATTGAAGAATTGAAGTGATCTATGTATGTATGTGAGGGTAACAGAGGAGAATCAGAATGAAACTAAGATAATTTCATTTTTGAATTCTACTGCACCGTGCACTTGTACAGATCCTTTCTTGTTCCTCTTTGTGCCCACCACTTAGCCCACATTATTGAGTGTCCTATACAAGAAAGTCTTATAGTAAGCAATTTACCCAAGATTATTGGAGTTGTTCCACTATAATATATGATGAAATCATGAACTAATTGCCTATTATTTAAGAAAATGAGAAACACTATAAAACACTTTGTAGTGCTATAATAATAGCCAAATCACCAAAGTAGGCATGCTTTTTGGATCATATTCTCTCTCAGACACAGATGTAACATGCATTTTGGTTGCAGGTGATTTCTAGGAGCTTGGGGTTCACTATCAATTCCAACACCTTCGACTAAAATTTTTGAACAAGTCAAAAGTTGTTCCACTATAATGATTACTAATAAACTTTATCATTGTTCAAGTCAACAGTTTATCATTAGCAAAAATGGTAGATAATTTTGTTCATGGTCTCAAGGAAAACAAAGACTGCTTGACAATAGCAAGAAACAACACAGATGACTTAGAAATAGTCTATCACAATGAAAGACATATTTTGCCCACCATAACACTAGAAGTGCTCTACTATCTTGTTTTTGGTAACAGAGACACCCCCCAAACATGAAGGATTCACCCCCCAAACATCTTCAAACATGAAATGATCCAGTGTCTATTAGACTGGTGTCTAATCCAGGCTAAACCTCCATTAGCAATTACCATCCAACACCGCACTTGCACCAAGTTTTCTCACTCTCCTGAATTTGGTTAATATAGTACAAATAAATTATCACAACCTCATTGTCTCCCACCAATAATAATGACTACAAGTGGTAGGAGAGAATCTACATTGGAAACTTCAGAATAAGTATAGTTGACTGTGCCTAACTAGTCACTGGTTTGAATGCACCAGTCTATTATTCCTTACTGAACCCGCAATGAAAATTAAAAGAATGCGTGGACAAGATAACAAAAATAATAAAATGTTCTCACATTAAATATTAGTCAAAATGCATTTGATACATCATAGGAACTCATTGTTCCATGGGACAAAGAATGAATTGTAGAGAACAAGATTATTTTATTGATTATAACTTTGTCACAATGCCTTGTCTCACCGCCCCAACTCCACTTCTCCCCCAAACACTTGACAAATCCCTTCTAAATAAACAAACAACAGTAAACAACCACTGCTGTCTAACTATCTGACTATTACCAGTTAGTTATAAATTGAAATTTGTTGTCTAGTTGACACAAAGTGTCAACTTCGACAACTTACAATCATATATGCCTTCAATATATTTCACTAACCTTTTCAAAGGTTTTATAACTTCACTAACCCTTCCAAAGACACCTTAAACCCTTACAAGTTGTAATAGGCCTAAAGACACCTAAAACCCTTACAAGCTTTTCTTTGCATTTTTTCTACATTTGATACTTTTCTTATAGGTGGACATGTCTATCACAAACATCCAACATGTATGTCCTTAGACTTCATGGAAAAAACCCTACAAACAACACAAAAAAGAAGAAGGACATGAACCATCCAAACATCTCTAATAGCTTGTGGATATCCCAAAGATGCATAAGTGCATGACTTGTGAAAACCAAAAAGATAAGACTAACTTGTATAACAAGCAAATAACCAAAATGATTTTATGTCTATGTTATGTTTAACAATGACAATGATATTTGGATTCAAGTATGAGGAAATTTGTATCAATCAATTCATTAAATATCATTTGAATACAAAGAATATTTTAAGAGATTCAAGACCATAATTATAAGCCAAATTTGTGGAAGACCTAAATCAGACCTAAGTGAATAGACATGTGAAGGCTTATTTTGAATATGATGAGTAGATCTAAGGCAGAATTTTTATGAAGGTATATTCCAAGTTTAGATCATTTATTGAAAAACAATATTTCAAATCTTTGTGGATTATTCATAAGTACAAGGCAAATTTTTTGAAGACCTCAAAGGAGATCTAAGGAAAATCTATCTACATTATAAACATTTTGCATTTCAAAGTTCAGTTCCTTCTGCATTGCAGGATTTGAGGTTGGTGTCTCTTGCTAATTGAGTCTACACATTTGTTTGAAGTTATATACATACATACATATGTGTGTGTGTGTGTGTGTGTGTGTACATACACACACAATTCACCTACAAGGATTTCCATGCTAAATAGTATATGCATCTTGTCTTCTTTTGTTAGACTTCAACTATGTGAATACTTTCTACATTGCTTTCAGTTGACTAAATATATATAATAAAATATGCAGGTTTCTATGCCAAACTAACTCCAATGTGGACAAATATCTAATAATTGGGATTTAAACTAAGCAAAAACTATATGTTCAAGGAACCAAAAGATGACTACAATGAGACTATTACAAGCGAAAAAACTTAAGTCTCGTTAAAGAGAATTGGGATGTGTGTTTGAAGACTTAACAAATTTGAGCTTCACTTGGTTTCAAGAATACTATAATATTATCTACTTAACAAGGCCAACCATGTGATGGTGGAAGCTCATCTGGGCTCACCCCCCTCCCCCTAACATCAATCTAAAGTACCCATTATCATCTAATTACATACTTCATTCATTAATTCATCAATTTATGAACTATAACATTCAATCAATACAATCACATAACATTCATTAATATGATATAAAAATCATTAATACACAATACTAATCAAAACTTCATTAACACATAATAATATTCATTAACATAAAATAAAAATCTATATTAATACGCATCATTCATACATAATTACTTAAAACAAAGTTCTTTCATTATCCAACAAGGTTTATCAAAGAAGATTTTTAAAACATCATTTTTTTAAATTTTTTTCTGAGCTCTCTTAAGAAAAGTGCTCATAGGGACATTCATATCTACTTCATTCTCCTCCTCTTCTGGCACATGTAATGTCAAATTATGATGGCTCCTTCTCTTTAGAGGAGCAGGAGGTTGCTGCACTAAAGGGGGCTCTGTTGCAAGAACAAGTGAATGCGATAAATTGGCATACTTTTTTCTTTTTCTAACTACTACAAGTTTGTAATTAAGTACAAGTACAACTAAAATGCATTTTTCTTACCTGACAATGCCGCATCATGTACATTAACATTTTGATCTGCCACCATGTCAACATGTTGAACACTTGGAACATGGTCCAGTCCTTCAGCATGATGTTCAACATGCTCTGAAATATTCAAAAAAAGGATACACATCAAATTCCAATTGAAGATGTTAAATTGTATTCATAATTGCATAATTAATTTCCAATAGAAAATTAATACCTCCACCACTATAATGCACATAATGGCCTTCGTCAGGAGTAGGTTATGTGGTAGGATATGAAGGCTCCAGTAAAATGTTATGCACATTGTTATGTGGCCAATTTATGTTTAAAACTAATACCAAAAAAGAATCTTCTCAACTATATAATTTCATTTACTTTTCATCTAACCAATTTACCTATGAGATATCATTTGGTGCATTGGATTCTTGGGCAAGGCTTACAGATTCTTCACGTAGGCATGCAACCATAACTTTATAGCCTTCCTTCAAGGCAGTTTTTCTATCTTCATCTGTGACCTCCACATTGAAATATGTGCCCTATGGTTTTTGCTTGATAATGTCAATTTTCCATGTATGGTTTCATTAAACAAAGCTGTTTGCAACATATATTAAAAAAAAAAACAAAAAAAATTCATTGCTCTACTTACAAGTCGAGACTGCAAATTCATATAGCCACCAGAGCCAAGTTTGTGTTGGCCAACCTTTTCTATTCTCGCTTTTGTAGCCATGGATGTGTCCTGCAATCTATGAACAATTTCAAACATCTTAGATTATATATTTACAAATATCAATAATTAGTGCATGATTACAATGTACTTAATACTATAATGACATATCTCTTTTTGCCCTATGCTACTTCATTATCTCTATCTTCACATAGCCTTTTCTCCTTTGCATCTTCTATTATTTCATTCCACTCCATTGGTGGAATCATAGGAGGACGGTTGTACTTTGGGTTATCCTTAAGACCCCTTCTATATTGATCCCTCACAGTCTTTATATGCTTTGCTGCTCTTTTCAGAAGTAGGCCAGTGTCAAAAATGTTTTTCCCAAAGTTCTGCTCAATGGATGCAATCAACTGATTTTTTAATTCCCCAGCTTGTAAATTCCACCTTTTTAAAAACAAATAGATTGTTAGATCAATAAATTTAATATATTACAATAAATAGAAGAAAATAAAAATTATGTAGCAATGATATGAAACTATGTACCTTTTACGTATGGTGGGTCCAAACGGTCTCAATGTCATATGAAAAAGATGTTCAAAGAAAGCATTATTACCTACAAAAACATAAAGGATTTATTAGTCCAAAATGAGTAATGTAAAAGTAAACTAAATTTACACTTTAAAAAATATCAATTTTAAAGCACCTAGAAGCTTTTGTTCTCTTAATGGAAACATAGTTTTCTTATTTAGCAACAATGTCCCTTCATACAAACCAGTACTAATTAGATGAACTACTCCAAGAAATGGATCAGCTTCAGTAGTACTGCTCTTTGTTGCTCTATCAATTGAAACATCATAATAATTAAATGACAATTTTAGTACTACTCTCTATTGGTCTACCTCCCTACCTATGTCCATGTCTCTCTATGTGTGGCTATATATATATGTATGTATGTATGTATGCATGGTGTGTGTATGCATGTGTTTATGTGTATGCAAGCTTCTGTAGACATCATTTAAGCACTAATGTGCTACTTCATTGTTGATCAACTTGTAGAAAGACATTACAAAATATAGCAAAACAAGGTTTTACTAGTTCTACTGAGCATAGATGATGATGTTTGCATGGTCCTTGTTGCCGACAATGTAGCAGACAATAGTGGACCACCAACTGAAGGAGGAGTCCACACTTCATCATGAGCTAAAGAATAGAATATTGTTAGCAAAGACATTTGCAATGGATAAAGATCAAATGGGATACTAGTGAGAAAAGGTAAGTGTTATAATGTTGATCAAAACAAACAAAGTGTTACTTACACAAAGGTACTGTGAAACAACCCTGACCATGTTCAGCATGTGATGTTGCAACTGGCACATATGTCTATACAAGAACACATAAAATCAAAGATCATGATCCATAAGATACTATAAAATATTAATATCTATTGAACTTCTATTACTGCTTTAGTCGAATTACTGCTTACTTTCAAAGATTGGATTCTATGGTCCAATTCTATTCTCAGTGCCTCTTTCTCCTCACTTCTATCACCCTTGAAGATAATTTGAACAAGCTCATCAGTGTATCTTTGTGTAATTTGTTGGGTGATGAATACAGGGTCAGTACTAAGGCCAATGTCATGTAGATATGATGCCTATATTTTAGATTGCATTTGATCAGCGATCATTGTATCTTTTTCCTATCAGTTGCGACATCAAATATTTGTATACTTTCATCAAAATAACTCCAAAGCCATAAAGAAAAGAACATAATAATAGGACATTTGTTTCTATATTAACATTAAAATTTACAATAATTAATGTTTACCTCTACTGAAGGTGTCTGACATGGTGCATCCATAACACCCTGTGAAAAAAATTAGTAAGTCTTAGAAATCAGTAGTGAAATTAAAGTAATAGACTTACCAAAAAAAATATTAATAATAGAGTAGATTGTATGTAAATCATTTGTCTTAAGTTAAAAATTTAGCATAACTAATGTTTATATCTAAAAATATATTTGGCATGTTCTACTTAATGTTTATATGTGCACATATGGTTTGGAAAGAAATATTTGGTCATACAAGACCCCATCATAGTTGACATTGATCATACCTGAAGATTTCATTGATCATCATGATCGTCATCCATGTCATCATCATCATCATCATCATCATAATCACCATCATCGTACTCATCACTTTGATCATTGTCGTCACCACCACCATCTTCATCACCATCATCATCCTCTTGATCACTATCATCATCATGACCATCATTGCCATGATCATCACCATCTTCGTCACCATGATCATGATCGTCATTAGCATCATCATCATCATTGTCACCATTATCATTAGCATGACTAAAATCATCACCATCTTCTTCTTCTTCATCACTGGGTAACTGTTGTTCCTGATAATCATTTACTTCCTCTTGTGCTTCTTCAATATCTTCTTCTTTGATCACATTATACTTTATCAGCCTTCCTCTTGGGTCATGTCTAACAACAAATGAACAACCTAGTTTTTTTGGAACACCAAAGTAAAACACTTGCTCGCATTGACTTGGAAGAACATAGGGCTCATCTCTGATTGGCTCAAATGACCTTGTATTAATCATAGTAAATCCACTGTAGTGTTCAATAATAGTCCTATCAGGATCATTTTGATTCAGTTGTAACCTAAACCATTTGACAACAAATAGAACTATTTTGAATGAATCAAAGTCGCACTCAATTATATCATCCAAAATGCCATAGTATCAATTTTCATATTGTTGAGGATGTATGTCAGTTCTAGATGAAATATTGGTGACTGCGAAGATAGCACTTATCCCGAAATCACACATTTTCTTCGTTTCATCTAACTTTTTTGTGTGGAATTTATAGCCATGGTAGTACATAGCTTTGTGCCATTTGACCTGCAATTATTCAAACATGTCAAGAATCTTCTCATTGATCTATAAGTTGATATTAAACTTATGTCTCATGATTAGTAATCTTATGCATACCTTTGTATCTCTTAAGCCATATATTAGATCAAGTACCATTGGTGTAACATTGGGATCTCCATTACGATGAGCTTCTTTAACTAATGATGCAACACCATCCCGTGTTAATGAGCAACCATTTTATTGAGACTGTTCAATCCACACAGTCATCCAATCAAGATTATTTGCAATATACAAGTGTAGTGCATCCCACTCATGACCAACTATAAAGAAGACAATTACACCAGTTAGAAACAACTTATATATATTGATGATGGATAAGAATTGTTAAATTACAAAAAAAAACTTATAATTACCTCTCACCCTCCTCAATCTACCTTTCCTCATCAAGTACTCCCCTTTGAATTTGTCATTACAGTTGGGATCCCAAATGCGATCTAGATGGATACCTGTTGCAAAATTTGGAAGATATTCACTAATATACACCATGGTCTGGTATATCATATATCCCTCTATCATAGAACCCTCAAGATGTGCTCTTTGTCAAACCAAGCCCTTCGTAAATTTCAAATGCCTCTCAACCATCCACATTGATCTAGCTTATACAGGTCCACACAATTCAATCTCCTCAGCTTGATGTATGAGGTAGTGTTCTTGAGCATTGAAAAACGTTGCAGGTAAACACTTTTGTATTTCACACATAAGCTGTGAAATTTTTCTCTTCCAATATTTTATATCTTTTTTATCAATTTCTTTAGATGATAACCACCTAAATGAGATTCAACACGCAAAAACACATAGAGGAGATTTCAAATAAAATTATACAATAGATTTTAGATAAAAAGCTACAAATCTAAGAAAAAACACTCTTCTAACCTCATGTATTTTCCAAGATCATATATAATTTGTTTAATACTATTGTCAAATTGTTGTGGAAGGGATAGAGGTAGGACAAACTGCAATCATTAAAAAATGATCATTTCAATATATTATTAAATAATGCAACTGGTACTACATTCAATCTTACAAATATACTGTATATAGAAAACATGACTTACCTTGAGAAAGGTATGCCAATCATGTGTCTTCATCCCTGGCCCAAAATCACCTTTCTTTGATAGAAGAGTGCTTATATTTGTAGCAAATCCTATTGGAAATTTTGTTTTTTTAATGACTTCTTTTAATGCATCACTTTGTTGCTCTGTTAATAACCAAGGAAGGGCACTTGTTTTTATGCACTCTCCATTCCTATTTGATTCAATGAAAACTTTTAGTGCATGATTAGATTCATGAATGTTACTACAAATTTTAGAAATTTGTTCTCTATCACGCCTTCCATCCAACATTTTCCATAGTGTCTTTGTTACATTCTTTCCAATATACATAGCATCAAACAAATGCACGATTGGGAGATCCTTGTAGTATGGTAACCTACTAAATTGAGTAGGATAACTTTTCATTCCTCTAGGAATTTTTTCATTGATGCCTTGACGACCTTCACGAGCATCAGTTACAACATTAGTAAATATAAGACAATATCAAAATAAAAATTATAAATTTTGGACGACAAATTGGACATTACCTCGATGATTTAGTTGATCATATTCCAACTTCCATAAATGAGGTGTCATTCTTTGTGGCCTTGATGATGTCTCTTCTTTCTTATTGAAAAGATGCTTTTCGACAATTCGACACCTATGATTATTGTGGAGAAAGTGTCTAAACTCATCAAACACCTACTTTCCTAAATTTCTCGAATGATGACATTTCATCTTCGAACCACAAAATGGACATGCAAATTTTCCCTTTGTCTGAAGACCTAAAAGATCATGTATAATTGGATCATGTACAATTATCATGCGCAACTTAAGAATTTGATAGTAATGTGTAAGTACCATAACAGACCAAAAATATGTGATCTTAACAATATAACATACCGCAAAAATGAGTTAGCCCAAGGGCATCATGTATTGTCCATACAAGCATTGCATGGAATTGAAATTGTCAATGTCCTATTGGTGTAGAGATGTCATACATAGCGATGCCATTCCATAATTTCAACAACTCATCAATTAGGGGCTCAATATACATGTTCATATCTTTAACTTGGTATTTACCTAGCAATTGAATGAACATAAACATTACGTAATTATTATAACCATTTTCATGCACTATTTATAAATTAATTTAGATAACTATAAAAAAAAAAACTTGGCACAATCATTGACAACATTATGTGCTCCCTCTTTATGGACATCCAAGGAGGAATGTTATTGTTAATAACAAAAATAGACCATACTAAGTAAACAGATCTCATATCTCCATATGGATTGACACCATCCACCACCAATGAAAGTTTCAGATTACGAGGTTCTTCTTTAAAGTGTGACCATGTTTCTTCTATCTCTTTAAATGCAGAACCATCGGCAGGCATTCACATAATGTCATCCTGACTTCTATTGCATGCATGGTAATCCATAAATTGTGCCAAGCTAGCGCACCTAAATAACCGTTCCAGACGTGGAATAATGGGAATGTACTGAAGAACCTTGTGAGGCACTTTTTTTTGTTATTTGATCTTACCGATATCTACTAACATGACAATCGGGACATTCTATTGCAAATTCATGTTGTTTATGATATAGAATGTGATCATTGGGACATGCATGTATTGTCTGATACTTCATTCCAATCTGATCCATAATGTTAGATAATTCTCGGTACGAACAAGGCAAAATGTTTGATGGTGGTAACAAAAACTCACTAATCAACCTACAAAAACAAATATACATTGTTAATATAATGAATAGTAATTGTATGCTAACCTTGAAGATGAAAAAAATTAGATACCTTAGCATACGTGACATTGCTACATTGGATATGCTATTCATAACCTTTAAGTTCACCAACAACACTATAGCCAATAGTAGAGTTGTTTGGGAGCCTGGGTATAAGGGATCATGTGACTTCTCAAGTAAAGGTATATCAAGACCATCTTCATCATTATTATCAGATTCACTAGTACCATCATTGTGAGCCTCTTCATCACTTGCCCCAATACCATCTTCTTCAATCATGTCCTCTGGCACATTATCATCTTCTTCCATGGGAGTTTTATCCTCAACTTGGATATTCACACCTCCATGTTCCTCCAGTAGGAAATCCACATTCAGCAATGGATGAAAATCGTGGCCCCCTTCAACATGACCATATTGCCTACAATGACTCTGGGCTGTTGAGATTAGAATTCTTTGATTCTTTAAACCCTTACACTTTTTGCAAAGACAATAACATTTATCAAGTTTTCTTTGGAATTGAGCCCACAATGCAGCCATTGTCTCATTATTTTCTTCTAGATTCATATTGTCAGGCGTGGTCTTTCTTCACAGGAAAATATACCTACAAATAAATTGGACATGTTGTGATTAATGTTTATATCTGCACATATGGTTTTTGTTAATTAATGTTTTCAAATGTAACTAAAATGATTACAAACATATTAAAAAGGACCTTCACAGGGTCTTATTACATCAACTATTCTAACATGGTCATGTTGGTTATCTTGAGACCTTAATGTCTTCTCATGCCTTCAACCTTGACCTTGCTTCTCTTGCATAATTCTCCCAAGGATCAAGGAAAGTTGGATCATCATGGAATTGAGTAGGCAGACCTTCTAGGAAGTTGCAATACTTCAACCTTGTAAGTGTCACGTCAATGCAATGGGTACTAAACAAACAATTTAAGTTGATGAGAAATGGTTGTTATGAATTCAAATTGTAAGCATCACCTCAATGCATTGGGTATTAAAAAAACAATTCAAGCTGATGAGTATGGGTTTTTATGAACCATAACTCATGAAATATGCATTAAGTCCATACCTGCTGTTTACAATGAGTATGGGTTTTTTTCTAAGAACATACCTGTTGTTTACAGTCAGTAAGTTTCTATATCCTCTAACAAATTTGAATCAATGAGCCAAAGTCACATGGTTGAAGATGATCATTGTCCCCTTAAAGTGCCATTGTTTGATAAATTGTTGCATTGAAATATGAACTAGAAAGGGCCTTTCCACATAGTATGTTGGCACTATTTGGCAATCATCGATCATGTGGTTATTACAAAGAGGCTAAGGACCAAACATGCAATCATGGAGATAGTGCACGGATGTATAAGGAAATTTTTTTGCTCTTTAGCTACTAATATTGCTTTGTGCTTGTCAATTAAAACATTATTTTAAAACTTGATCTTAATACTTTTTATAATCAATGGCTTTCTTTCCAATGTCTATCTCTTGACTCAACACATTGTTTCATTTTTCTTTCCTTCTTACTTCATCAAAAATACTTGGTTCACAAGTACTTATGGTGTTCTTCTTGCTAAGATTATGAAGTGGAAAATGACTTTCAATCTAGATAATCAAATGTTTGGCTCAACTTTTTTGGGTAAGTGTGATGATATGTAGTGCACTATAAATTTTATCTTCAATGAAAGGATTAGCACCTCTAATTTTCAAATGGCGATCAACTAAAACTAGCTGAAAATCTAACCTAAAAAATACATTTTATGCCAAATTCCAATCACAATTAAAGACATTTAGCTATTGGAAAATGGCAAGATTATGTCTTATTTCAGATATGCAATAAAATGGGCAAGAAATGTGGAAGAACATTAAGTTTTTATCCACCAAAACATGAGTAAAATTGTATAAACTGAATGTATTTTTAAAAATAATGTCAATTCCCTTCAAAAGAATTATTTTGCATGCAACTTACTTGCTGAAGATATTTCAAGCTCAACAACTCTTTAATCACAGGATCCACAATAGTTGGAAGCTTTGACCTGTCTATCAACTATGGCTTGGCCTACAACAACAAAAAATTCTTAGTATATGCATCTCAACATTTAAAAAATACATCAAGAAATTGAGGTTAGTTACAGTCTGTAAATTAACTAGCATTTGTTTCTTCTTTAACATATTCAATAATCAAGTACAATTAATAGGAATACAAGAGCAAAACTTGGAATTCTACTAATGTCATCAATGTTAATCTTGGGTACTAGTACAAAGTCAGTAAGAAATCTATAGTTGTACCAACCAAGATATTTACAAGACTTGATCACAAAAGGTTCATTTAGCACAAAACAACTTCAAAAATATTGTATATATACACTCTTTGATGCTGTCAAAGGGAAAAATTATTTTAATGATGTTTTACATAAGAATTGCTAGAGGAAATGATAAGCATGAAATATATTCAAGTTTTGACACTAAGGAATTGAAACATCTGCACTCAGGAATTGCCTGGAGTATTTAAAGAGTGTGTATCCAACAAATGAAATTGGTATAAATGTTACAACCACCAAATTTGGAGGGCATGGAAATTCAGTCATCACTATCCTATGTAGTACACTTAATTTCATATGTTGGAATCATTTTGTGACTTGTACACATGATAGTCCAATAGTTTTTAATGTCATCTTCATCACAATTTTTCTATGATAGTCTAATAGTTGTAGGTGGCATCTTCGTCACAATTTTTCCATGATATTTTTGTTGGTCTAAATTTTTGCATAATCGAATTCCTTTGTCCAAGGTATAGAAGAATTCAGATTGGGATCCACCTATGGTGAATAGGGTTTCTAGCCAAGTCATATTTTGTAGGTCTTTGAAGCAAATTTTTGTCGAAACCCTAGGTCTTATTTTCTTTTAAATTTTTTGAGCACGAAACTAAAATATGCAAAGATTCTCATCCTTTTCAAACTTTCTGCACCCTGAGTCACATCTTTTCTTTTGTGTTTCTGACCACCCGATCCCTAAAAGATCTATGGCAATCGCTATCTTGCTATGAAAAGATACAAGTATTTTACCCTTAGCGACATAGCGACCACTGCTAAGTTGAAAAGCGGTACCGTCAAGTGGAAATACGATGACCAAATATTGTATCATTTCAGAGATATTTCATCATGTTTACAATAGACATGTTAGAACTTGAAAAGGAATTACAACATTGAGGTACAAAAGGCGTCAACAAAAATCTTAGCTTTTTTGATTATTCTCTTTGTCACTATCAGAGAAATTGGGCACTTCGCTAAGAAATTGGACACTTCACCGTTAGCGACATGACACCTTCACCAAAAATAATGGCCGACAGTCACTTTTAAATTTTTTGATGATCATAAGTTTTTTAAGGCTATGTGGTGCACATGCTATTTTATTATGTGTCAGATGCATTAACAAAGGTAGTTATGACTTTACTCACCTTTATCTTTCTGACCCTGAATTTTGATGAGTCACCAGAAATCGCTATGTTGCTATTGGAGAATTGGTGTCTCTGACCATTAGCGACATAGTGCCTAGATGAAAAGTAGTACTACAGAAACTTTTCAGAGTAAGTGGGTCCCAGAAAGTACTCCATTAGATATCAATTATAAATCTTTGGAACACGTTGGCATCTAATGGGCTACACGTATACGTCGAGAAAAGAAAAGACACTAAGATTCGCTATGTCACTATCGAGAACTTATTCTTCTCACCGTTAGCAACATAGTGCCCTATCAAGAAATAAACAAATATGGGCCCCAAGCAGTAGGTAATATGGCTTGGATTTCATCACATCATCAATGATTGGACCCACACCCTGTTCACAAAATATATCAAAGACTAATCATCAGATCTATCTTAGATGCATGATCGTCGCTATCTTGCTATGGCGAGTTGCATGAAGGTTACGAATAGCAACATGGCAAAAAGGGGCCTACCATATTTCTTTTGAGCAATGCATCAAATGTTATCCGCATGATCAAATTAGGATCAATGACGGGCGCTATCTCGCTATGGCAAGGTGCTCACTCTTTATGTATAGGGAGATAGCGCCTAAGTGACACGTGTCCTCAGAGTTCTATGGGTCTAGTTCAGAGGTGCCAACAATGAAGGAAAGGTACACATGGAAAATTTTCATTGGGCTGACTGCCAGCTTGTCAAGAGGAACATGAGTCATCTTTGCTTGCATCTTTGGATCGTAGGATTTTTCGTAAATCTACGGTGTAAATTTGAATATAGAAGGTGATGCCACCCTGTGCATTTATGAGAGATGAAAGCTTCGTGTGTGAAGAAAAATAGAGTATAACACAGAAGATTTTCTTAATTCCACCATACTCGAAAAAAGATTCAGAGCATTTCTAAGCAGAAATAGTTGTTGAGAAGACCGTGCTAGATTCGGTAAGATTGTGAAGCAGTTTGTTCGCAAAAAGATTGCAGTAACACTGGGAAGAACTAGAGAAAAATTCAAAGTAAGTACTTGCATTATAATCCTCCTACTATTTCAATTCCTTTGAGAGTTAATTAAAATGGCTCCAAAATAGAAAGCATTTTCTGGTCAAGAGAACTATTTGGATAGGAATGTCCATGATGATTTGCTTGAACTGCTCCCTTCTTCCATTGTTGAAATTGTAGAAATTAAGAGGCTAACTTCATTAAACCCTAGGCTGAAAATAGAAGATGGGTTGTATGACAAAGGAAACTGGGTTAGGGATGCAACAACTTCATAGACTGGTCTTGTTTTATTCAAAAAATGGTTTTCAAAGAGGAACCTTTTTTCCCCACATGCCAACATCTAGAATTTTGGTCTAGGAAAAATGGTGATTCCTAGTGTTTTCATGGATTATGATCTTTTGGAAGCTGTAGCTAAGAATTACGACCAAGCCCTTAGGGTAGTGAAGAGAACTGATGGTGAAATATTGATTACAATTAGTGTAGAGGAGATTAGGGAAGTTTTTAGTTTAGGGTCTGTCACTGATTATCATGTGCCCATTGATTTGAAAGGGTTAGAAAATGAGTATATGTCTAAGAGAGATGCAGTTAGGCAAGGAGCGCTAAGCACACACATAGGTAGAATTGGAACATTGCCAGCAATAAAAACATCCTGTAGGGAGCCTTTCAAAAGGGTATACTTCAATTCTAGGGCTATAGAAATATATAGGTCCTTGTGTAAAGTTTTTGGGAGAGATGAAGAAGAGTTCATGCCTATGGATTTTATGTATACGATTACTCAGATTTCCTCTTTTGGTGTGGATATAATTTTTGATTTTGCTTCTTACTTAGCTGAGGAGATTCACATTGGACTGATTGGAATTGCTAAGGGTAAGGTGGAAAAAACTTTTGGCCATTATTCTCTGTTAATGCACATGTTCTTATTCAAGGGAGTAACATATTTTAGTAAAGAAATGGAATTAGACAAAGAAGAGAGTGGGGAAGCATTACCAGTTCAATTGTGGAGTGCAGATATGACTTGGGATGCAAAGAATGTTAGTTTTGTTAGGTTTGATAGGTATTTCTCTTCAAAGCTGAGATGCCTCCTATTGAGGGACAATCCTAGAATCCCCAAAGAATTAATGAATCTCATTAGGCCTATGGACAACCCAAGTGGTTTGAAAGTTTCACATAATTGGGGAGATGTCATTCCATATTCTATTTCTACTGTATTTAGAATATATGGTTTTAAAGGAAGCCCTCATGTACTACCCTACCAAGTGCCTTTGAAGGTAGGAGTTGCTGAGATATTGTGGTAGCTGGGAGGAGTGGAGGAAGCCCTTCTATTGAAAAGACAAAAGGGGTCAGTTTTTCCTACTTGCATAGTGGCTCATCATTTTGTAATCACAAAAGGAGGTTGGCTTTCTCTGCACAAGATTTTGAATCCTTATAAGATGGCCACTTCCCATCCTCGTTTTTGTGATTCTGAAGGATTTTATCATTTGGCTCTAAGGCAGAGAATTAAGCTTGGTAAAATTGAGCATGAGTTTTATTTTCCTGAAGACTTAATAAGGAATTAGTACTCCTTGTAGGAGCAAGAGACTAGGAAAGAAAAGTGGAAAGTCTTTTCTAAAATTTTGGATTTCATTCACTGTTTTGATCTAGATTATAGTAGTTTGGATGATGCAGTTACAAATGTAGATAAGATGAGAAAACTTATGAATAATTTTCCTAAAATAATAGAGTCAATGAATGAAAAGAAGCAATTCTTTATTAGGTTCTACCCGAATAAGGCCAGCAAAGTAATGGGAAGATTGGGTTTTACTCCCAATATAAGGGCAGGTCAATTAACTATCCAAAAAATGCTAGGATATACTATTGTTCAAAATAAAAAGAATACAGTGGACAAAGGAAAACAAATAATTGAGTGCACTAGTAGGATTTTGGAAGAGAGGCCTACTGATCCCTCCCCTAAGAGGAGGAAAATAATAAGAGAGGAGGATTCTCATGTTGAGGAGTATTCATCTTCACAGACCCCTTTGAGAACCGGGAAGGAGCAGCTCACTATTGAGAAAATTGAACAAATTGGATCACAAGGGGGAGTTTTTTTCACTCAAGCAGAGATCGATGAAGGGAATCCCCAGGAACCTCCTGTGCCAAGCCTCGAGCTGACTGTAGCTGATTTTAAGGGAAGGGAATTGGACCCTGTTTTGGAACAAGCCAGCCAGCAATTTTTGTTAGATGACAGTTTTGTAAGGTCTAGGGCTTTCCATCAATTTGCTTGGAGGGAAAACATCCACAATTTTGAGGAAAGATGTAAGAACATGAAAACAGAGCATCCAGAAATGGATGAAGCCTCCATCCAAAACCAAATAAAGGAGAAAATGATGCAAGAATTCTAGAACATTACCCTTGAGGAGGGAAGGCAAATGGTAAAAACTTCTAACATACTATTGTTGACTAATTGGAATATTGCAGATGCATTAATTTTCAACTCTATTTCTAATAGACTGGAGTTACAAGACCCAAATAAAAAGGAATTTGTAGGGACTACTTTTAGTGATGATCAAGCTGCTCTTGTTATGTGGTCATTAAGAAGAGGATCCAGGATTGTATCAACACAGCTTGATGGTTCAGGACTGATAGAGAATATTATTGTGAGGAGAGTTGCTGATACCTCACACGTACAAGTAGCCCACATGAATGTGGATTATTCTTAGTTTTCCTTGGCTACTGCTAAAAGGGAGGAAAAGGAATTATTTGAATTACAAAGTAAATATGAGGCAGTTGTGGATGCCTACAATAAAGAGGTAAAAAGGAGAGTTGAGCTTGAGAACAAGCTACTGGGAAAATCTACTAGGCCTAAAATAAAATACCCTCACCCCCCTATTGAACCTTTCAAATCTACCCCCCTCATTGAAATACTAGACACACACCAAGGGCCACAGTATTACACTGCTGAGGATTTTGAAGAAGAAAAGAGTAAACTGTGGGGCTTACATGTAGAGCTCGAATCTAAATATGAAGATAAACTAAGAACAACTCTTACATATCTAGGAGACAAGGTTGAATGGCCACTAATCCATGATCAATTGGACAGGGTGATTAACATCTAGGAGGAGTTAAAAGCAGATGATGAGGCTCTAAAGCCTATTGTGAACAAATGGGTGAGAAGGGAGAAAGCAATAACTTTATTGTGTCTATCTATTATAAATAATTCTCGTGATCATATTGATAAAACCTTTGACATTGTTTCTAATCTTGCTGATTTTGATAGCAAAAGGATATATTTATAGAAGATAATAATAGGCTACTTAGACAAATATAAGAGCCGAAAATTCAATTTATTTCCTCATGCCCTAGATAAGAAAAATAGTTTGAAAAGCAAAGAGGAATGGGCGAAGGAACTTGATGATTTATTCTATTTAAGAATGAATCAAGTCATAAATGAAACAGGGCATGCACGGTGGGCCACCACAACAGAAGAAATGGTGAAAGCCAAAATATTCTTTGATTCTTTAAAACAGGAATTTGTTGATATTGATAATGAGGCTAATTATATAATAAAGAAATAGAAGGATATTTTGCAATTCAATTGGCCAGATGACACATTATTTGACAGGTGGATGGTAGAAATGCCTTCTAGTGAATAGTTTGATGTAGATGAAACTGACAGTGACGAGGTGTAGGGTGAGGAAGTCCAAATCATTGATACCATCACTACTCAAACCCAATCAGAAGAAGAAGACAAGAAAAACCTGTCACTTTTAGTTGCAGATTCGGGACCACAAGATGCCAATACAATTAAAGAAAAGGAAAAGGTAGAAGTTGTCCTTACCATGCAGAATGAAGGTAGTGGAAGCCTGCACATGGAGGTTAATGTGCCCTCATCAGAAAAAGCTTCATCGTTGGCTAATTTAGCAGTTACATATGAAGATGAATCAGATCAATAGCCAACTCAGCAACATCAGAACATGTAACAGAAGCTGACCCACCAAAAGGAAAGATTTGATTTCGATATCTTCTGTTACCCATAGTTTTGTCATTTTGTGATAGGTGTATGTAGATATTCCTTGTAAAAGACACCTGTCAGTTTCTCTTAGCCTGAATCTTGTTGCATTTCACACTATATAAGTGAAATTCTAGGGCAAGAGAAAAGGTTCGAATTCTATTTCCTAAGTGATACACTTAGTTTGTTTTTGGTCCACCATTTTTGAGCAAAAATTCGTGATGTATTTTCTCTGTCAGGTCTTGAGAATACATGAATATAGAATGATCTGTGTTTCTTTTTGAAGGTCATTCTGAGTCTATTGTAAATTGTATACAATTTTCAAGGAAAATGAATACAAATTATGAACTGTCCCCATATCAGTTCTTTATGAACTTTGTCTCCTTTGGATTACTTGGTTATCTTGATGTTGTATAAATAAAGGCTTGTGCAATTGAATGCAGTTCAATTAGGTTGTATATCTATTTATCATGGTTGTTAATTCAATGGATTAAGTAAAAGCTTTGATGAATTTGATAAGGTTGTTGCAGTAGTGGAAAGGATTTTGAATGATGATTTCTAATAAGAATTGCTAATAAAATTTGTTGTAAGGCAACAAATTAGATCTAGAGATTTGTAGTAGACTCTGAACCCCAATGGATTAGGCACTGATCAAATTTAATCCAGCTGAAAGAGAAATGTGTGACACATGATTGTCAAAATGTAGAATTATAATCAACTTTACTTTTATTTCCTATAGATCTTCAAAGTTGGCCTCTACTTGTTTGCATGGAATGTTTTAGCTTTAGTTAGTCATTATTAAAGAGAACATCTACAGACCTATAGAAGATTTTTGGCCATATCTATTATATGGGATGTGTTTATTAAAGTATCAAGAATTGTACATGTATTGGAGAATTTGATATGAGAATCAGAATGAAACTAAGATAATTCTCATACAGTTTTCCCAGTCTTGTATCATCCCTGGGTATACCCACCCTGATTTTGCAGAGCCAGAAGAGTAGAAAATCACCCTTGGTTTTGTAGAAGTTTGGCCCAAATGGTGTGCACATACAATTGATAATAAGAATTGGCTAGTCTTTAGACTGTGTGAGTATTGTCATCTTGGTATTAAGCATTTTGTTGCTTAGTAGTTTTAAAACACCAACAAGTTTGTTATTCATCCAAATGGAAACCCTTGTAGGAAGACCTAATTGCAATGCAACAATTAAATGTAATGTTGAAATATAGGAGAGAGATTCTTTTGGTTGAACTAGAAGATAAGTCATCTTCTAAAAAAATGACAGAGACTTTCGGTGAAGGATCCAAAGTACATCAATTCAATTATAGTCTAGTAAATTTAGGTGCCATCTTCATCATAAGTTTTTGAAGATAGTCTAGTATTTGTAGGTGTCATCTTCATCAAAAAAATTCCATGATAGTCTATTAGTTTGAGGATTCATCTCCATCACAAGTTTTCCATGGCATACTTGTAGTCAGAGGTGCATTGAAGACCTTTTATCACTACATGAGCTAGTAGTAGATGGTGATTATTCATTATCATCATCATCATCTAACATAGAAGCACATGAATAACATGTTTTATAGCCCACATGGCCTAGGTATTGAGGGTACAACTCCAAGCACTAAATACACCAGATTTCAAATTATTATCTTTATGTGTTGATTTTTAAGTTGAATGTTCTAGAGTTGAAGAGAGAAACACACTCAATTTTTTTTTCTTTTTGTTCTTTTTTTTAATATGAAACTGTTGTCTAAATGATACAATATAATTATGTCTTATTAAAACAAAAATACAAGAAAAATATGATACCAACACAAATATATTTATAAAACAAAAAATTTGTCATTATTATTTCTTCTAAGCTTTTACAACTACAACTTTTGCATATACATTTCCTTTCTTTTCTTTCATTACTATAACAAAAAGTATAATAATTGTTACAATAGACCAACATTCCAAATGATAAATTTGCTTCTACAGACTTTCAATAAAATGAAACAACAAGTACATTACATTCTTTTTGCAACTAGATTCTTTTTAACACTTATCATCAAAACATCACTGAGAAAAAATACTTGAGCGGAGACTCTCCCATTTATATTACACAACAATGGCTGAACTTTGGCATAAAAAATAATAATGATAGTAATAGTATTCACTTCCATCTTCAATATTATCATAAAAACCTACAACAAAAATACACATGTACCTATGGAAATATGCTCGAAGAGAAATCCCTCTCCTCAACCACCAGAGATGCAGGTGTGATTGGAGGTCATGAATGGAATAGCTTTTGAAGTCGAGCACATCAAGAAGAATGAAAGAAAGACAATATCGAGAGTTTCAAACTACTATTTCACCCCCCCCCCCCCCCCCCCCATATTGATGCAAATTCAGGGCCCCCTTTCATATTATTCCCAGGGCTAGCAGGCGTCATTAATCAAGTGGGTGGAGAAAACCTGAAATGAAACTGGGCTCAAAGAAAACCATGCAAAAATGTAGAGATAACCATGCAAAAATGCTCCATAAACATCAAATGAAATCGGGCACGAAAAACATAATTGGGCAAATGTTTTTTGAACTTTGCGGATGTATAAGCCCTGTGTTGGTCAAAATTTTGACCAACACGAGTCTTATATGTAAAAAATGAAATTTTTGCCTTTACATTTCGACCACCCTAAATTTATTTAGTTGATGGTCAAAATTTTTGGTCAAAAAATGATGTTAAATGTCGTAGTTCTAGAGCTACATACCATTTTTGAAAAGTAGGGTTTCAAGGTGTAAAAATTGCTTAACTATGTAGCTTGACACAAGTGTAAATACCTTCAATTAATGAAATGATGTTGAATCTTGGTTGGAATCTTTGCAAAAAAATCAATCTCTACTTGGAAACTATTTCTACACTCTTCTTGGTCTTGTTCTGTGTTTGTGATGATGAAAAATGATTGAAAACTTGACCTTATACCCTTCATTTCATAGCATTTAATGCTTAGTGCATATACAACTATCCACTCAGTTCCTTATGCAATTATATTTCACTTGGCTTCCATTTATTTTCCAACACTCAACATACATTGGAGTTTCCCTTACTCTGCTTCAGTAGGAATTTCCCTTCAGTCAGCATCCACTACTAACTCGGCTTCTACTGACTTTGGTAGACAACTCAACTTATACTATGATTTCATTTCGAAACAATGTGAAAATTTTGAAGATTTAACTTTGCATCTTTATTCATGCTGATCTATCCTTTTCATTACTAATTTAGTCTAGGAACTGATGTATGATAAAACATTTAAATATCAACCTCGCATACCTTCTTTTTCTTTTTTGGATGAATTGTGACCACTTGACCTTTTAGGTGAAGTGACCCCTCCATTGGATGTGTTGCTTCCATATTTTCTTTTCCATGTTCTATTCATTTCTTCTTTGATGTGTTCAACATCAACTTTCCCTTTTCCTTTGTTGAACTCAGAGTTGTGTTCCTTTGACCTAGTTGGGCAATACTTGCTGATGTGTCTAGTCTTTAGGCAACTGAAACAAGTGGTTTGACTCAACCACCTATTGTAGTTGCCACTAAAGTGCATTCTTATGCAGTTCTCAATAATGTGTCCATATTCTTGATAGTAGTGATAGCTCTGCCTAGTGTTGCAGTCCCAATTGTAATGATGTCCATGATTATTTGTCTTTGTTGGTTGGTTTGGTGTCCACATAAGCTTTGATCTACATTCAAAGGCTCTATGTCCATACTTCTTGCAAGTGTAGTAGTGACCTTCAAATCTTGGTGTCCTAATGGTTCTAGTCCTACAATCATATGCCTAATGACCTTGCTTATTGTACTTGTGACAATGACCCATGTTTTTAGGTTTGTCATGTTGATTGATGTTCTTGCTCCTACATACATTAGAGGTATGTCCCTTTTTACCACAAAAATAAAAAGTGGGTTAAGTATTCTTACCTTTGTCACTTCTTTCTTTTGCAATTTTAGATGACTCTCACTTTTTAGTGCTAATGTATCCTAGTCCTGAATTGTTATTATTGGATCTTGTGATTTTAGTAGCTATTCAAAGTACTTGATGGCTTCATTAGGTTTGTTGAATATTTCTACAATTTATTTTTCTCTTCTCAAGTCATTTTGAAGTTGTTCATTTTGCATCTTCAATGTGGAGATCTTAGTGTCCTTGACATTCAGCTCATGATGGGCATTCATCATTTGGCTTAGGGTTTCTAGTTGCATGTTGTAAATTTTTGCAAGCTTCATTGATTTTTCCTCTATTCTACTAGAAAGGTTTCTCTTGTCATCTTCTATAATAGCTTTATCTTCAATGGCTCTCTTCTTCTATTTAGTCACTTCACAAAGCATCATGGCTTGTGATTCTTGTTCAATCTTGAGAGTTCTAATCTCTTCTGCTTGAGCTCTATTCTTCTCCATTAGGTCTAAAATTACTACATCAAAATCCTTAGAATCTCCATTGGTAAACACTTTTGAGGTTTCAATCTCTATGTACCATTTTCATAAGGAGATCTCTTTTCTTCTCTTTAGGGATTTCCTCAATTCTTCCCTAGCTTCTTCTAGAGAATGTAGAATGAGATGTATCTCAATCTCCTAATTCTCTGTAATCTTCCCAAGCTTGTAGACCTCTATTTCTAGATCTTTTCTTTAAGCTATAAGGCTTCTCCTTGTAAGAACTAGGTTCTAATACCAATTTTTCAAATTTACAAGTGGGGAGAATACTTCTGAGAGGTTGGGGGGGGGGGGGGGGGGGTTGAATTAGAAGTACCAAACTTTAAGCTATAAAACTTTTAACTAAAATGAATACATGCATGAAACATTTCTAATTAACATGAAAGTAAAGGCATGCATAAAAATAGACAACACAATATTTGATCACCCAGAAACCCTCCAAAATGAGAAGGTAAAACTAGGGTGGGGATGATACCCACAACTTATCACTATAGTAATATGTAACTTGTCAAGGTTACAGAATTTGACCATCATTAATGGTCTATCCTATGAGAGGACTACCCTATTAAAGGCTCCAACACCTTGTTAAAAGTGACCTATCTAAAGGATTTATAAACATTCACTTGGAATGTCACTGTAATACCCCAAAATTGACTCATTGCCATTATACCAATTCTAGTCTATTTTTGATAATTTCAAAGCCCTATTCTAATAGGCAATTCTCATTCTGCTATTCATTACTTGACTTAATTGTCAGATGCAGAAAAACCCTTATCTACATTCATCATATTTCTTATTTAATTCCTATAGTACATACTCATATTAGTTGCATTAAACCTACTTAATTAATATTTAATTTAATTATTGAGTATTAATACTTTAATTAAATTAAATTATATCCTAAGGCTAATGTATTATGGAATTAAATTTATTTAATTTAATAAATACGCCTATCTTAATTAATTAAATGTAATTATTTAATTAAATGAGAAAGGTATTTCTAATTAATTAAAAGAAATTATTTAATTAAATGGAGTACCTACTTCTAAATAATTAAACAAAGTTATTTAATTAAATGGGAAGACATTCCTAATTAATTAAATGAAGTTATTTAATTAAACAAAAGTGTCTCTAATTAATTAAAGATTATTTAATTAAATAGAAAAAGTAATTATGAGAGCATATTTCATTTTATTAAATTAAATATCTCAACAAAAATCTCTCTTCAGTTCAAAAAAGGGGAATTTCCAGTTCACTATTGATCAAAAATGAGTTAACACAGTTAACTCCTTTTTCTACTCAAATTTAAAATAGTTAACTCCTTATTTATCTCAAATTAAGTCTGTTAACTCCCTTTAACTTGGGGATCTCCCTTTCTGACTGAAACTCATCTTCAATCCTGACCGTTGATTTGAATCGATCTCAACCATTGATGGATTACAGGAAACTCTATTTAAGAGACCCTCATCTCTTCATTTGGGGGAGGATGAATTGATTTTCTATCGAATTGCTGTTGAAATTCATGCTCATATTTACTTACATTTCTTGCATACATTCTCATTTTTAGTTTAATCTCATTTTAGTTTAATCATGCATATGCTTAATCTAGTTTGCTTTATTTGTTCTTAGATTACATTGCATCTTTCATTTTCTTAGATTAATCTGTATACTCATTCTTAGCTTAATTCCATTGTCAAATCCTTCGTTCTTAGAGGGTCTAGTTGCCTACACCTCGATTCTGAGGATATTAACAGGCAAAATCCCTTTAGATAGAAGGCAACAAGTCGCTTTGCAGGGCAAATTTTGGATGTACAATTCAATGTTCATTCCGCGATGAATCCGCAAATAAGGACCGTGTTGAAGTGTGTGTGTTAACATAGACCGCATTTTCATGCATACATTTTTGGCGCCCACCGTGGGGCAGGGAAAATCAATTTTTTTGGCCTCTTTTTGTATTTTTTAAATCATTTTTTTGGTTCTCTGTCCGTACTGTTCCGTACAGGTTCGAATCTTCGCGCAAAACTGTTCATTTTCGCACAAGGATCTAGAATCTTCGTGCGAAGATTCTTTCCGCATCATGCGAGAAAGTTCTTCGACGCGCGAATCTTTGCGCAAGACTTTTTTTTTTTGCGCGAGCTAAATTTAATCTCGCGCGAGCCAGATTTGATTTCGTGCGGTCTGTAAAACTTCTTCGCGCGAGACTTTATTTTTTTGCGCGAGCTAAATTTAATCTCACGCGAGCCGGATTTGATTTCGCGCGGGCCATAAAACTTCTTCGCGCAGACTGTCAAGAATTTCGCGCAAAACTCTGCTGATAGAGGAAATTTTTTTTTGCATTGATTTGCATGTTTTCTGATTTTTCTGTTGACTGTTAGCAGTTTCTAGTGTTTTTGTGTTTTGTCTTGATTTTTTTGAACAACATAGTAGCGGTTTCTAGAATAATGGGAAAAGCGTGCTAAAGTTGTCAGGAACAGGTAAGAATCTACTAAGCGCATTGTGAGGATCACCAGGTAATCTTCATTAGCTGATAACATTTCATTTGGATCTAAAACAAACATCTTTCGTGTCGAGCTTGTGTGTTTCCTTCTGTACTTCCATTTTACAACACATGCATAAACTCATACTAGGGTGTAATCTCTATTAGTATTCATTTAGCAGGCTTAATCTTTAGTGATAGATCTGATTAACTATCTTGGGTTATTGGACTCGCTAATCCGCTAGCCCCTCATTCCACCCTGTGGTTGCAAGCTCAGCGCCACGTTAAATAGGGGAGGGGTCTACAGGACATAAGCGTTGAAGGCTCCACAAGGAAACCCTTTTGTGCTTTTTAGAACTCACTAATTTCTGAGTTGTGGACTCGTTTTGGCTTGTGTGAGGGGTTAAATGTTCCACATCTTTGGAATCACCTCACATTAGTTAAAGCGTTAAGTGTACCACCTTGTGCTTTTTTATTACTTTTAGATAGATTTGCTTTCAGGAATTAACATCTGTACACACATAGTAATTAAGCCCCCATGAACACTATTCGTGGATCTTGAGGGAGTGGGTTCCTAGTGAAACTCCTCTCTAAGACAGATTCCTTATGGGTGGGGAGGATACTTTGAGCATCTCGTAGATAGATGAATCTTTGACTTGTTGATTAAGGCATCCTTTCTCCGGAGAGGTTGATAGATCACAGGAAGATGATATCATAGATCTTTAAGGGATAATCTTAGTCTAGCGTGTTGGATTAATCTGTTTGCTTTGATTGAGCTAAAGGTGAAAAGGTGTCAGAACCTTGAATGTAGAAGCCAAGTCCCCTTGTGGTATACTATTGTGAGTCTGTCACCTTTAGAGAGGGTTAACTGTAGCAGACAATCCCTCTACAGGGAAAACTGTGATGACGGAAGCTCAAGCGGTAATAGCCATTTTTGCCATGGTAGTGACAATCGCTATATAAATGTCCTTGTGGAAGAAATCTCCACGGGTGTGGTTCATTGTGGGTTGTCAGATCTCCCTACCAGCTCTTGAAGATTAAGTTCTCAGACTGTGTCAAAACCTCAGTGTGCCGGGATTGGGGGTCACCCCTGTGAGCCATAAAAGTTGCAGAGTCAAACCATTATTAAATGCCTTAGAGAAGCCAACTTTTATTTTTCTAAGGAACATGTGCGATGATTGCAAAACTCTTTGAAAATGTACACAAATAGCTCTCTTATGGATTGAACACAAACTAAGTCACTTGATTGTTCATGCGCAAGGTTGCTTTTGCCCTTGCTCATTGTTTTTGGACGTGCTTGAAATCACTTGCTTGCTGTTCTACATGCCTGTTTATCTACCTGGTTATTGGATCGATCAAAAATTTTGTCAAAATTAGTCGCTGTTGTGAAACTGTTCTGTCCATTCACGCGAAATCATTTTGGTTTCACACGAAATCATTTTTCTCTCGCGCGAAATCATTTGGATCTCACGCGAAGCCATTTTTCCCTCGTGCGAAATTAAAGTTCTGTTGCACATCTTTGCGCGATACAAAAACATTCTCGCACAAAATTAAAAACTGTTATTGATCTTCGCGCGACCCATAAAGGTTTATCGTGCGAAGTTTTGTATCAGCATTTACAATTTGGGTCTATTTTAGCTATCTGTAGCCTGCACGCTATCCTTTTTTGCATCCATTTATCGCTCTCTGTTTGCAAACAGTCCTGGACCAGAGACACTTTGCTTAATTGAAAACTTGTGTCTTATACCTTGACTAGTCTCGTCTCATACATCCTCGTCTTAATACTTGCCATACTTTGTGTTGCAGTGGTCATAATCTCTGGCTATTTTAGCCTTTAAATCAGACCATTTGTGCCTTAGTGAATAGCATTCTTATTACTATCTTGTCCTTTTTGAGACTCAGTCTTAGTATAGTCCTTGTCTAGGTTCTAGCTTCGTGTCCTTGCCTATGACTGTCACAACTAGAAGTGGCAATGTGTTTTATCCTAATAACATTAGACGTGGTTGTGCTAGGGGTCATAATCGTAGCAGAGGTAGCTTACCTTTTGCTACGCAATCCATATCTAGTTTGGCTAGTGAGGCATCTTCACGGTCTTCCTCGCCTGCAAGGTCATCTCAAGATCAATGAACATTTCCCAATTTGCAACAAATTGGGAATCTTTTTTACCAAAAGGATACTGAGATAGGTAGGAGTCCTGCATTCTCAAACACAATGTATGACCCTTTCTCCATGGACCCTTTTCAAACACAACATACGGAAACTGAACAAGTTCCTATAATGCCTAATCGTGAACCTGAACGGGGTAGCCATAGTTGATATCAAGAACAACCTAGGGATGACAAGGAGAAAGAGAAAGAAAATGGCACTGATGAAGAACAAGAAGAGGTGGAAATCCTTCCTGAACACATAGCAAGATGTCGATGAGACAAAAACTTTCAGAAGGTCATGGGAATCCTAATCAACGAAGAGAAAGAAAAGTACTTTCTCAAACTCGCCCAAGAGGGAGCTAAACTGCCCACACATTTTGATGTGGAGACCATTATCACACGTGAAGAAGAAATCAAGACCACTAAACTCCAAAAACAACTAAAAATTATGCAAGACCAATTGGCTCAGATGATCCATGAGAAAGAGAAACCTAAAAAGACATACACATTGGACACTCTTTGTTCATTTCCATTTGACAAAATTATAAACATGTTGCCTTTCCCAAGAGGTGTAGAACTACCCAAATATGAAAAGTACTTTGGTACTAATGATCCCCAAGATCGCTTGCAGGAATTTGGTGCTTTATCTATGGAGTTTATACACAATCAAATGTACCTCATGTGTTTATTCCCTAGAAGCCTAGGTGGTCAAGCTTTGGAGTGGTTTTCACATTTACCTCCTGGCATCAAGACGTTTGACAAAATTGCTAATTCATTTGTTCAGAAATATTCTCATAAGATTCAACACCCTGTAAATATTCGAGATCTATGCAACCTTAAACAGAAGGTGGGTGAGCCTTTTCTCACTTTCCTCCAATGATGGAGACAGCTTTATACCAAGTACTCCCGTAAAATCCCAAAAATGGAGAAGCTCGACATTTTCACCAATAACCTCTTACCTAATTTTGGGTATAGAGTCCAACTACAAGGTCCACGTACCTTTGAAGACATGATTACACAGGCTATCCATATCGAAGAATTTATGGTCAAGAAGGGTGAGCTCACTCTTCAGAGAGACTCAAAACAAGGTTCCACTTCCAACAAGGATAAAATCAAACATGTCAACAAGAATCGAGAAATTGTACATGATGGGGTTGTTGATAACGTCACACTAAAACTTGCTAAAGCAGCATTTAATCTCACAGACTGCTTCAAAGTAGCCAAAAGTGTTGAGAAGCCTCCTCCTGACAATAAAATGTCTGGGAATAAACCAAGAAACTCATGGGTAGCACGACCCAAGCGAGAGTATATGCCTTTAGGAGAACCTTTGGATATGGTTTACAAAACATTGCTACAACACAAGCTTATCTCACCAATGGATAACCCTCATCCCTATGATCCACAACCACGTCCACCATGGTGGAATGAGACCTCATTTTGTGAGTATCACCGAAACAAGGGTCATTAAACCATCAACTATATAAACTTACGTCATAAAGTCCAAGACATGATTGATGCTGGTGAACTTGTGGTAGATGGACATAACAAAAACTCGGACCACAAGGCGTTCAAAGAGCCTTTCCCACCTTATGAAAAAGGAGAGACTTCGAAACTAGAACCCTACAATAAGGTCAACTATACATATTCCAATGATGACAATGTCATTCACATGGTTGAACCTGTAGATTTTGAATACTACGACGTTATTACCATAAAGGGGAAACAAGATAACGATAAACCCAAGACACCATTTGTCTTGAGAGGCCCTACTTTCAATAACATGGATAATACGTCTTCGCAACACTGTGCTAATGCTGTTACTCACTCTCATGCGAAATTGGTGCTCAAAGGTCCTACATCTCCTACTTCAAATCTCGAACAACACAAGGACAAAGCCCTTGCTGGTCCATTCGGTAAAGGTGCAAAACAAACGATGAACTTGACTGTAACTAGTTATAGTGTTCTAGATCAATTGAAACGAACCAATGCTCACATTTCTATATTTGAGCTGCTTAAAATCTTGCCCGCTCATAAGCAAATTCTGGACAAAGCCCTCACTGAGACAAACGTTCCTTAGGATCTTGATCTTGAACAATTTCAATCCATGGTAGGTCACCTGACCTCACCTCATCTTATGACCTTCTCTGAGGAGGATGACAACTCACTGAATCACCCACACAATCAGCCTCTACACATTGAGGTTATGATCCACCAAACACGTGTTCGTCGGGTACTCATTGATAATGGCGCTGGCCTAAATATTGTTTCTGCAGCTCATCTTAGACAATTGGGTTATTCTGAGGACTCTATCAATCCTCAATGAAAGATCACTATTAAAGCATACGATGAAGTAGAATGAAAGTCACTAGGTCTTGTGACTTTACCAATTTGTGTCGGTCCTCTTGAAAGGGATGTCACCTGTCAGGTGCTCGACATTCCCTTAGCCTACAACATTATGTTAGGATGGTCATGGATACATGAGATGCGCGCTGTGCCATTCACATACCACCAATGCATTAAATTCCCATTTCATGGCTCTGCAGTTACTATTCCAGCAACTACTAGCTACACTTGCAATATGCTCAAAGCTGCTGAATCTTTCATCCCTACTAACCGTGAGTCTACTGATTGTCACAAAAATAAGCTGAAACAAATTGAGCAGTCATTTAAATTGAAAGAAACTAGTATGGGAGAGTACCACATGGAACCAGTGTTATCATTAACATCAATTCCAGAATCCCCTCGACATTTTGGGAGACCCTCACTAGCAAAGAAGCCATTCGTATTGACACCTCATACCAAGTTTAATGGTTCTTTTGTCAAAGCTACAGTTCCCTTAGAAGATGAAAGTGAAAACAAAGCCATTACTGCATGGCTTTACAAAGAAGAGTCTCCAGTAGACCTAACAGAACAAGTTCAAGAAATCACTCCTAAGAAGTATGGACCTGGTCTTAAGCTTATGAAGCATTTTGGCTACAAGGGAACTGGCCCTATTGGGTGCAATAAAAATGGTTTAATAGATCCTGTCAAAGCAACAGCTCGAAGCAACAGTGACACAACTGGCCTAGGGTTCAAGAAGGTCCCTTTCCATTTGGGATCCAATAAATTCATACCTGTACCTAAGAGTTCATCTGAAAATGAGTCACAATCTGAATCAGGCACTCAAAAGGAAGAATCTGATGATGAATATTCTTACCCTCATCCTATTCCTTATGATCTGGCTAAATTCTTTGCTGAGCCAGATGACTTTGTGCCACGTGTTAGCACTCTGGATGATACTAGTGATTCTTCTGAGGACAATACTGAGCAACTCGAATATCATTCAGAAAAGGGAGAATCTAGTCAGACATGTCATGTTGAGTATTTGTGTAAGAATCCAGAGGCTGAAGGAGAGTATGTCCCTATCACTGTTGGGGAGTTCTATAGTCTCTCACCATGTAGCACCGATTTTCATGAATATGAATTTGACAATCTTTCAGAAGCGACTACTAATAAAGACATTGACCAAGTGCATGTCTATGAAAATCAAATCGAAGTGAGTGAAACGTCTAGGGATAGGTCACAAGGGTCTGGTCCAACTAGTGTCTTAGATTCATCAATTACTAATGTTCGTACTCTAAGATGTTTGAATACACCTATGGGTGAGGTCACCGTAGGTCTCGAATTGTTGGTCCATGCATTTAATAACTATACTGTGAACACAATTGAACTAGCCACTACTCTCTCACTCGCACATCTCGAGCTTATAGACTGGAACCCCAATGCATCTAACGAAGTCCCCACATTCCAAAATGACTATACTCTTGCCTGTTACCTAAATGCTATCGAACCTGTAACGTCTTCCACCAATGAATAGAGCATCAACATGACTGAGGCCGACATCAAATATCTTAGTCACATAATTAAAAAGAAAAATTGCAAGAGGTTCGATGGTGAAAACCACATTGTGGCAGTGTCGGATCCAAAAATAGTAAAAACAAAAGACGTATCCAATGGTAAAAACCTCTCTGAGGTGGCCGCAAATGAGATATTTGATGTCCTTCCCAGTCACTTTCAGGAGAGATCATCAGTGTTAATAGAGCCAACACAGCCGATTAACCTAGGCACAGAAGAACATCCTCATGTGATACATTTGGCTCAGTCATTGTCAATTGAAGAAAAGGAACAATTCATTGCCTTTTTCAAGGGAAATAAAATAAATTTTGCTTGGACATATTCTGACATGCCAGGATTGGATCCTGATCTTATTATGCACCACTTGTCCATAATGCCAGGCATAAAACTAGTTAAACAGAAGCTCCACAAAATGCATCCTCATGTTGCATTGCTAGTCAAAGCCGAATTGGAGAAACTTCTGAAGGCTGGTTTCATTCGTGCAATTGATTATGTTGAATGGATATCTAATATTGTCCCTATGTCCAAGCATGATAAGTCTATCAGAGTTTGTATAGATTTCTGTGATCTTAACTTGGCATGTCCTAAAGATGAGTTCCCACTCCCTAATATTGATATGATTGTGGACATGACAGCTGGCTATGAGATGTACTCACTTATGGATGGTTTTTCTGGATACAATCAGATAAAAATTGCACCAGAAGATCAAGAGAAAACAACCTTCACATGTGCATGGGGATCCTTTTGTTGGAATGTAATGCCATTTGGTTTAAAGAATGCTGGAGCTACATATCAGCGGGTTGTTACTACAATCTTCCATGACATGATGCATAGAACTATGGAGGACTATGTTGATGATACTTTGGTCAAAAGCGCTAAATGCAATACCCATTTGCATGATTTGGGACCAATCCTAAATCGTATGGAAAAGTTTAGTCTTCGGCTCAATCCTAAGAAGTGTGCATTTGGTGTCACATTAGGAAACCTGTTAGGATATATTATTTCTGCAAAGGGAATTGAAGTAGATCCAGAAAAAGTACAAGCAATAATGGACATGCCACCACCTCGAAACATCAGTCAGATGAGAGGACCATAGGCAAGGCTTCAATCTATTCGCAGATTTATTTCACAATTGGCGGATAAATCACAACCCTTCACAAAGACTTTACATAAGGGTGTGAAATTCAATTGGAGCCAAGATTGTGAGTAAAGCTTAACATAGATTAAATAGTATCTTGTCAATCTACCAATCCTTATGCCTCCTATGCATGGGAAACCTTTGCTTTTATACATTTCAGCTACTGAAACATCTTTGGGAATCCTGTTGGCTCAGGAAGACAATGATAACAAAGAAAGAGCTATTTATTACTTGAGCTAAACATTGGTCTCTTATGATAAAAACTACAGTATTATTGAGAAAGCTTGCTTGGCAGTTGTCTTTGCTTCCCAAAAGTTGAGACACTACATGCTTGCCCACACTACATGGCTTGTGGCTAAAATAGATCCCTTAAATTATTTGCTCAGTAAGGCAGTTCTCACAGGAAGATTGGCTAAATGGGTCATGATACTAAGTGAGTTCGACATCCAATATGTTGAACACAAAGCTATAAAGGGAGAGGCAATTGCAGACCAGCTAGCTGAGGCACCCATACTGAGTCTCCTACCAATAAACATTGATTTTCCATATGAGTCAATTCTAACACTCACTCACCATACATGGGTTATGTTCTTCGATGGATCCTTCACACAACAAGGATCAGGTGTTGGATTGCTTTTCATCACACCACAGAAATACTTATTTCCCAAAGCATACAAGATTATGTTTCCTTGTACAAATAACATTGCTGAATATGAAGCTTTGATCAATGGTATGAAAATTGTAGCTGAATGGAGAGTAGATCAATTGGATATCTTCGGTGACTCCTAGCTTGTCATCAACCAAGTAAATGATGTGTATCAAACAAAGGATGAAAAACTAATTCCTTATAAGCACATGGTTGATGACTTGATGAAATATTTTGCATGCATCACCTTCCAACAGGTTCCACGTGCAAATAATAAAGTGGCTGATGCCATGGCCACTTTGGCTTCCCTTCTACAAATGCCAGAAAATGATCTCTGACACGAGTTCTTGGTGGAAGCGTTATACTACCCAGCCTATGACACACCTGATTCCAAGATGATCTGTTCTATTATAGGACAAGAATCATCCCGCTACCATCACATCTATTCCTACCTTCGTAATCAAACCATTTCAAAAGGTCTGACCCAGAATGAGAAACGTTACCTAATCCGTAACGCTTCACATTATGTCATTATTGCTGACGATCTATATAGGAGAGGTCTCGACGGAACACTCCTTAGGTGTTTAGAACCCGATGAGTCCAAACGTGCACTAATTAACATTCGTGAAGGCATTTGCAGATCTCATTCCAATGGCCTAACACTAGCTCGCAAACTCCTTCGTGCTGGTTACTACTAGCCTAAAATGGGGCAAGAAGCTATTAAATATGCCAGGTCCTGCAAACAGTGTCAACTACATAGGAATCTCATTCACGCTCCAGCTAGAGAGTTGATTCCCTCTACTTCAACATGGCCATTTCAACAATGGGCCTTTGACTTGGTAGGATAAATTCACCCAACCTCTTCTAATGGACATAAGTTCATTATCACCACTACAGATTATTTCATGAAATGGGTAGAGGCAGTCCCTCTCACAATTGCTGATGGAAAAACTGTAGCACTTTTTATCACAAACTACATCATCTATAGATATGGTATACCATCCTCAATCATTACTGATAATGGAGGACAATTCAAAAATAAAGACCTTAAGGAACTGTGCAAGAAATTTAAAATTACACAACATTGGTCTTCCATTTATTACCCCCAGGGTAATGGGAAAGCTGAGGCAACAAATAAGGCAATCCTCAAAATTCTTCATCGCACAGTCAGTAAGTCAGGGTGAGATTGGCATCTCCAGATCAATCCAGCCCTGTGGGCATATAAAACAAGCATTAGAACTCCAACGAGCATGACTCCTTTTGCATTGGTATATGGGGCAGATGCTGTGCTCCTGATAGAGATTGAGATTCCTACCTTGAGAATCTCTATGAAAGGCCTTATCACAGATGATGACTGTAGGATAGCCCGACTTCAAGAACTTGTCTTGCTGGATGAATGACGACAAGTGGCCTGTGATCATCTACGAGCATATCAACAAAGAATGGTGCGAAGCTACAATAGGAGGATTAGGCCATGTGACTTCTAGCTGGGTGATCTCGTCCTAAGAGAGAATCCTAAGAATCAACAACAATGAATACAAAAGGGAAAGTTTGAACCAAACTAGCTAGGTCCTTACATTATTATTGCAGTAGATGGATCTGGCGCCTATCAACTTTCTACAACTGAAGGAGAAGTGCTTAAAGAGCCTATGAACACTCTCCACCTGAAGCGGTTTTTCAGTTGATTCAATCTCAGCAAGCTCTCTGTACATATCTAAATGTCCTAAAAAAAAAAATCCTAAAAATCAGAAAAAGTCCTAAAAAAAAAAAAATCCAAGAAGGTGAGAACCTGGTAAACAAGCGCCTCTTGTTAGTCACTTTCATGCTTTTGCTTCCCTGCTTGTCCTGCTCATGTATCCATGGACTCAGTTTTGTCATAGGTCAAGGGCATTCCCCACCAGTGTCACTCTTTTCAAGATTTTCCTCATAGAATCTCCTTCGTGATAGTCACCAGTTGTTCTGACTGCGTCTGCCTACTGTCACCAGTGTCACTCTTTTCGAGATTTTCCTCATAGAATCTCCTTCATGATAGTCACCAGTTGTTCTGACTACATCTGCCTACTATCACCAGTGTCATTCTTTTCAAGATTTTCCTTATAGAATCTCCTTCGTGACAGTCACCAGTTGTTCTGACTGCGTCTGCCTACTATCACCAGTGTCACTCTTTTAGAGATTTTCCTCATAGAATCTCCTTCGTGACAGTCACCAATTGTTTTGACTGTGTCTGCCTACTATCACCAGTGTCACTCTTTTCAAGATTTTCCTCATAAAATCTCCTTCATGACAGTCACCAGTTGTTCTGACTGCATCTGCCTACTGTCACCAGTGCCACTCTTTTCGAGATTTTCCTCATAGAATCTCCTTCGTGACAGTCACTAGTTGTTCTGACTGCGTCTGCCTACTGTCACCAGTGCCACTCTTTTTGAGATTTTCCTCATAGAATCTCCTTCGTGACAGTCACCAGTTGTTCTGACTGCATCTACCTACTATTGTCACCCTACTGAAGAGATTTCTTTCTTACATATTCTGGACATTGACACTTGACATCATCCTGAAAACATTAATCTCAATGATATACTTGTTTGGATCTTCTGAGCATTTTCTCTTATTGCTTTGTTTTGCTTTATCATATCTCCTCGAGCAACATCGATGATGTCATCTTTGACTAGAGAGGTAATGACTGGGGGCATGATCTTTTCATATGTTTTATGTTTGCGATTTAGTTCCAATATGTTGATACATTCCTATAAGAGGGGTGTCTACTATAAGAGCCTCCATTCTGTATTGGATGGCAGTGTGTACCTCGACTCCTTTTATACAGATATGTCAACAATATTGGTTCTTCTCCTTGTTTGTTGGAGTGAACTCTTCATGCTATAGTAAATATTGATACTCATCCTATTAAGTGAATGTACGAGTCACTACAAGTATATTTAGCACACTTCTATCACAGGTTACGAATGCAAGGGTCATTGCAGATAGCATGAATATTGAATACTTTGCATAAGAGGAATCTCCTGTGTGTTTGGTGTGCCTATCATACAAGCAACATTCAGGTCATCCTAGCATTCATGCTTTGATGCTTATGTTAACTTGTTACATTAAAAGGGACAAATGTTCTGGTCATTCTAGCTTCTTGTGCCTCGAATGCTTACATTTAATCCCGACATTCCAATAACGTATGTTACATTCATATTTTCATGATTGCAATGTCAGTGGAAGTTGTGTGACATACGAGCTTTGTTTTATATCCAATGATGATAAATCATCGAGGCTTGGTGACCAGACCTAAGGCTGCATTTAACATAGTCTTGCATACTTCATTGGCATTAGCACGCAATTTGACGGTAATCCTATTCATACTCCACATGCATCAGATTCCTCCATGGCTGCACAAGTGTTTGGTTCACTGATTCTCGTTCCTCCATGGAATACTTGTGACTGTCAAATAAAAAATGCACAAAACTATGTCAGATGTCAGTTCATACATATGCGTTCTATCTAAACATACATCTCATGAACATCAGAGAAAAACAAAACAGACAATGACATGTACACAGGAATACTCGGCTCAAAATCTCGTATATATATATATATATATATATATATATATCAAAGAATGGGTCAGTACAAATAAAATGGGTGCTACTCGAGTGTAATCAATCAAAAATGATACATCTGATGCTGGCACACCAATCGATACATAGCCAGAGATCAAAATAAAAGTCAGGCACAGAGCATCTAACTCTGTCCCAAACCCTCACCTCCGGGAGGAGCAAGAGGAACAGGGGCAAGAGGTGGTGGAGGCAGTGGTGGCATATCTGGCCTGACAGGAGGTCGTGCACCTCTGGACTCTCGTGCATACTAAGAGAATCCCTGCACCTGCAATGTCTCATCAGGTACTGTACTAGTGTATGTAGCATAATAATATGCAGCTCAAGCAGACTGGAAGTGGATCTCATCCTGTGCCAACTCTAGCCTCCACTCTGCAGCCTCTGTGCACTCTTTGTGGCGATCTGTCTCTCTCTGTCTCTCTACCAGCTGCGCATCCCTGACTGCCACTGCAATCTGCAACACTCCCAACTGTCGGGAGGCTGCACGAACTCACTCTCGGTACTACCATACCGCATCCTGTACTCCACCTACCGGCTGATCCAACATATCCTCATCGACCATCTCTGGTGCATGCTGAGGTGGAGGTGTCTGCTGTGGTGGAGGTGCCTGTCACTATGGGACCTCCTGCTGAAGAACCTGCTCCTCTATCCTCTGCGTCCTCCGCCGACTGTGTCCTGCTCCACTACCCCCAGCACTTGGGTCTGATCCCATCTACCGTGGGGGAATAGGCATCTGCTGTACCCGGTGTTGGACCTATGGTGGCACCTTTGGCTATGCCTGCTAATGCTATGATACCTGTCCCTGCCCCTGTACCTGCCCTACCATCCCTAATGGATCTGAGAAGCATGGGAATGGATGGCTCATCAAAAATGCCTGATATGCAGGTGTCATCTCGGTATCTACTACCTCTGGCAGATAGTCCCACTGAACTGCAACCAAGTTGCGAATATCTATCATGGGTCGTCCTGGATCCATCCGTGGAGGCCATCCCCACTCTATATCCTTCTGTACCCTGGCATAGGCATAGTACTCAGCCAAAATTTCCTATGGTCTACCATACTGTCGCCACACTTGTGAGATGAAAAATCTCGCTATGACTGATGTTGTCCTGCCTGCCAACAGTCGAGAACTAAACATCCAGGGCAACTCTCTCGGGGCATCATCCCAATCCTCTGTCTCTCTCCAAGGTTTCCATATAACAGACACTAGGTCATCGAGATGTGCCCACCAATGCTCAGTCTTACCTAGGTGGGCTTGGGTAATATGCCCTCGATATCTACAAATGTAAGGCTCCATGGGCTCTTGAGAATCCTCAAAAATTGGTCTACATACAGGGAGATGCTCCCAGGCCTAGATCTGTAGCACATAAACACCTGCTACCATGGTCTTCTTCTCATGGAAGACGACCTCATGCATCTCATGAAAAAGATGGGCCAACATACACTGACCCCACCCAAAGATCTCAGGTGCCTCAACCATCCTACGGAGCATGACACCCCATCCACACTCCAACCCATGCTGTCCCCTGTCAGGACATAGGAAGCAGCTCAAGAAAATACCCAACACAGATCCTAACCTGTGTGTAGGTCCATAAGTATCCATCAGCTCATCCCAGTTGATGGCCCTGCCCCTCAATAGCTCTCTCTCAAAAACAATGGATAGTGCCTCTGTCCCTAATCGAGGCACTGTATCATATACAACCCGGGTACCGTGAAAGGGAATCCTCAAGATCCTCCATATGTCCTCTGGTGTGATGGTCATCTCACCCATCGGCAAATGAAATGTGTTTTTCTCTGAATGGAAACACTCTACCAATTCAGTCAGTAAACCGTGATTCACCATCATGGCTGGAATCCGACATAGTGAAGACAAACCCAATCGGGCAATGTGTGCCCGATCTGCATCATCCAAACTCTGCAATAACTCTCCATAAGGCGGATAATGAGATCTAAATGATACGTCTCCAAATACCTCCTGCACGTGCAACAAAAAAAAGATAAAAAAATGATCAGTATCAAGTCGAATCGAAGCATCAAAAAAAAATACAATGCGATTTCTAAATGCAAAAAATCACAAAACTGGCACAAAATTTTGCACGAGATTGCAGAATCTCGCGTGAATATATATGGTTTCGCACAAAATAGTTCTCTCTTCATGTGAAGAAACTCTCCTCCATGCGAAAATAGATCTACTCGCGTGAAGATAGATCATCTCGCATGAGAAAAGAGGTTCTTGCGTGAAACAGGATTTGCCACACGCGAAGAACCTTCATCTTCGCGTGAAGCCAAAATCGCCTCACGCGAAGATATTCTGGCCACGCGCGAAGAAATAGCACATCTTGTTTTCTTCGCGCGAAGAAAGAATATCTTCGCGTGAGAAGAGATCAGTCTCGTGTGAAGAAAGAATTGAACATCCTAAAATATGCTAAAAAGTGCATAAATGATCTCAAAATGCGTGTAATCAAAAGTACGAAGATGGGAGATCAATGACTCACCGGTGGTCCGTAGTTTGCTGGCCGAATGTGTCATCTGGAGCACTCAAAATGATGATATCTCAAGTTCACTGCCATGTCTATATCAGAGCTCAAAATCACTAAAAGACAAAAGCACAAATGAATTGAAAATGACCCTTCAAGCCATTATATAGGTGTTGACCAAATTTTTCAAAGTGCTCGGATTTGCGCAAAAATCACACCCTTGGCTAATTGGACCATTCTGGATCCATTTTTGGGATCAAATTTGAAATATGACACACCCAAAAGCCTTAAAAATGCATTTTAAAATTTTAGGGACCGATGTGATCGAATGCTTGTGCAGTCAAGTCTTTCTGATACTTTATAATTCTTGGAATCTTTTCAACTTTACATTCTCCATATTTTCAAATTTCATTTTGAATATAGTCAACTTAAGTCAACTTTACATGATATACTGCTTCAAATCATATTTCTGGTGTGTCATCTTTCGATTTTGCTCCCAAGGAGGCATGATGATTACATCATTAAATACTTATTGCTCGGGGCATCTAGTTCCCATCTTATGTCCTAGTCACTTGGGGCATCTCATCACTTGGGGCTTGTTGTTCCCTTCTATCTGACATTTCTGCCATCTATCTTATCTTTTCATCAATTGATCAACCTTATAACAACTCTTCTCAGAGTTCGATGGACAGGTATTGGGATAGTCTAAACCTCGACTCCTGAGGATCAAACCTCATTCTGGGGATGATTCTATGACTCATGATGAGAACTTGTTATCTTTTATCAATTTCAGGTATCTAGGTGTTCTATTTGGATCCTTGAAGATTAAGCTTCGTTCTGGAGATAACTTTCTAAATGCTATTAATGTCAGGTATCTAGGTGTTTTATCTGGATCCTTGAAGATTAAGCTTCGTTCTGGAGATAATCTTCTAAATACTATCAATTTCAGGTATCTAGGTGTTTTATCTGGATCCTTGAAGATTAAGCTTCATTCTAGAGATAATCTTCTAAATACTATCAATTTCAGGTATCTAGGTGTTCTATCTAGATCCTTAAAGGTTAAACTTCATTATGAAGAAACTTTTTAAATGCTTATCAATTTTAGGTATCTAGACATTCTGTCTAGATCCTTAAAGATTATGTTTTGTTCTGAAGATAGTCTTTTAAATACTATCGATCTTAGGTATCTAAGTGCTCTGCTTGATTTCCTTAGGATTAAGCTCTGCTCTAGAGAAGGTCCTTAAAAAGCTTATCAATTGGTCTCCGTGTCATCACCTTCGGAACCAATCTCATGTTCACATCATGCTTTCTGATTATCTTTGAATTGAACGCGTTGCTCACACATTCATTCAAAGAGGGGCAAAATGTAATACCCCAAAATTGACTCATTGCCATTATACCAATTCTAGTCTATTTTTGATAATTTCAAAGCCCTATTCTAATAGGCAATTCTCATTCTGCTATTCATTACTTGACTTAATTGTCAGATGCAAAAAAACCCTAATCCGTATTCATCATATTTCTTATTTAATTCCTATAGTACATACTCATATTAGTTGCATTAAACCTACTTGATTAATATTTAATTTAATTATTGAGTATTTATACTTTAATTAAATTAAATTATATCCTAAGGCTAATGTATTATGGAATTAAATTTATTTAATTTAATAAATACGCCTATCTTAATTAATTAAATGTACTTATTTAATTAAATGAGAAAGGTATTTCTAATTAATTAAAAGAAATTATTTAATTAAATGGAGTACTTACTTCTAAATAATTAAACAAAGTTATTTAATTAAATGGGAAGACATTCCTAATTAATTAAATGAAGTTATTTAATTAAAAAAAAGTGTCTCTAATTAATTAAAGATTATTTAATTAAATAGAAAAAGTAATTATGAGAGCATATTTCATTTTATTAAATTAAATATCTCAACAAAAATCTCTCTTCAGTTCAAAAAAGGGGAATTTCCAGTTCACTATTGATCAAAAATGAGTTAACACAGTTAACTCCTTTTTCTACTCAAATTTAAAACAGTTAACTCCTTATTTATCTCAAATTAAGTCTGTTAACTCCCTTTAACTTGGGGATCTCCCTTTATGACTGAAACTCATCTTCAATCCTGACTGTTGATCTGAATCAATCTCAACCATTGATGGATTACAGGAAACTCTATTTAAGAGACCCTCATCTCTTCATTTGGGGGAGGATGAATTCATTTGCTATCAAATTGCTGTTGAAATTCATGCTCATATTTACTTACATTTCTTGCATACATTTTCATTTTTAGTTTAATCTCATTTTATTTTAATCATGCATATGCTTAATCTAGTTTGCTTCATTTGTTCTTAGATTACATTGCATCTTTCATTTTCTTAGATTAATCTATATACTCATTCTTAGCTTAATTTCATTGTCAAATCCTTCGTTCTTAGAGGGTCTGGTTGCCTACACCTCGATTCTGAGGATACTAACAGGCAAAATCCCTTTAGATAGAAGGCAACAGGTCGCTTTGCAGGGAAAATTTTGGATGTACAATTCAATGTTCATTCCGCGATGAATCCGCAAATAAGGACCGTGTTGAAGTGTGTGTGTTAACATAGGTCGCATTTTCATGCATACAGTCACCTTGTTAAAGGATTTACAAAATGATTGTTAAACCAACCTATCTTCATAGGATTTTCATTCTCCTAATACAATGGCTAGAAAGTATAGTAGAATGTGTTGACCTAATAACTTACAATCCTTAATTGTTGATTTCAGATCGATGTTCAGTCCATTCTAATCTGATCCTTGTTGATCTAATATGATTTTGTTTGTAGTACTGATACTCTGTTCTGATAACTGATACTTCAATGTTGTCCTTCTCCTAAGTCTTTACACCCCTTTCACTTGCTTCAAACTTCACTAGTATTCTCTCATGCGTTCCCATACATTTCCATACATTATTGAATTATGGGGTTTTGACCTCCTTAAAAAGTTTTCATGACTTAGGGTTAGGTATGAATCTACAATTGAGATTCATCCATCTTTCCCACTCAAAACTTTCCATTTTTCTGATTGATTGCATGTTGATTTCATAGTGAATCAAAAAGATTCAATCTTATCTTTAAATCCTTCGAGATTCATCTTCTATCGACTCAAAAATAGCTTACATATTAGTTTGTGAGGGAACAAACTCTTATGTTGATTTTGTGTTACTCAACACTTACTGATTATAGATGCTCAACACATATACAAATTATGTCTTGCTCGACACCTATAGACATTTTGTCTTGCTCGGCACCTACAGTTCACTTGGTAGTTGAAACTTGCTTGACATTGTCTATCTGCTCGGCATCTAAATGACTCGGCACTTGATGAATTTTTGGCTCGGCACATACTATAACTCAGCATCTATATTATACTTGGCATCAACTTAGAAAATTTCTAAAGTATGTTGACACTCAATTGTCAAAACCAATCTAAGACCAATACTAAGTAATGAAAAAAATGTTGGGGGGAATTATGGAAAATACTGATAGATTGTGTGATTGGTTTGAGTTGTATAAAAAAATTTGAGTTATCTGTGGGACTATCAAAGAGAAGATTGAGAAGAACAATGATTTTTTAAGCTCAAGAAGACTGCAAGATAGATTATACATGTAATCAACACACATAGTAATAGATATTTAGCCAACCAAGGAGTTCATGACCATGCTAGTGCATCAGTAAATTTATCAGCTATAATTCAAAAGTGCTGGAGTATAAGGGAAGGAGAGGAATATTTGAACTCAACTAGGAGAAAACTCACCAAGATGGATGATGGAGAAAAATTAATGATAAGCCTTGGTTTTCATACTCCTTGCTTTGGCAATTCATCAACAACATTCATTGGAAGGGAAGCTTACCAAAAATCATTGGAGGCCAAAATGATGTTTGAAGTAGTCAATTTTCCTCAAGATTGAACTCCTAACGGTATTTTGAATTGCATCAAACCATTGGAGAATATAAATGCACTATTGGATGTAGCATTTCTTTTAAGTAAATCTTCCAAATATGGAAATCTGATGAAGTTAAAGGTCATCCACTATAACATTAAAAATGTTAAAACACCAAATGAAGCAAATTTAACATCTTAGGTATGTTTAGGATCATGGTCAACCAAACTATGCCCTTAAGTGGCAATGAACAATTAACAAATCAGGGTTATGTCAACTTGAGGTGCAATTTTAAACTTGTTAGGAACTTTCAATCAAAACATTGTGAGAGCAAAATCTATAGGAAATTAAATTTAGATTTTGAACTACTAGACCTTATTTGAAGAAATAAAAAATTGATTGGTCAACATTTTCAATTTAAATGCAATAATACAAAAAAATCAAGACAAAAATAAGAAGTATGTGTGTATCCACCCACCTTAATCATAATCAAATGAGAATATTTTTTAATAAGATCCTAGATATAAGAAGTAGACTCATACTCAAGTGTGTCACATATTTTTGGGAATTTTTATTCCAAATAAATAATTAATTATGAAATTTCTACTATAGTATTTTTGGAATTAAAAAAATCCATGTCAAACCACCTTAACTAATTCAAAAATTTCCAAAATTCAAATTTTCTTTTATTTTCCTTATAGTAGAAGAAGTATATAATGTGACACATCTTTTGTATTTCAAAAATGTTGTATCATTTGAAAGTTGTATTTATTTTTCAATCAGTTTATGAATCAACACGTTATGCATAACTCCATTAGAAAATAAATAATAATTATTTACTAAATTCATAATTTGATAGAAATTACATTTATGAAAGATAAGAACATTCTTAAGATACCTTTTCATTTCATTAAATTTGGATTAAAAAAAAGTCATCAGACATGTGTTTGAAGTAAAAAAACACACACAAGAATAGGCCAAAAACATGTTTGCGGGACATTTTTAAGTTGACCATGTAGGGTTGGTATCCAAAGTAATACTAGGCCTTATAAAGGTATAATATCATGGTTTGGTATCAAGATGGGTGAGAAAAAAGTTAGAATAGATTTTGAAATGCTTTAAGGGATTTCAAAATACATATATCTTAGATCACCACTTTTTGGCACACCGTGATCCTACAGAAACCCTCCTAAAAAAGATGATTGAATCTTAAATCATATCATAAGACATCCATTAGGCATTAGAGTATGTGACACTTGGAAAGTGATTTTAATCATCTTTTTAGTATTTACTTTATTTTTATTTTTATTTGTTTGATATGATTTTAAAGTTTGAACTTTATTTCTTGAACAGGATAAACATAGCAAAATCAAAATGCTATTTTGATTGCTAGGCATATCAAATGCAAAGGAAAAAAATTGTTTCTGATGTTGATTTTGATGCTAGTCTAAGACTCTTCCCATGAAGAAAAATGACTTGAAGTTGTTGTTGCTCCATTATTTTTATATTTTTATAGAAAGGAATTCGGGATCATTTGCTAAATGTTATTGTTGTAAATTTAGTACTTTTAACTCATGATTATAAAATTAGGCATTCAAATTTAACTTTTGTAAATTGAATTCATTGAATTTTATCAATTATCATGTGTTAAAAAGTTAATGAGAATGAATATGAATTTTATTATTTGAATTGCTATATTTTCATAAAAATCATCAAGGATTATACCATAACAACATATCATATGAGCATAATTAATAATGCAAATAAAAAACAATAGTAATGGTAAAATATGAATGAATCTTGAATTCATGTTTCACGTAAAATGTACTTGTTTGTTTGACATTGGACATTTTAAAAATGATATAACTTATCATACATGATAGATGAATCATGATTAGATTCAGAGAATATTGTCTAGAATCTAGAATTTAGGCTGTAGTAATTACTAGTAAGTAAGAAATTCATTATTGACACATCATAGTGTAAGTGTTAAACTTGCCACATCATCTCATCATCTGAAACTTCGGATTCCTCACCTTCATGATCAAGCAATCCATCATGCTCCATGTTTTCTCTAGTAGGCATATCTTTGTCATCCTAATAGTAATGCTCAGCTTCAATATCAATGCTACCAGTACCAGTACCACTACCTGAGTTACTAATCTCATTGTTTGAAAAATTTCCAAAACCTCTTATTTGGTGTTTCTTTATCCACAATTTTAGTACCCTTTCATAAGGAAAAGTATTGATTATCTGGATGTATATAGCCTTAGGCAATTTTTCAAATTCTTATCTATTTTATTTCCTACCTTTGATTTTAGGAACCCCAAAGCACTAAAAACTCTCTTATCCTCCACAAACCTCAATATCATGGTCTTTCATAATTAAACAAGGTTGATAATTTCTTATATTCAATCTTGCAACACTTCACCTAAGCTAGATTTGTTCAATTTTTTGTTAATGATCCTTCTTCTCTAGGGTTTTGCATAAGATCATATTGTTCCATCATTGTAATGGAAAAATATCAAGACTGATCTCTCTTAAATTAGATTCATCTAAAGTTCCATTTATAGTCACCCCATTTATTTCTTTTCTTTTGCAAAATTGATCTATCAAAACCAATAATTTATCTCTAAAAATCTTAGGACTTATTAAACTCCATTAATGGGGAAACACAATACACATTGATTCAGGCAAGTCATTTCAAGAAAATCTTTCTCTAATTTTTTAGGAAAGATTACAAAAAAATCCTTTACATAATTCATTATAGAGTCAATAATGTTTCAAACACTTCCTTTGTAATAGTTAATTTTGGTTGTGTGGGTTTCTTTCCTTTTCTCATAGACATAAGGCTTTGATAATAGTGCATTGGTATCTCAACACCCCATATATTGGCACATAATTCCCCCTTTGCATCAATCTTTAAAATAATCTTAGGCAAGGAATCTCAATAGCCAAATCTACCTCAAGGGTAAACTACTCAAGAAGAAAAGATAATCAAAATTGAAAGGACACTCATTCCAATACTAACATCTCATACCAAGACAACATACAAATACCAAGACCAAATATATACAACCACCTCGAAATCAATGTCAAGTGTCACAAGCACAATGACCAATAGATAACAAGTATCATTAATAAAAGTAAACTACCAATCACTAACTCCAACAATAAAAACACCACTAACAAATAATTAATCATTTAGTAATAAAAGTCAACTATAAACAATAAATAACATCTAATCAATGAGTAACAACTCATTATAAATACATCATCAAAAGTAATATCCAACAAGTACACCACTAGAGGCAAATATTAAAAAATCATGGAGACTCAAGCTACATACTATGGAGTGAATCACATGAGCCAACTCTAAAGTTATCTTGGTAGACTCTCAAGACCCTAGGCCCCTAGTGACTCTATGTGAAACCAGAATGCCCTCTTGTGATGATGATGAAACTAGTCATACTCTCAAGGTATCATCTACATCTCATCCTTAGTCTATACAAGCACTCAAGGCATAGACGGGGAAAAATAGGCAAGATATTTTAATTACTATGTTATCATTTGTTACACAACTTACAATGAGTTACCTTAGCAACCAGTTTGGACCCTGGACCCCAATGCAAGTCAGTCCCATAAACATGCACCTAGACTACCTTCCCAAAAATCACAAACCACAATAGTGTCCCATACTACAAGAGTAATATTGATCAAATTTGGTTCCTTAATAGGCAACCCAAAAAATAACATTGGTTCTCAAAACCCAAGTTCTAATAAAGATCAATAGCATAAAGCTCATAAAACATAAATCTCAATTCAAATCATATAGTTCATCATGACATCCAATCAAATAATCATAAAGGAAATCTCAAAAAAATGCCTCTAGTGCACATCCTAGCTTGGCCAACTAAACAACCCACTAAGAAAAACCATCACAAAAATAAACATTAAACACATAGTTTTCAGCCACATAATTTAATTCCACCACTTTCTCTTATTTAATTTGGGTCATAAGGATGTGTTTAGAAATAAAGTAAAAATATACATATTAATATAAATTGTTGTGTTAATATACTTATTTAAAATAATAAGTTTTTAAATGTCTAATCTTTTTGTGCATATAAAATATCATGCAATATTATTATGTTATTAATTTAAATAATCTAAAATCATAAATGATTTAATTAATAACATAATTGTATATTATTAGATTAAATACTAATATCAATTTCATTCCTAATATATTAATTTGACTTCTATTTAAGTTCAATATTAATATTTACTTTTCTTTTAATTCATAATGCTAATAGAAATAAAATTATAAATTTAATTTAATTATTTATAATTTCTCTCATAAAGTCAAATAATTATTAACTAAATGATTACAAAGTGAACTCTACCACAAGTTTTCTTAAAATATAATAAAATTCTAAATATTTATATATTAACCTCCCTCTTGCATTAATAAATATAAAATCATTTATATGCAACTAAGAGTTTAATTAGACTTAAATAATTTCACTAATACTAACGTTCACTTTATAACTAAATAGATAATATTTATTTAATTTTATAAATTAATAAAAAAAAATTTAAATTTTTTTTAAATAAATAAATCTAAAAATTAAATTATATAAAAAAAAATGCACATGCAATTGGTATTTTCACATGTCTTTGATCTCTCAAATCATGCAACCATACTATACTTAGTTTTCTATTTTTAACATATTTGTTGTCACATGCATGTAACCATACTATACTTAGCTTTCTATTTTTAGCATATTTGTTTTCACATGCATGTAACCTTACTATATTTAGCTTTCTATTTTTAGCATATTTATTTTCACATGCATGCATAAGTTTAGTTACAACATGTTTTCCTCTCAATTAATCTTTTTCCTTTTTCAAATAAATTTTGCAATTAAATTATTTTAGATATAAGAATAATATTTATCTATATTTGGAAAACTCATGATAAATTTCATGGTTCTAATGACAAATTTAAAGTTGAAACCCTAACTATTCAATTTATTATTTTCTTCCAAATTTTAATAATCAAATTTTCCTTATATTACAAAGGGGTTTATAAGAATACAGTTATGATAATTTTCTATAATTTTTTCTATAATTTTTCTCAATCAAGTTTCCTTGATTAATAAATTTTTTCTTTTCAAAATCTACAACATAATTCTTTATTCAACAATCACTATAGTAAATTAATAAGCAATATGCAAACACCCAGAAAAAAACATGAAGTAGACAGATCTTTCTATAAAATTCTACAATGAGTTTTCAAACTCTACTTCAAAACCACAATTAAAATCTGAGACAATCTGTGAATGCATGCAAATCCAAACCCTTTAAAAAATTTAACAATTCTTTTGATCCAATTTTGAATTTTGCTCCCTAAAACTTGTGTAATTGCAAAATGAGCTCTAGATCTTTGATAAAGAGTTCTCTCCTAAATTGGGGCTCTAATTGTGCAATCATGAGAAGGAACTCACTGATCAATTACTATTTATTACTTTATTACCTTTAACCTTTTCATGCACAACTCTTTTAGATATTTAATTATAAAATATGTTAATTTAAATAATTATCTTTCTCTCTTTAATTAATTTTAAAGCATTTTTAATAATATATTTATTAATTTAATTAATAACATTATTTAAAGTTTATTATTAAAATAAAACTTTAAATAATTATCATTAAATTAAATAAATATAACTATGCCACAATTAGAACTATAATTTTATTTTTAAATTTTATTCTTTTATATTTTATTTTCCTCAAGTTTATTAATTAGTACAAGGACTAATTAAATCATAGTTTGTTATTTAAATTAATAATAATAATCAAAACTCATTGTTTAAATGCAACTCTAATTTAATTATTATTAAATAAATAATTATAATAAAATAATATTAAATCTTTAATGTTTTAATATGTTAATCCTCTTTTTGTCCAACTTCTCAAATTGGACTTTTAAATTAAATATTTTAAAATACATATTTAATTAATCAATAATTAATTAAATATCATCATATTCTAATTTCTCTTTAACCAATTTTCTAAAAAAAGACTTCTAAATTAAGGCTTTTAAATTAAAGCACATATTTAATTAGTTTTTAATTAATTAAATATTATCATGCTTTAATATTTTTTTTAATCAAATAATATTTAATAATTCTCAATATTATATGATTAATCAAAATATTATAATTAAATCATTTACCAAACAAATCACATAGCAAAATCCACATAAAAGCAACATTACGAAAACAAACCAAAGCTCAAAATCAAACAACATGAACAAAGATAAACTCTCAGGTTCTAAACATTATCTCCCCATTCTTACCATTGAGTTATTGTGATAAGGCATGGTCATCCTGGCAATTAAGGGAACTCAATTCCTGGTACCTACATTTTGCATAAATGACAAGCATGTACATATATACAAATATATCTAAACTAAACAAGCAATGGCAAGGAGGCCAAACCCTAAGGGAATGACATCTAGAATGTTACAACAGAGAATGAATGTCTTCTATTGCCAAAAAAAAGCAGTGTGATTCACACATCCAAGCTCTTATCAAATGCAAGTCATAATCATCCCATGATCAACAATGAGACATTCAGCCCTATTTATCCTTTTCTTCATCCTTCTGGAAGGAAATAAAACATTAATTAATTGCAAGAGCTAGAAGCTTCCTCCTTCCAATAATTAACGTGTACCCTAGAAATTCCTCCCTGGCAATAATTAATTAAATCGCGAGAGGCTTCTGTCCTTCCAATAATTAATACATACTCTAGAAGCTACTCCCTTGTAAATAATTAAATTAATTAAATACAAAGTCACCTTTAATTTTTAATTGAATGACTTTATAAGAAATTAATTTAATTTCTTCTTATCCTCCACTTAGACTTTGGAGAATGTGAGAGCTAAAAGATGGGATCATTATAGGTACATCATGTATATCCCGACTAGCAGTTGACTATGACTCCCTCCCTTAACCACATCAATCACGACAAACAGAAAGATAAAATAGACACATGCAAGTATGAGGTAAGTACAATAACAATTATAAGTCAAACATCAAATGCTTAGATAAAATAATTCATCATTATGAATATGAAGTAATCATCATTGAAGCATCATCTAACATTGCTATGAAAGAAATTATATTTATTAGTTTTACGAATCATTAAGTATAATTAATGCACTAGTAACCATAATCATTAATCAACATGTAAAATATAATCAACTAAGTAATTCTTTATTGATATACATTTAATCCAAGTCATGAAATATTTTCATGATTATAAATACAATACCCTTGAAACTAACATATGCTTAAAATAGGCACAAATGTAGTTTGGTAAATATTATGGAAAAGAAAATTATAGGTAGGCACTACATGTTTATGCCCACGATTTATTTTTAAAAAAAAGTGGAAGTGTGGAAAGCCATAAGTGGCATTTATGGTACATGCTTAGAAATTAATTTTATCATTATCAAGGATTTCAGTGTCATTATTCATCACTCAAAAAAAGAGGGGGCATACAAAAATTATTTGAACTTCAAATTGACTTCAGGAATTGGGTGAAAAAGGAGAATCTTTTAGAGGACAAAGGAGAATCTTTTAGAGGTTGAGTTGAAAATGGAACATTCAAATGGAATAATAGAAGAATTGGTTTTAGTCATATAGCTAAAAAGTAAGATAGATTTTTCTACAAAGGTGACCTAACTACTTTCTCCCTTGATTTTGAAACATTCATTTCTCCCATCTTAGGATATGATCACTTTCCCATTCAAATGAACATTTTAGGAGAAAATAAATTGTTATTACACCCATCAAAATTTGAGAGCATGTGGATGAAAGATGAATAATTGGTTGTTTTAATAGACATATGCATCAACTATTTGTTAGAGGGAACCATATCATTTTAGTTTTTATCTAAACTAAAGAAAATTGAAGGCAAAATACTTAGTTGGAAAAAGGATCATTTCAAAAACAATTTTGAATTAAAGAATTTGATTGAACAAAACATCAAGGAACTCAATTAATAAGTAATAATATAGGGTAATAATGTTGGGTCTTCTCCCTCATCGGTTGGAAGACCATCCAATTTGTAGAAAAGAACAGTTAAGCCAAATAGAGGCATTGTTGATGGTAGTCACAAAACCATCCTTGAATTAAAAAAATCATAAATTATGAAGATGATCTCTTGGAATATCTGAGGGTTTAAAACCCTCATAAACATGACATTTTGAAAAATATTATTAGGGACAATAGGCCGGACATTTTTTTTATTTAAGAAACCAAGATGCTGAAGGATAAGGTGGAATGTCTTCCTATTTTTAAGGGACAGAGGATTATTGGAAATGATTCTAAAGGAGCTCCGAGCGGGATGGTTTTTTGTTGGATTAATAGATGGATTCAAGGGGAGCTTATCTCTCAAAATAGAAATATGATGAATGTTAGATTCTTTAACTCAAAAGATGATTAATCTGGGTCCTTACTAATGTCTATGCCCCCAACTCAAAATGGGGAAGGAAGGCCTTGTGGGAAGAAATTTCCACTTAGAGAAAGCTTTATTGCTAAGGAGAACTGGATGATGATAGGGGACTTCAATACCCCTTTAAAAGAATCTAAAAATTTGGGGGGCAGCCAGACTAATCTAGATAATAGATTAGATTTAATGAACTTTATTGATCATCTTCTTCATGATCTTGACTTTCATAGGACTTAGTACACTTGGACTAATAGAAGAACTAAAAAGGATCTTATTCAAGTTAGGTTGGATTGTGCTCTTATTAGTAATGACTAGTTCTTGAATTATAAATGTGTAAGTAATGCTCAAGTTCGGCTAGGACTAGATCATTACCCTATTTTTCTAGTTGCTGATAAGCTCAACTTCCATAAAAATTTACCCTTTATATTTCAAAAAATGTGGACTATTCATCCCAACTTTGAGACTCACATTAAGGAGTGGTGGGGTATCAAAGTGGAAGGTACAACAATGTTTAGAGTGGTAGCTAAAGTGAAAAATGTCAAGAAAAATATTAAGAAATGGAATAAACATACCTTTGGCAACATCTTTGAGAGCAAAAAAAAAATTTGGAGGAAATTAAAGATATACAAGATAGGATGCAGACTGATGGTTATGAGGTGGTCTCAAGGGAGGAGGAAACTAGCAAACTAGTTGAACTTCATGACCTTATTTCCAAGGAGGAAATGTTCTAGAGACAACCTTCTAGAAAAGTCTTTTTGAAGGAAGGTGACCAAAATACTAAGTTCTTTCATTTGACTACTTTAAAGAATAGGATGGCTAATAGAATATCCAGACTTAATACGAATGAGATTTTTACTAACAATGAAGAGATTATCAAAAGGGAGGTTGTGGAATTTTTCAATAAACTACTTCAAGGTGACCCTAATTTGGATTTGGATAAGAAGAATATGTTTTTGGGGTGCATTCCAACTTGTATCTCTAAGATTCAAAATATATCCCTCACTTTTATTCCTTCCATGGATGAGATTTATAAGGATGTTTTCTCTTTCAGGGGTGATAAAGCCCTTGGTCTTGATCGGTTTCCTTTTTTGTTCTTTCATAAGTATTGGTATATCATTAGTGCTAATATTTGTAATGGTGTGAAGGAATTTTTTGGTACCAGAAATATCCTTAAAGAGTTAAATGGCACCTTCATTGCTCTTATTCTAAAGAAGTCAGGCATGGATAGATTGGATCAGTTAAGGCCTATTAGCTTGTGTAATTCTTTTTATAAGATTATCTCTAAGGTTCTTACTCCCAGAATTGTATCCCTTCTTCTAGCTATCATATCATGTTGCATTGCCCCTTTACCAAGAAGCTTTGGGATAATGTTTGTAGCTTATTGAAAGTTGATTGGGTTTTCCATGCTACTATTCAATTGTTCTTCACTAGTTGGATGGCTCCTTCCAAGAATTCTTTGATTGTCAAACTATGGGACTTCATTCCTCTTTAACTATGTTGGGGCTTTTGGAAGGAGTGCAATGATAGGATTTTTAGAGAAGTCAAATCCAGTCCTAATTAGGTTTTCTATAAAATTAAGGTTATTATGATTGAGAATATTAAAATTACTAGTTTTGGACAACAACCTTGTAATGAGTGGGAAGACTCATTCTTTAATAGCTAGAACCTAAGTATTTTGGGAATGGATATTAAGGAACCTAATCTAAGGGATAATGCAAGATGGGATTGTCCTTTGGCAAATTGGTCCAAGATAAACTTTGACGGGGCCTCGAAAGCTAACCCGGGAAAAGCAAGATGTGGAGTTTTTATTAGAAACTCTAATGGTGACTATATGGGATGCATGGCTATTCAAATTAGGGATCAAACCAATCATGTGGTAGAATCCTATGCTTCTCTTCATGATCTTCTCTATGCTAAAAGTATGAATTTGAGGAAGATATGGGTGGAAGGTGACTCCCTCAACATTATTAATTGTTTAAATAAAATTACTAAACCATCGTGGACAATTAGAAACATTATCTTCAAGGCTATTCACATTATAAATTCTTTTCAAACATACATTTTAACTCATAATTTTAGAGAAGCCAACCATATTGCTGATTGGGTTGTGAACGTGGCCTACTTTAGTGATCATAAAATCATTTGGGATTATTATGAGTCCTTACCTCCAGATGGCCGCCAATTTATTGATTATGATAAATGGAGATCTAGGCAAAAATATTTTAATTATGATGGTGTTAGTAATTTATAATTATGAGGACTACTCTTTTGGAGTGTGGTGGGTTATGATTTTTAGAAAATCAAGCATTTTGCATACATTTTGGGTAGTTTTTTCATTTCTCTATTCGATTTTGGTGTGGCCTTTTTTTATAGAGTGATTTGGGGGTTTTAGAGAAAGAAAACCAAAAAATTTGGTGAAGTGAATATGGAAGGAAAAAGGAAAAGGGTGGAGCCGGCAAGCTGCTCAAAGTGGAGGAACAAGATAAAGGTCTGGGTTATTTTAAGGTGAAAAAATTTTACAAAGTACATGGAAAGGCTTAAAGGTAATAATCCTACCATTATGTACCAATTTATTAAATCTTGGAAGGATGGCTCTGTTATGGTTGGTAACCAGTGAATGGATGTTACTAAAGAAGTAATTGCAAAGGCCATGGGGTTGGACATGGACAAGATTGACTTTAACTCAAAAGATGATTTTAGCTGGGCTCTTATTAATGTGTATGAACCCAACTCCAAATGGGGAAGGTCTTGTGGGAAGAAATTTTCAAATAGAGAAAGCTTTTTGCTGAGGAGAACTAGATGGTGATGAGGGACTTCAATACCCCTTTAAAAGAATCTGAAAAATGGGGGGGTAGCTAGACCAATCTGGATAATAGATTAGATTTAATGAACTTTATTGCTCATCATCTTCTTCATGATGTTGACTTAAATGGGATTGAGTACACCTAGACTAATAGAAGAATTGGAAAGGATCTTATTCAAGTGAGGTTGGATCGTGCTCTTATTAGTAATGACTAGTTCTTGAATTATAAATGTGCATGTAATGCTCAAGTTTAGGTGAGATCAGATCATTACCCTTTTTTTCTAGTTGTTGATAAGCTCAAATTTAATAAAAATTTCCCCTTTAGATTTGAGAAAATGTGGACTCTTCATCCAAACTTGGAGACTCTAATTAAGGAGTGGTGGGGTATCAAAGTGGAAGGTACAACAATGTTTAGAGTGGTAGATAAACTAAAAAATGTCAAGAAGAATATTAACAAATGGAATAAACATACCTTTGGTAACATCTTTGAGAACAAAAAAAATATTTTGGAGGAACTTAAAAATATACAAGATAGGATTCAAACTGATGGTTATGAGATGATCTCAAGGGAGGAGGAAAGTAGCAAACTGGTTGAACTTCATGACCTTATTTCCAAGGAGGAGATATGCTAGAGACAGTGTTCTAGAAAGGTCTTTTTGAAGGAAGGTGACCAAAATACTAAATTCTTTCATTTGACTACTTTAAAGCATATGATGGCTAATAGAATATCTAGACTCAATACAGATAAGGGTTTGACTAACAATGAAGAGATTATCAAAAGGGGGGCTATGGAGTTTTTCAGCAAACTCCTTCAATATGACCCCAATTTGGATTTGGATAAGCTGAATATGATTTTGAAGTGCATTCCAACTTGTATCTCTGAGGTTTAGAATCTATCCCTCACTTCTATTCCTTCCATGAATGAGATTTCTAAGGATTTTTTCTCTTTCAAGGGTGACAAAGCCCCTGGTCCTGATGGGTTTCCTTTTTTTTTTCTTTCATAAGTATTGATATATCATTGGTGTTGATATTTGTAATAGTGTGAAGGAATTTTTTGGTACCAGAAATATCCTTAAAGAGTTAAATGGAACCTTCATTACTCTTATTCTAAAGAAGTCAAGCATATATAGATTGGATCATTTTAGGCCTATTAGCTTGTGTAGTTCTTTTTATAAGATTATCTCTAAGTTTCTTACACTCAAAATTTTATCCCTTCTTCCAGCTATTAGCTCAAGGTAGCAAAATGGGTTTGTTCCTGGAAGACGAATCTTGGATTTCATTATTACAGTTCATGAAAATATTCATTCTCTTGTGGTGTCTAAGAAGGAAGGGTTTCTTCTTAAGCTTGATCTCTCTAAAGCTTATGACAGCATGGACTAGAATTTTCTTCTCTATGGGTTGGAAGCATTTGGCTTTAATAAGAGATTTCAAGATCTTATCTTCATGTTAGTTTCATTGACCTCCATCTCAATGCTTGTTAATGGTTCCCCTAATTCCTCTTTAAGGCTTCTAGGGGTCTTAGACAAGGGGACCCGATCTCTCCTATTCTTTTTTTTTTTATTTCAGCTGAATGTTTGGGAAGATTTGTGGATAATATGGTGGTGAAAGGGGACTTTGTGGGCCTTAATCCCTCATCTTCTACTTTATTTTTCTCTCACCAAAAATTTGTTGATGATCCTATTGTTATGGGGGAGGCTTCGATGAGAAATTCTAGGAACATTAAGAAGGCTTTGGGTGACTATGGGATGGCCACTGATCAAATCATTAACTGGAGCAAAAGTCTAATCTACTTTATTAATGTTAGTGAGGCAAGGCAAAATAAGATCAAAAAGATGATTGGCTATGAGATTGGCTCTATGCCTAGATCCTATCTAGGTTTATCTTTAGGTTTAGCCCCTCCCAATAGCTTTTGGAACTCACTAATTGATAAAATCCACTCAAAACTTGCTAGTTAGAAAGGTTCTCTCCTCAGTCAAGCTAGTAAGGTTATTGTTTTGAAGTCTATCCTGCAAAGTGTTTCGCTTTATGCTTTGAGTGTTTTTAAATTTTTAAGAAATTTTGTTCTTGCTATTGAGAAAATTTAGAAGACTTTCTTATGGACTGGAATGGAGATCAAAAAAGGACTCCCTCTAATTGAATGGGAAAATGTTTGTATGCCCCAGGAGAAGGGAGGCATTGGCTTGCAAAGGGTTACTACAATGAATGAATTCTTATTGGCAAAATTATTATGGAGATGACATAAGGAAGAGAGGGAATTGAAGAACATTTGGGTTGATAAATATAATAGGGACCACTTTGATTTTAATCATTTCCTTAATAGTGACTTAGAACAAGGGGGGTCTATGATCTATAAGAATGCTTAGAAATTCAAAAATATTTTAAGGAAAGGGGTTAAATGGAAGGTGGGTAATGGTAGAAGAGTTCTTTTTTGGGAAGACATTTGGATCTTGGACCACCCATTTTGTGATGATCTAAGGTGGAACAAGTATATGGAGCAATGTAAGAATCAAATTGGTATTTTGTAGTTGATTATTGGAAGGATGATATGTGGGTGGATCTTAATCATGTGGATTATAACTTGGTTGAGCTTGGTAAGTGCCTAATGCATTCTTTGTAAACCATAAAGAGGATTATCTGATATGGAATACTAACCCCAATGGTATGTACTCTATTGCCTCTACCTATGCTAATTCTTTAGATGATCATGATGAACCCTACTAGGCGAAGGCTTGGGTGAAAGGCATGAAACCCAATGTTAATATCTTCTTTTGGATTCTTCTACAAAATAAAATTCCAACTCTTGATAATCTTAAGAAGAGAGGTTTCATCATTATAAATTGATGTGTTCTCTGCAAGAATGATGGGGAATTGGTTGATCATATCATGATGCATTTTCCCTTTACCAAGAAGCTTTGGGATAAAGTTTGTAGCTTATTAAAAGTAGATTCAGTTTTTCGTTCTACTATTCAATTATTCTTCACTAGTTGGATGGCTCCCTCCAAGAATGCTTTGATTGTCAAACTGTGGGACTTCATTCCTCCTTATCAATGTTGGGGCATTTGGAAGGAGTCCAATAATAGGATTTTTAGAGGAGTGGAATCCAATCTTGATTATGTTTTCTATTAAATTAAGGTTTTTATGAGTGAGAATATTAAAATTACTAGTTCAGGAAAGAAACCTTGTAATGAGTAGGAAGATTGGGTGTTTAATAGCTGGAACCTAATCTAAGGGATAATACTAGATGAGACTGTCCTCCAATGAATTGGTTCAAGATAGACTTTGACGAGGCCTCAAAAGGTAACCTAGGCAAAGCAAGATGTGGAGTTTTTATTAGAAACTCTAATGGTGACTATGTGGGATGCATGTTTATTTCAATTGGGGATCAAACCAATCATGTGGTAGAAGTTTGTGCTGCCCTTCATGGTCTTCTCTATGCTAAGAGTATGAATATGAGGAAGATATGGGTGGAAGGTGACTCCCTCAACATTATTAATTATTTAAATAAAATTACTAAACCATCATGGATAGTTAGCAATATTATCTTCAAGGCTATTCACATTATAAATTCTTTTCAAACATACATTTTAACTCATAATTTCATAGAAGCCAATCCTACTGCTGATTGGGCTACAAATGTGGTATGTTTTAGTGATCATAAAATCATTTAGGATTTTTATGAGTCCTTACTTCTAGATGGCTGCCAATTTATCAATTATTATAAATGGAGATCTAGGCAAAAATATTGTAATTATGATGGTGTCAGTAATTTGTAATTATGAGGAGAACTCTTTTGGAGTGTCATGGGTTATAATTTTTAGAAATTCAGGTATTTCACATGGATTTTGGGAAATTTTTTCCATTTCTCTATTCGATTGTGGTGTGGCCTTATTTTATAGAGTGATTTGGGGGTTTCAAAGAAAGAAAACCAATGAATTTGGTGAAGTGAATATGGGAGGAAAAAGAAAAAGGGTGGAGCTAGCAAGCTACTTGGAGTGGAGGAACAAGACAGAGGTTTGCGATATTTTAATGCACAAAAATTTCACACGATACATGGAAAGGCTTAAAGGTACCAATCCTGCCATTATGCATCAATTTATTAAATCTTAGAAAGATGGCTCTATTATGGTTGGTAACCAATGAATAGATGTTACCGAAGAAGTAATTATGGAGGCCATGGGCCTGGACATGGATGGGATTAACTTTTATCAGGAGAGGAAGCTCTTAGATAGGGCCATAGATGAATTTATGGAAATAGAGCAGGAGAAAACCTGCTTTGTGAAAATAGGTAATTCTATTTCAACCCGAACTCTATTTCTCGACCATGGCAATTTGTGCTTTTTGTGATAATGGAATATCTCATTTTATGTTGGAAAATCAATTTAAGCATGATGTTAGGATCAACTACCCATTTTATTTAATGCAATCTCTTAGCATTTCCACTTGGGCTATTCAGAAAGACCCGAATGATTGTGAAACCTAGGGGTAGTTTGAAAGGGGTAGACCATGATATGGAAGGGAGTCTCTCGAATAAGTCTTATTATTTGGATACCTAAGATGAAGCTAAGGGGGTTATGGGGAGTTTGAAAAAGAGCTCTAGTTGTAGCTCTAAAAAGAACAAAAAATGGTGTTTGATTGTGATTCCAACTGGGAAAGCAATTTCATGGAGGAATTAGTGGGAGATCACTATAATAAAGGGAGTGGAGGTAAAGGAAAGGTATTAAGGGCTTTCAAGATGACCAAGCCTCTCCCCCTTCTGATGATGAGCCTCTGGCTCACTAGTTGGAAAGGAAAAGAAAATCTTCAAGGTGGCAAGAGGAGAGGTTACAAACTATGAAGAATGGGGATTCAGAAAATGAGGATGTTGGGAAATAGGTGCATCTCCTAAATTTGGGTGATAATATTGATGGTGCAATCAGGTCATCCAAGGGCTTTTTTGGTAACCTTGGTACAATCTTGAAGGAGATTGGTTTCCTCAAGCAACAAATGTAGATGCTTGGCAAGGAAATGGAGCAAGTCAATAAAACTGCCAAAGGTGAGCATACATTGGGCCAACACATAGATAGACTTTTGAAGGTTCTTGGGAATGTAGAAGAAGTTAAAAACCTCATGCATAAGATACCACAAATTGAGGCCAAACACAGGGTGATGGATAAAGAGATTAGTGGTATTCAAGAGAAGGTGTCTAAAATGGATGCTAAGTTGGGAAATTTGGAAAAGTTATTCAAATAGATGGTTGATAATGTGGGTAACCTCTTGAAGTGACTTGAGAATGACAAATGGTAGGACTCCCCTCCGGTGGCAAAGATTCAAGGACCTAGAAAACACATCTGAGCTCATTCTAAGAAGAATGAGGATGTGAGTAAAAAGGATGAGGTCAAGGTTGTTGTTGAAAATATGCATATTCTGGGGGATCATGCTATTGACCTGATAAAGACTTCTTAGCTGGTAGGTTTTTGTTCTTTTACTATTCTTTTGCTATCTTTTCCAACTTTGTCTCAAGTGACCTCATGGTTGTTCTTTTTTGAGGTCTATCTCATGTTGTCCTGTGCTGCTTTTCTCTGATGCTTACTTCTCTTGTTTATCTCTAGACTTTTGGTTTTATGTAAAACATTTTGGGTCCTTTAAAACATGTTTTTACTTATTCAAAACTCAAAAAAATTATAATGAGGAGTTCTTAAAGGAGGATAAAATCTTTCTAGGTTAAGAAGAAATTATTTGGCTCAAGAAATGTAGATAAATTTGTCTTGAAGAAGGAGACAACAATAAAGGACTCATTTCGCATAAGTTTCAAACAAAGGAGAAGTGTCAATCAATTCCATAAGATCATTGATAAAAATGGTAGTATTTTAAAAACATCAAAAATAAATTTTAAAAATAGTTTCCTTCTACTCAGGTTTACTGAACAATTTTGAGGTCCATTAGATTTTATTGACCAAAACGAGATGTTGAATGATATCCCCAAGATTGTATCAAAGGATGATTAAATAATTTTAATGAAAAAAATCTTAGAGGGGGAAATTATTAAATCCTAAAATCAACTTCATCCAAATGAAGCATCAAGTGCAATGAATTGCCAACTGACTTTTATCAGAATTCTTGGCCAATATTAAGTTAAGAAATGAATACAACATTAGAAGTAGCAATATTTTTTGGAAGATATTTAAGAAAAATTAATAACACCCTTATAGTTTTCTTCCAAAGAAATATAAATCAATATTTTTAGATGAGTTTAGATCAATATCTATATGTAATAGCATTTACAATGTAATGACAAAAGCACTTGCCAATAGACTAAAAAAACTTCATCCAAAAATTATTGAAGAGCAACAAATAATATTTATGCTAGGAAGATCTATTTTTCATGGGCTAATCATTTCCCAAGAATCTATGCACTCGATCCAAAAAAATAAAGATTCCAAGTATTACTCTCAAATTAGATATTAAGAAAGCATATGATAAAGCTACTGGAGATTCTTGGTCAAGTGTATGGAAGGATTTGGGTTCTATAAAGTATGGATAAATATTATGTTTTATTGTTTATCTAATCTAAGATTCTCCATTCTTATAAATGTGAATCCTCATTGTTTCTTTTATATCTCAAGAGGAATTCTTCAAAGAGATCATTATCATCCTTCTTCTTTATCATTATGGTTGAAACCCTAGGAAGGAAGTTATGCAACATTCAAAGAAACGGTTTTTTGAACAAGTAAATGTGACATCTTCAATTCAACCAATCAATATTCAACAATTTGCAGATGATACAATATTATTTGGGAAAGAATAGAGAGGGGAAGCATTAAAATTTAAAATGGTGCTAAAATTTTAATCCAAATCTTCATGATAGTGAATCAAAACAAATCTCAATTATTTTTTTCATTTTAAAGAAAGAGCTTGGAATCAATTTTAAGGAATATAAGCTCCCATTTATATATTTAGGGATATAATTGGATAAGTCTCTGAGATAAACTTCATCATTGAAATCAATAGGAAAAAATATTAGATAGGAAAACAGAATCATGAAAATTGAAATGGTTATCATGGGAAAATGCAATAGTAATATTGAAGGCAACTTTATCTGTAATTCAATTTTTTTTAATATGTTATATCTCACTTCCTGGTAGAGATTACATTGATTTGGTAAATAAGTTGAGGAAATTGTTCTAAAATGGAATTTAAAAAAAGATAAATATGCAACCCTATTGAGAATGGACAAATGGGCATTAAGAACCAATTATGGTAGAACAAAGAACTAGTAGAATTGTGTTTTATAAAATTCACAAGAGACACATCTTAAATGGATGTCATTAGAGGTAAATACCTCACAAACCCAAACAATGGGGTTATTTTAAGGTTATAATATTATCCAAGGGGATCTCATATCTATTATTTTATCTAGAAATATAATGATATCATACACATCCACTTATCATGGGGTATGAAGGATGAGAATTGGAAAGACTCTTGGGGACATTACCTTGTCATTAATAACTTTATGGAGATAAATAAAATTAGACACATTTGTCAACTCAATTGAAGACAATAGGTAAGAGATTGCATTGTATTTATATATCAAATTTGTGCTACAAATGAGAATGGAGGAACTTTTAAGAACTTGACTTTTTAGGAAACATGGAGAAATTCTTCAGCATAGATTTATTTACTTCAAACAAGATACTAATAAAATAATATAGAATGGCTCTATGTCAAGATTATATAATGTAAAGGATGAATATAAGGTAGCATATAGGTAGCAATAAAGAGCCAAGTCTTAGTTACCAATCCACTTGTGTTGGAACAAGAAATGCATGCCAAAGGTAAGCATGTTCAATCTGGAAGCTTTATGAGGTAAAATTTTAATAGAAGACTATTTTAAAAGGATTTTTTTTCAAGGTACCTCAATTTTCTTCTTATGTAATAATGGTGAGGAGGATGTCAATCATGTATCATCCTCACTTTCACTTTCTTCCAAGATGTTGAAAATAGTTATGTACTAAATTATGATGGCTTTCAAGATTGCCAAATGGCATTGTGACATTATTTTAATATTAGCCAGGTGCACATAGAAATAGTTTATTTGGTACTATTGAACTTAATATCGCCTTTAATTGTAGTATAGGACATTTGGAAGGTAGGATTAGAATTTTCTTAAGGCAATCTATAAAATGGGAAATGCTTATAACTAAGATGGGCAAAAATATTGTTGAAACAATGCATTCAAGCACATATGCTCAAAATTATAAATCAGTTTATTTCATAGGTGGGGATGATAGAATGCACTAAAATTTGGTTTGGCTTGAGAATCTTTGAGAAAACTATAAAGAGAAAAAAAGAATAGCACCCCCAAATGTAAGATGGTTTAGATTGAATATTCATGGTGCTTCTAGAGATAATCAAGGACCATTAGGAGAAATGTGCATCATTCATTTATGTAAAGGAATATATTGTATCAAGATTATCAAAATTGTTGGAATTTTAAAATACTAATAATATAGAAATTAGAAAATTGAACAACTAAAAATGTATGTTCTTCCGCCCATAGGTGAACCCCCTCTATATAGAATATGTAAACCCTTGTTCAATTTTTTTAACTAAATCTAAGAGTCTGTTTGGATCATGGATTTGAGCAAGAAATGGAATTTAGAATTCTCAAAAATTCCTAATCCATTATTTGGGTCTGCAAAATGGGAATTGGAATTCAAAGAAATGTAGATTTGGTATCCCCATTTGACCCCCAAAATAAGAATTCTATATCCCCTCAAAATGCTTGTTCATTGGAATTCCCATTTTAATTCCTATTTTAAATCCCATTTTTTAAAATGAGGATTCCAACTAAAGTGAAATTTAATTGGGTTTGACATTCGGACACCCATTTGGGCACTTATTTCATATTTTTGAAATTTAATTGAGTTGTAACCAAGAGAGAAAGGCTTTTCAAGAAATTGGACCCTTTGCATCTACTTTGGGTACCTTTTGAACCTCATTTTGTAAAAATTAGAAAGATTATTGTAGGAATTCATAAATTAATACAAATTTTTTTAATTGGGGAAAAAAGTTTGCTATTGTTGCACCTATTCATATGTTTGGATTACATAAAATAACTAGTAGCACACATCTAATTTATTTCTTCTTCCTTGAAGACTTTTCTTGACTTTTTATCTTGCAATGAACATCAACATTTCTTGCATGTGTAGAGTTGGAAGCACAATGAACAGGTCCTTGAACAAATTGAAGATATGAATCATCTTTGTTACTATATCTTTTATATTCATTTTTGAACCATGTATTCCCATTTTGAACCAAACAAGCTTGGAATAACAAATTCTGAATATCAAATATTTTTGGGTTTGAACCAAATAGGGCTAAAATAAATTTTGGAAACCATAATACTGATTTCAAGTTCAAGAATCCCAAATAAAAGATTTTGAATTCTAATTCCTAAATCATAACTCATCAACCAAATGAGCCCTAAATGATTAATATTACTCTCTAGGATTAACTTGATAAGATCATTTCTACTAAATGAGATTTTCATTTAACCATGATACATGATATTACTAATGTTATTTGATCTAAAAAATATATGCCCTATTATTTTGGTCTCCAAAACCCTTGAACATAAAATTAATTATGTACAATTAAAAGAAATGATATACCTATATTTCATCTAGATAGATGGCAATTGAAATGATACAACTCAAACTTCTAACGAAGCTCTTTGTGCCACTTGGTTGCCAATATTTGAGGTCATCAATAACTTTAGTGTATACCAATGATCAAACTCATAGCTCATTAGATTTAGGTTGAAAAAAACTCAATGCCTTCTTTGCTAATTCATATGTTGTCAAACATATGTCACATGTTCTCTGTTAGACTTAGTGTGAAGAATTTGCACGAAGTACTTGGCTTTTGGTAATGTCACAAACAATCATGTATATTCCTTTGTGGTCTTGTTTTTTGTTTTTAAATAATCATTTTTATATACCTGGCTCAATTCATACAATTTCTTCCATGGTTTAAGTATTATTACATTACCTAAAGATGTCGTGAAATTTATTCAACCCAATCCTATGCACTTTTTCTTCAAATGGTACCTCACTGATTCTATATATGCTTAGTGCCTTTTAATAGCGAATGCACAAATCCTATAAATACTTATTTTGAAGGAGGTATTCAAAACTATCAAGTCTCATAGTTCAAGACTAAATTCAATGCATATTCAGTAACTTGTTCTTCATTCATAGTTGACAATAGAAACTTTTAATCAATCTAACACAAAAAAAAAAAAAACTTTTCCTTCTAAAGAAATTTTAACCATTCAAATTCTTAGACTCTTAGGATGGGTCATCATGTGATTTTTAAGTTTATTTTGGCCAACAGTCACTATTCAACATTTTTAGCAATAATTTATGGTTCCAATGGCTCCACGATTGTTGATTTTAGCTACTTATTTCTTAGCAGTCATTCAAGATAGAATACTAAATTAAATTTTTAATAATTAATATTGTAGATGAATATTTTGAGAAAAAATACAAGGCAATAAAGGAGAGAGAAACTGGTATGTTGAGCCACATGTCTTTTTTCTCTATAAGCAGCGACTACTTATTCTAGCCCCCCCTATTTTTCAATGCTTAAGTTTATATTTTAAGCGATAGTTTCTCCATGAAAGTAGAGATAGATTCCAAATTAACCTTTTTCGAGAGTTGGAAAATGGCATGGGAACACTTTGAGTGTTTAAATTTAAGCACAAATTGCACTTAAGAAGTCACATGAGGACATGAGGTTAGGGCTCATTTGGTTAGTGGCATAGGAATTAGAAACTAGAATTTAAAATAAAAATGGAAATAGAGATTAAGAATGAGAATAGGAACTTGCAATTCCAATCTTATTTGGTTCATCTAGAATTTGATTGAGTATATGTTAATCCCATGTTTGGTTGTACTAAATTAAAATTGGAATAAGGAATAGGAATTTAATTTATTTAAACTTTCTAATAGTTTCCCATAGGAATAATACTGAGCTTACCATAGGATTAATATTGAGTTGGACCAAAAAAGAATGCATTGTCAATAGATTAGAGGTCAATAGGATGAGCCAATACTATATTGGGTTTGTGCAAAGATATTGGTTCTTCATTAGTTTTGATGTACAAAATGATTCCATTTCCTTTCCCATTGTTATTCTCTCTTATATTTTCAGAAAAATTAATGTGAAACATTTGTAAAGAAATGATAATCCAATTTAGCTATTAATAGAGGTTAGTAAATGATAATTTTACTAGCCAGCACAAATATTCCAATTAGATTTATTCAAAAAAAAATTCTTAGGAGAAAATGAAACAATGCATTCAATGATTTTTATCAAGAAATTTTGTATTTATATAAGTAGCCCATGTAGAAGAAATCACCACAATGTTATCTAAATTTTAAAATGCCATGATTGTGTTGGCTCCTAATTTGATAGAATTTTAATATCCTTTTGGGATGTGGAAAATACCTAGGAATTAGCTACAAACCATGACAAGTATTTCAAAACATACCATTAGGACCAACTAATAAGACATTTTAAGTCTTCTTCCCTTTGAAATCTATAGGATTTAGGTGGGTATACGTTGGAATTAAGCACCACTTCCCTTTACAACAATATTTAACATTAATTCCCATTAAGCAAAAAATAGCCCTCAATTCCTCTAATTTAGAGAAAACTAAAGGAATTCAAGCCAACAAACCCTACATATCTTGAAGCTTCCTAAATTAGGTATAGGCTAGCCATTTTACATCTACAAGACAACATCAAATATTAAAGGTCTTGATTAATGAACTTGACACTATGTAGGCCTATCAACTTGCTCAAAATCATTACACAATTGGTGCTTTATCTATTGGGTTATTTACTCATTTAAGATGATAGTACAATCTTAGATCTTCTTCTTCACCTTGTAAAAAATATCAATACAAAATCCAAAGCTCATACTTATCATAATCTCCACATGAAAATATTTTATTCTCTCATATCACATTAAGCATTTACTTAACAAGATCGATTAACAAAAAAAAATGTAGAATGGGATATAATTTAAAATGAATTACAACTGAAATCAACATACTTGTTATTGAATCAAAGAAATTAAAAAACATGAGAAGAGACAAGATCTAAACTAAACCATTGAAAACAAATTCATTTTAATTAATTTTCTTGAAATGATACAATTGGAGTATTAGATTTTGTGAAATAAAATAACTCAAAATGGACTTAGAACACTAAAACTATATATGAGAAAAATAAAACGTACCACACTACACAATATTTGGATGGACCAAAAACATAAAATGACATTCATTCTCTCAAAATTTAGAGCCTCAATCCAAATCTAGGAAATCCTTTTATAGGAAAGGGATTGTAACAAGCTTTAGACATGGCAGAACATACACACATGTCACATTTTCATTTGACAACTAGTACTTATTACATATAAGATAAAATAAATAAAAATAACATTGGCGTTAGTTAAGAAATAAATAGATGTGAAGCTATGTGTTCAGGATTAACTATTTGTTTGTAATTTAGGTGTATCCATAATGGGTGAACTACAAAAGTAACATACCCTATTATGATAGTTGTCCTTCCTCTTTTCTCTCTTCACATTGTTCCATTTCTATTTTCTAACTATCTTGGACTAGTGGGGCTTCAATTTTTGTGATGGCTTCCCAAACAGTGATTTATATTTCCACATAATACCATGTATCATCTTTAACTACATCTAGTTCATTTAGGCTCTTGGTCTAGCTGACATCAATTATAATTTGTGCATCATATTCATATCCATTTCTATTTTATATAAAGTATTAATGACCTCGTAAAAAGGTTGGTACATCTACATGTCTACTGAAATAGGTCATAATCCTTTCATTATTCAAAATGTTTTCAAAATATGTAGGTCATTCTTGTCAATCCGTTAAATTTCCTTCGCCATCAACAATAGGAGGTATGAAACCATATGTACCATTAGCAATGGTCTTGATTTTATTGTATATAAATTGTACCTTACCAATAAAATTTTTGTATAATTCCTTGACTCTAACAAGCATTTTTCTGGTAGGAATAATGATTTGTTTTACAAGTTCCTTCTTGAAAGTCATCATTAGAATTAACCAATCAAAAAATTGACTATACGGACCCAACCTTTTAAACAAAGGAGTTAATAAGGAGAGAACCTTAGAGAATTTTTGTTCTGCACCTTGGAAAGAGATGAAAAATCTATAAACCATTTGAAAAATATTTTTCATTTCATTTTTTTTTGATGTAAAATTTCCTTCATTGTATTTCCTTCTGCATCTCTTCCCAAGTCCTTTTCATCATTATCCATACTCACCTGTTTCTCTGTTACCTCAATAGGATTTGGTCCTTCTCATTTTTCTTGAACTTCTTTCTCATTTACCTCAGTAACCTACCCGGTAACACTCTTTAAAGTTTTTATTTTTATTTATAATTATTTTATCTTTTTTTTCATCACATAAGTATTCTTCATTTCCTCCTCATACTTCTTTTTGGTAGCAACATAAGTTTTTAATATTTTAGCCAACTGATATTCAATATGATTTATCTTGTCCTTGCTCAATTTTGTTACTATACTTAACAAATGAGAGGCTTCTCCACCAGATGTTGTTTATACATTCCAAAATATCACACTCCCTTAAGGTGTGCCTCTTACCTCCATTAGCTTGGGCTTGTTTGATTTAGGTGCTATACTCCATACAACCATGATCTGTGCATCTACATTGTAACTAGATCCTCTTTTTGGTCCTCCTAGGCTAAAAGTTTCAAACAAAATTGATCTATCATATTTCCTAATTTAGTCCAATATGAAAGTGGAGCTCAAATCACACCCGAGGAGTAATAATATCCCATTCCTCTTTACTAGATCTCTAGCCTCTTCAACAGTAAGAGTTTCACTATTTTCATAGGCTTGGAATTTTTCCAACAATTGACAACCTTTTCATTAGAATCACCAAGTTGCGATGTCAAAATGAGCTCATTTTGTTTCAATTTGAATAGAAAACTCTTAAACTCTTTAATTTTCATAAAGTCATTGTCCTACAAGAATTTATATACTTGGATGATTCTACCATCCAACATCTTAGTGGCCATCTCCAATTCACCAGGAGCCTTTTGACTTTTAGTAGCTTGACATAATAGAAAATTATGCCTTAATTCATAAAAGTATTTACTTTTTCTAGGCAAGCATTCCAAAGCTTTATCTCTAGCCTTTTGCAAAATCTCCTTCAATTTATGCTTCTTCCTTCCCCCATGTGCCCATCATGATGTTTCATCTTTTTCTTTATGTTCTTCTACTTCAAGAAATATTTTAGGCTCAAGGGATGTAGGGTTTACCCTTTCCTTCTCTTTCTCTTGAACTTCCTTAAGCATGTGAGACATGATTTCCTGATAGTTCTCAATGCACTTAGTGAAAATCTCCAAATATTTTGCATCACTATAAAATCTTAGGAAAGTAGGATCATTTCCCTTAATCTTTTCCTCAACCCTCATTATGTCTTTCAACTTTAGGGTTCTATCCCTACACATATCATCAAATAAAAAATTTTTAATCACATCCTCCCAGTACAAGGGTTTGTTCAGAGGTATATTATGCCCTCTCATTTGCCTTAATGCAATCCTAACCGCATCTTTACGGCCATATGTCTTGGTAATTAAAGCTGGTAGTTTTTAATGTCTACGAAATGCATCAATTTCATCTATAGCATCATTACCAATGTTGAAGTTCCCAACATTAAAATTTCTACACAAAAGGGTTCCCTTCTAGCTAGTAGACCCTTGCTACTCCCTATTCATCAAAATTAGCTGCCAAAAGAATTCCATAATTCCTAATCTCTCAGGTATAAACATAGACATAACATGGGGTGGTTGTGGGCATCCATAGACCCTCATAATAGTACAATCTCCAAATAAAAATGAATCCCCTTAGTTATGTTCTAATCTAGCGTCATCATCATAGCATAAAGTGGGCCTAAGGAATTTTCTCACTACTCATGGATTCTTTCCAAATTACTTCCTAGAATATTCATTACTGGAAACACAAAATTATTATAAAGTTAAATGGAATTGGCATAAGGATAAACTTTTTCCATACCCTAGTCTAGTGTTGCATAGGAAGTGCCTCTCTCATCTCTTCAGTCAACTCATTAAAATATGTATTGATATGGCCAATGTTTTTGTATAGAATTGGGTGCATGATCACTTCATTATGGTGAAATCGGAAATTTCTCATTTCTCCCTTTTATGTAGTTATGATCTCATTGTGCAAAACTATGATTATGTTCCTAACATAATCATATCCCACATTAGTGTACATATTTTGAATATCTATAAATATTATATATGTAGCAACAATGGCATTCATAGTCCCATCAACTCCTAACACCTTGTTTAGACCAAAGACTACCTTTTGGAAATATTCATAGAAGTATTCAAGTATCATGAGTCTATCAACCTTCTTTGGAATCTCTCCCAACTATTTATTTCTCATGGGAATATGATACCTCATAACCCTATTGGTGAAGAAACCCCTCTATTATTGGAAAGTTTCCTCAAACTTCTCCAAATCAATTTCTACATCCATTGGTCCCTCAAGATCAAATGCTTCTATTAATGAATCACTATCTAATGTACATAACATGCTCTTGTGTCATTTATGAAATTATTAGGCGATAGTATTATAAGCCTTTATCAAGGCTTTTACCAAATCTACATCAGCAAATTCTTTTGGTACAATTAACTTACCTGGAAATTCATTTACCATGGGCTAGAAGTAGGAGGGGTCTTCAACTTTTTATAATAGAAGAACCAAAAGAGTTCACCTCCATTAGTTTTGAGGGTTGTAGCATCTCACCAAAAATTATATGGGTCCCTTATCTAATGTGTATTTGTATATTATGCCTCAGAAGCTCCAAGAAGAAGTTCTAACCATTCTTTAGTAAACGGTCTTGGATTTATAACTCATGTTTGTGCTAGACTTATAGGAACTTCTTCAATCTATTCCTCTATAATCAGTACACCTTCTTGTCATTCCATTCTTGAATTAGAAATTAACCTTAAAAAACTTTGTAAACTATTTTCTCTAAAAATAATGTGGCTCTAGAAGTGTTCCAATGGCTTTTATTTTGAACAGTTTAATAGCTTCCACAAGCTAGAAACAACATTAATGGTTTAAAAAATTTGCATGCATGAATTCCTTTAAATCCTCATAACAACACCTTTACTTATACTTTGTGGTGTTTGTATAGCTTCATCATCATAGAAGAACCAAAAGAGTTCACCTCTATTGGTTTCAAGGGTTGTAGCATCTCTCCAAAAATTATACGAGTCCCTTATCTCATGTGTATTTGCATACTATACATCAAGAGATCTAGGAAGAAGTTCTAACCATTCTTCAATAAAGGGTCTTGGATTTTTAACTCATGTTTGTGCTAGACTTATAGGAACTTCTTCAATCAATGTACCTTCTTGCCCTTCCATTTTTGAATTAGGAATTAACCCTAAAAGTTTCTTTGAATTATTTTCTCTAAAAAAAATGTGGCTATGGAAGTGTTGTAATGGCTTTTATTTTGAATAGTTTAATAGCTTTCACAGGTTAGAAACAACATTAATGTTATTAAAAATTTTCATGCACAAATTCCTTTAAGTCCTCATAACAACACCTTTACTTATACTTTTTGGTGTTTGTATAGCCTCATCATTAGTTCATATTTTTCATCATGGTGCTATCTCAATTGTCTAGACCCAAGTCTACCTATCTTCATAATTGTTTCATGAATTTTTGAATAGGATTTTTGATATTAAGCTTCAAGATTTTTTGTACCCTAGTCATGTCCTCACAACACTTTATCCCAAATTCCCTTTTGATCTCTATGAAGTTGTACCCTATTCCTTTTTATATTCATCTTTGCTTTGCAACCAAATTTTAACTGTGACCCTTAACTATTGTGATGTAGTACTTGACTGCCAACCCTAACCATTTTTACTTTGGTTAGAACTTACAACCTTGATTATTAATATCCTTTACAACCCTGTGAATTTACACTTCTTAGTTAATATTGACTTTGCAATTATTATCTACAAACTATTCAAGGAATATGTGAAGACACACTTAAAAAAAATTCTTCATAGCATATCATTACAACCTCATTCCCTAACCATACAATTTAGCTTTCAAAGTCATGCTCAACCTTATGTCTCTAGATTAAAACTCTATTTGACTATTGGACTTTACACTTGTCAAGTTGCATTGAATACTTTTCAAACCTTCATTGTTGCATCACGACGATTAAGAGCCGAAGCCATTTTAGACTAGAAATGTTATGCTTACCATGTTACATTGTCTATTGTGGCATCACAACCTTTAACTTTAACTATGATGCTTGACTAGTGATGTTGCATTAATGAATTTCACAACTTCACAACTTAAAACTTTAACCATGCACATAAAATTGTGAATACTCATGATCACCAAGAAGAATGGCCAACATGATTTGGAAAGTATTATTTTCCACTGGCAATCTTCAATTTTCTATTAATTTGATTCATCCACATGGCAACATGTCAATTCATAAAAAACCCTAAAAATTTGTGAGTTAGATGTTCTTCATGAATTAAAAATCTTTTTCTTGAACAAACAATAGAGATGTAATGCTCAGTGTATTTCATAGACCATCACAACCTCACAACTTAAATATACACTATGGAATTAATTGTAGAGATGTTTCACTTAATTGATACCATTCATGTCACCACTTCAAATTTTACTTATACCTTTCACACTTAATTGTGCAGAAGTCATGATATCATAATGACACAATGCATCACAACATTGCTACCTTGAGATCACTATTAGGAAAAATGCCACAATGTGGCACTCCTTGTCTAATTTCCTTCAATCACAACTTTTCAACCTTGAATGTGACTATCTAAAAGACATGAAAGATGTTATGACTAACTTCTAATCACCACTTTATAACTTGAGTTTTATAAGACCAAATACCCTTGCAAAGTCATGCAATCCTTCATACCATTAGATCACAACAATAGTTTCAAGCTTTGAAAGGAGACTAGAGATATTAGGACCAAAATGACTTTGCTACTTTGTGACCTAGAATGTTCAAATCCCTATACCTCTTGCAAAGTTAGAGACTAGGGAAAAGATAATATTAAGGTAAGGGTCAAGAAAATTAAACATTTGAAGATTAATATGAGACATAACAAAGACCTAGGGTTTTAAACTTAAGGTAAAACATGATAAAGCTATAAAATAAAAAATAAATTAAAAAAACCTTCTTCAGGAAAATGAAACTGACTCTGAGATGCATCAAAAAAATCTATCTTATAAAAAATAGGGCTATTATTTTCTCTATCTAGGGATGATGGATAGCCTACATCTATGAAAAAATTCAAAATCACTGGGAGAAGTAGAACACAAACATGAAAACTAAAGAGAGAACTTGAGAAAACCTATATAGTGAGGTAAACATACTTACAAAGGAACAAATAGCTATATACAAAATTTACAAAAAAGAAAAAATCCTAACTATTGTTCATAGAGAAATAATACCTCTTAGTAGAAGTACTTCAAAAACTATCCATGAACTAGCAATTCAAGAAGATTACTAGAGAGTTCTCTGATAATATATGAATCTTCACATCATTTTCTATGGATCATCTAAGGTCCTAACCAGATAGGATCAAATTTTCCATGTTTTCATTTTTCTTCCATTTTGGTATTCTACATCAACACTAAATCATCTACCTCAAACTCCTACTTGTGGATTTCTTGTCAAAAAGTTGCTTCATTTGCAATTGTAATTTTGCATTCCTAGTTGATCCTTCCCTTCTATTCTCATCCAATCCAATGAGTTTATCCAACCTTTCCTACATATCATCAGCTATATCATTATCATATTTTTGGATAAAATTGTACATTTAAATCAAATTATTTTGTGACAATCTTGCATGGATCCCATAAACTAATTCAAAAGGATCTAATCCAATGGATTTCTTAACCATCACTCTATTTTATTATACTACCAATAGTAATTTAGAATCCCATGAATTTTTATTTCTTCTAGAATCTTCTTGATAATCTTCAACATGTTCTTATTTATGGATATTTTGTATTTGTTCCCCTAAGAGTGATATGGAGAGGAGATAGATCTATTTATCCCATACTTGTCACAAAATTGAACATATTCATATGATCTAAAACACATGGTATTTTCAGTGAAAATTTTCCCTAGACACCCAAACCTTGTAATTATGTTGTTCAAGAGGAATTCATTTACCACCTTGCTAGTGGATCTTCTAATAGGGATAGTTTCTAATCATTTTGTAAAATAACCAATAGCTACTAGGATCCAAGAATTTCCACTACTAGATTTATTTTATATTTCACCTATAAACTCAATACCCCACTACCAAAATGGTGCATGTACTTCAATTAGATTCACAGGTACATTTCCATAGAATTTAAATTTACCTACAAACCTTTGACAAGGATCATAGTTCCTCACCAGTACACGAATATCTCTAAATAGAGTACTCTACCAAAACCCAACCCTTATAACCATATGAGCTATGGTTTTAGCCATGTAATGGCCTTCTCACATACCACTATGCATTTCATTTAAGATCCTAACTAGATCTTCTTGGTCTACACATTTCAACAACACACCTTATGTATTTCTCCACCATAGCTTTCCATCAACAATAATGTACTTGATGACTTGAAGCTCCAATGCTTGTTTCTTATTATCATTCATTGTAGGAGGAGAAATCATGTATTGAAAATAATTTATAACTCCCTTGAACTAGTCACAAGAATCCATATCATAGATATATGGTCTATGGTCATCATCCATTACATTTATCTTGTTTGAATCTAAATCTGGTTGTGCCAATAGTCTTTCCAAACCTTTAACCAATTTAGTAATCTGAATATCAACATTAAATTCTTAAATCCTATTAATCCAACTAAATTTCCTACTACATGCTTCTTGTTTAGAGAAAATATATTTGACTGTGGCACTTGGGACAAAAGCTAACATATTGCTCCTATTAGATAACACCTAAAAGCCTTGATTTATTGGACTAAAGAATATGCTTGATTTTCATTTATATCATACTTTAATTTTGTAGCTTGGAGGAATTGACGTAGTGAAAGGTGGGAGAATCCCCAAAGGAGATGTCCTAGCCCCAGAAAATAAACACACAGTGGAAACACAACACAAGATAACAACAATGCAAGATATGATACCAAATCATAACTCTTTATTCATATAATAACTATTTACATGCAATATGCTCAACTATTAGGCATTCTAAGTTATGACCAAATACAATAGCAATTACAATAACAATTATGCAAGATCCCTCAAGATCTAATCCAAACCATAGCTAGTCCAAATCTATAACATAACAGTAACCTACTAGAAACCTCCAAGATCTCAACTTGTGTACAAGCCACCAAGAAACCTCCTTATTTCTAAATCGCATCCACTAGCTCCTCAATCCAAACTCACAATTCTACAACAATCTTGTTGTAAACTATCTCACATTTGGTGCTCTATCCAACAAAATTAGGAAAACTCACCCTTCAACTACTCTCCAAAATTATTCCTATGAAATGAATGAATCACTCCATGAATGAATGAATTAAGAATCCACAAAAACCCTTAATTATACCCAACTAAGCGACAAGTCAGCTTAGCAATTAAAAAATTAAATAAACCCCATGCATTAAATGAATATTTAAGCCACAAGTTGGCTCACAACAAATATTAAATACAAAATGCAAACCTAAAGTTAACATGTGATAACCACACAAAAATACTTGGGACAAGCCCCAAGTTTACAACCAAGATTAAATGCAAATAAGAGAGATAACCAAGACCACACATAGGTCCACATACACTCCCAAATCAATCCATGTCATGATCACACTCTACATGTGTTAAATGCACCAAGAACTCTTGTCAACACCAATATACTATCAAGTATTAGAAAAATTCCCAAGAATCATCGAGCTCCCACAAGCATTACCAAGAAACCAATACATGTCAAGCTCAATAGACAATGTCAAGCTCCAAGACCATGTCGAGCTCCAAAGTGTGTGTCGAGCTCCCGTCAAAGACCAAGCTACTCGGCCAACACATAACCCAATAGCGATTGAGTACCACTCCTTCTTCAATAAAGTACCAGTCTAGACACCCTCTAAAGAAACTACCAAGCCTCCTCCCAAGAACTCTAAAATAGCTATTAGGAAAACCCAAGATACTCTTGCATCAGACTCCCCTAGTAAATAGAAATGTGTGTCCCACACTTTGATTCCCAAAGAAAGATCAACAACCATCTTCATCTTCACCAAAGTCTTCTAGTCTAACAGGGACAAGAAAACCAATATGCACATCATCCACATCTACATCATTCTATCAAACACTAGAATCTCAACCACCCAATCAACATGCTCACTCCCAAGAACAAACTAAACATAATGATTCAACATGAAATCCTCATCCATAGCAGTAACTAGTGAATCCACACCTGCAACAATAAACTTCACATTAGCAGCAATATGTAGATCTCCATCAACACATGCCAAACTCACAACACTAGCAATCTCATTTTTCATAAAAAGATGCTCTACAATAGACAACTGACCACCAATAGCAACCAAATCATCCACAACCAAGTGCTCTATAATTTCCATGTTAGACCCAACTGACTAATCATGAAAGACAACCTCCATCCCAACATCAATAAGGTTAGGAATATCCTCAGCAATAACCTCTAGTTGATTTGCAAGTTTTGTACAAGTTTTGTATCAGAATCCAAAAACTAATAAAAAAACCAACCTCTTCCATGACAACCTTGCTATGACATCTTCATTCTCAAACAAGTCTTCTAACTATCTAGACAACTCTCTTCCAAATCAATAGATTCTAACTCCACAAACATCCACTAAATTCCTTCCTCACCTCATCCTTAACTTGATCAATGAAACTAGCTTCAAACTAAGTAGACATCTACTTATCTCAATCAGCCAAACTAGCTTAAAATCATGTAGACATCTAAGAAAACCTCCTCTCCACCACATCATAGAGATTCACAATCATCTTAGGGTCCAATCTTCTTAGAGCCATCTACCAAGATCTTTGTAAACCCTTTGCAAAAAATCCTTCCCATACTCCTTGTGATAAACCCAAATTGTTTACAACTCAGATCACACATTAACAATTAGGAATCAAATCACAATGTTAGGAACATAGATCTACAATACACAAACTCTCTATGATCATGCCTCAAAAAGATCAATTTAAATCCATCTTTGCATCCATCGATCCATCTACAAGCCCTCTATAATTTTCAAGTCAAAACCATGATCTGTTGCCTCACAACAAAGAGATCTAGGACTCTAGAAAGAAAATCCATGACCAAATCAAGATCTTCTTAGATCTACTTCTCCAACCTAGGTCCTAGTGCAAACTACCACAACTTCAGCAATTTGTCTACACACTCAAGAACAACCTTTGCTCTAATACCACTTGACATAGTGAAAGGTAGGAGAATCCCCAAAGGAGATATCCTAGCCTCTAGCAAATAAACACACAGTGGAAACACAACACTAGATAACAACAATACAAGATCTGATACAAAATCACAACTCTTTATTTATATAATACTTGTTTACATGCAAGGGTAAAAGCACAAACCTGTGTCACCTTTTATGAAGAAACGTGATATCAAAATGTGACAGCTCAACATTAATGACAAAAAAAAAGGTATTTGTGTTTTGAATTTGAAAATGATGTAAACTAATGAAATGTGTAGAATTGGATGAAATTTATGCCTATCATTTTTTTAAATTTTTTTAAGCAATACTTTATTCATTTCTTTTATTTTGAAGTCCCTTTTTTAACTATAGAAAATATAGGGTGTAGTTCCCGTCAAAAAATAAAATGCAAATCATCTTTTTTTGTTTTGATTTCAAAATATCTTATAGATGACATGTATATCTAGTGCACAAAAAAAGAAATAATTGTTTTTTATCTATATTTTCTTTGTTATAAGTACTCAAGCTCGACCTTCTTAGAAGCCAACACTTTTTTCCTCCCGTCAAAACTTCTTAATCAAATCTACACCTTCTTGAGAAAAAATTACATATTCATGAAGAGGACTCTCTCCTCTAGAGATATATATAATTTTTTTGTTTTTTTGGTATGATTTACTATTTTTTTCCCTTTTTTAAGTGAGCATCTTCCGAAATGTTGAAATATCAACTTATAATATTTTGAAATTCTAACATAATATAACTAATTAAAACACTCAAAAATTTATATAATGATGATATTGAATCTAAGATCTATAAAAGGGTATTTTTAGTTTTTCAATAAAATTGAGTTTTGATAGAGAAATGAAATTTGACCAAAACAGGTTTTGATATCACAAATGGTGACACAGATCTGTGCTTTTACCCGCAATATGCCCAAATGTAAGGCCTTCTGGGTTATAGCCAAATACAACAACAATTACAATAACAGTTTTGTAAGATCCCTCAAGATCCAATCCAAACCCTAGCTATTCTATATTTCTAACATAACAACAATCTGGTAGAAACTTCGAAGATCTCAACTTGTGCTCACAAGCCACCAAGCAACCTCCTTGTTTCTAAACTATAGCCACTAACTCCTCAATCCAAACTTGCAACTCTACCACAATCCTTTTGTAAACTATCTCACATTTGGTGCTCTATCCATAGACCAAATTTAACATGTGATAACCACATGAAAATACTTAGGACAAGCCCCAAGTTTACAACCAAGATTAAATGTACATAGGAGAGATAACCAAGACCACACATAGAGCCACACACACTCCCAAATTGATCCACATCACAATCACATGCTACATGCATTAAATGCACCAAGAACTCTTATTGGCACCAACATACTATCGAGCATCAACAAAATCTCCAAGAATCATCGAGATCCTACAAGCATTATTGAGAAACCGATACATGTTGAGCTCCAAGACCATGCAAAGCTCCATAGTGTATGTCAAGCTTCCTTCAAAGACTAAGCTACTCAACCAACACTAAACCTAATAGAAACTAAGCATCATTCCTTCTTCAAGGGAGTACCCATCCAAGCACCCTCCAAAGAAAGTACTTAGCCTCCTTCCAAGAACTCTAAAGTAGCCATTAAGAAAACACAAGATGCTCTTGCATCAAGAATTTACTAAAGAAAGTTATTGTTTGTTAAAATTTCTCATCATTCTTCTAGAGTAGTACTACTACAATTGTATTAAAGGAATCAAAAGAAAAAATATGCATAGGCTTATTATAGTCAAGATTTCTCAACATGGTACCTTTTTATTGAATTTTAATATTATGGAAAGCAATTGCTAGCTCCCCATCCTATTTGATTTCTGCCCCTCTCTTGATAATTTTGGATATAGGTCTTCTGATCTCTACAAAGTTGGTTATATATCTTCGTAAAAAATTTACATGTCCAAATAAGGATTGGATTCCCTTCACATTTTTAGCCCTACAAATTTGATTTTCTACAACTTCCCTTTCAAGGTCTATCCTAACCCCTTCCTTGGATACTATGTGGTCTAAGAGTTTACCTTCACCCACTCCAAATGTATATTTCTTGGGGTTAAGGGGAACTCCATACTCCAATGCTTTCATAAATATCTTTTAAAGATGTTTACAATGGTCCTCTCCCCTTTTAGAGAATGTAGGGAGGTCATTCTAATACACCATCATGAATTTATCTATAAAATTAGAAAAATCTTCATCCATAGCTCTTTGGATAGTGGCTCCAACATTAGTGAGCCTAAAAGGCATTCTCAAATATACTTAAGTTCCCCATGGTGTGGTAAAAGTGGTAGTAGATTGTTCAACTTCATCAACTAATACCTAATTATAACTAAAAAGACCATCCATCGTGGACATCAGTTCAGTATCTATCACCCTTTGTAACATTGCTTCCATATTTGGTAGTCCATAATTTTCCTTTAAAGATGAAACATTTAAATTTCTTAATTCCATGCATAGTCTAATATATTCATTAGTTTCTTTGATAGGCACCAAATTTGAAACCCATGTGCAATATCTAATAGTATTTATGATTCCCCCATCTCTAAGCTTCATCAATTTCTCTTGCATTTTAGGGGCCAAAGTAAGGTTTATCGGTCTCTTCTTTTGTCTAAAAAGGCTTAACATTTTCCTTAAGAGGGATGAAATGCCTGAATAGGTCTTCTCTATAAGCCTACAAGTAATCATATGGCCATACAAAGAAATGTATGTACTTTATTAATAAATCAATCAAAGCTTTCTTATAATAGAAGATAACTTCTTACCTATATACACTTTCTTAGGAGCTTTATTAGTACCCAAGTTTATCTCCTCTAACTCCTCTAGTTTTTTGTCCTTAGTTTATGAATGCACTCTATCCTAATTATCAAAAACACTTTCCAACACAACAAATCCCTTTTTCTACTTTGTTATTTTTGAGCTATATTACTTCATTTCCAAATATAGTATCCTTTCTATATATATTTTCTACAAAAACAATGCAATCTAGTTCTTGCCTATGATACTTTCCTTCACAATTCAAAAGTTCAAAATATCTAGGTCATCTTCAAACGCTTTCTAGTTTTCCATATTATTAGGGATAAATGGCCTAGTTTGCACTTCAATTTTAGACATTCTTACAAATGTGATGACATAAGGCATGATGCTACATTAGCTAACAAACTTGTCATCTTATTGTTTCTTCTATCCATCCAAGTTATCCCAAATGCATTGAAGGCCTCAATCTCATCCCAAAAAACATTCCTATATTGTTTTAGCCTCTTATTCTTTGATGCATAAGACTATCTTATCTATGATACTACTAGCTCAAAATCACCAATTACACACAAGCACTTTATAGCATGTTTGGTAGCTAATCTTAAGCCTAAAAGAAATGCCTCATGTTTTGCAATATTATTTTTACATGCAAAATGCAAAGTAAAAGGGTATCTAAAAGTTTTCTTCTCTTGTGAAATAAGCACCACTCCAACACCAACTCCTTCCTTTGAACTTGCACCATAAAAATACATAGTCCATAGATCTCCTTTTCTATGACATTTTTTACTTCCTATACTAGTGGTGCAGGCACCTTTTCCTTTTCCAAGACAACTACCTCTACTCTAAAAGGATTTCTATCTGTACCTAAAAAAACAACTTGTATAATTATCTACATTTTCCTCAATCATATGAGTGACCCTTGGGTCTCTATTTATCTTTATAGCTCTATCACCAATATGGAATCTAGCAAAATAAAAATCACATTGCAAACTACCACACATAGAATCACTATATTTCTTGAAAAAGAATACCATACTAAGGTGTCATATCCACTACCAATACACTCAAGGCCAATTCATTATTAGGGTATGCAGCTAATTGTAAGAAAGTGCACTAATAGTTCTTATACTAGGTACCTCTAGAATCTAATGCATGACACCTCCATTACTTGGTATCCACCTTTAGTCCAAGTGACTCCATTATCTTGAAAGGCATAATAGTGTTTGAAGCACCAGAATCTATCACACAATTATTTATATTTTTACCATTTATGATCAAACTTAAGAAGAAAGGGTCAATATTTTTAATGTAAATTATTTCATAACTATCAAGGTACATATGGAGAATCTAAGACACTACTCCTTTATCCTCCTTAACATTGGGTGTAGGTTGCATCTTTTCTTCTAAAGGCTTCTTTATCTTTAGTAATACTATCATTTCCAAAACCTCCTAACTATGCTAGGGCTTTATTTTTATGTTCCTCTATTCTAAACATTCAGATAAAGGAACTTTTATACTAATCTGTGATAACATGGACAACATATCTATAGGGGTATAAGGTGGAATCTCAACAAGTATACGTCTATTATCTTGTGTTTGAACCATGGTATTTTTATCTTGTTTGCTAGCCTTTATTTTGAATGCTCTTACTTTGGAAACTTATTTCTTCTTGTATGTACTTTAGGTTTGCAAATTTTTCTTATTTGCTCTAGTATCCTCTACATTCACAATTAATGGATCTTTGCCTTTATTTGCATTAGACATTTTATGAGTAACATATTTAATGAAAATGTGAGATGGTTTAATAGCATCACTATTTATAACCATGTTTCTTAGGTTATAAGTACTTTGAACTTGAGCAACCATTTATGCATATTTTATCAATTTCTTCTTTAGATTTATTTCTCAAATTAATGTGAGTCGTATCTAATGTAATATTACATGCACTATTGTCCACTTCTTCTTCATCATCATAGAAATTTTTTTTATCAAAATTCTCATAATTACTTATTTTTTGGTTAACATTTATTTCCAACTCTTCTATATCTAATTCATTTTCATACTCATAGTAAGAGGTCACTAGATTGAAAGCTATATCATCATAACTTTCTTCATCAATAGCTTCCTTTGGTTCAGATTATTAAGATGTAGCAATTAATTGAGCAACTGCACAATACTTGAGGGAATGAGGAGATTGACAAGCCATGCACCAAGATACTTCTTTTGCAACATATATTGAACTCCTTTGTAAAGGATCTGGTGTAGTCTTCTCATTAGTTCCCTTTGCATCATTTTCAGTGGCCTTACCATCCTTCCATTGTGTATTGTAGGGGAAATTTTTCAACCTATTATGCCTATTAAAATTGTTATTAAAGTGTGGTTTGTCAAGTCAACACTTTCTTTATTGACACTTGGTATTGGAGGCCTTGTGTTCTTCAACAAATTCAACATCCAATCCACCTTAGCCTTCTCACACTTCTTGTTTCCTCCAGTATTATCACTATCATTCTTTTTACTTTGAGGATTAAACAACTTTGGATCATCACTTCTCCCCTATTTACTTGAGTTCTTCTATTATTATTATTATTCATTGCAACTCTAAGGACATTCTTCAATGTCTTAGGGTATTTATCCCTTAGTATATAATCCATCTTACTATAAAATGCATTAAAATATGTTATTGGACACACAATTTCACCTAACTTCATAACTTGGAAGATTTTGTATGTTCCCTTTTGGAACGTAACATTGAAATCAAATGTGGATTCATTCTATTTTTTCTTAATATTGTTAAACTCATTTTTAACATAAAACTAGCATTAGTATTATCTCCATACCATTCTTTGAAACATTTCTCAAATCATCCTATGGACTAACGTTGTCATCATGAAGTCTCCTAAACTAGTATCTAGCATCTTTAGTGAAAGAATGCACAAATAGCTTCATGACTACATCCTTATGTTCTACTTTGTAATCATTCAACACATCAATAAAATTTCTAAGGTGCTCCTCACCACTAATAGCATTACTACTAGAAAATTTGGTGACTGTATCCCTTCGCTCATTTGGAATAGGATTGGGATAACCAGGGACTCCTACAAAGGATATTTTTTTTTATCTTTCCATATATATAGGCCATTTTTGAAATCCTACACCACCACTAGCACTAGGTCCAGTGGCATTTGTCACTAAATTGGTTTTTACTTGTTGTCCTATGGCTTGATAGACTATTGTAGTAGATGAAGAACCTAGACTAGGCTAATAAGTGCCAACATTACTTACCAATGGACCATGAGTGACAACAAGGAATATACCTTTAAAGGAAGCCACTTTTCTAGTGGTTAAGCTAGAAGTAGATTTGAGGAATTGAATCTTCTTTCTCATCTCAACAACTTGTGCTTAATTCTCTACCTTTTCTAGTTCCTTGACCAAATCCTCATGTTCCTTCCTTTCCCTCTCCCAAAACCTTTATTTATCTTTATTTGCGACTTTCACTAAAGGCTCTATGGCATTTGTCTCTACCCTAGCTACCTCTACTAGTTTATAGGGGTCAATTTGTGTAATTACATGTCCCTCTTTCTCCTCTAAAGCATGATCCTCTTGGATCTTAGATTAAAATTTCCAACATCACCAAATAGATCAGTATGTAGAGACTTAGATCTATCTGCTAGCTTCTTGTTCTATTCTTTCAACATGGCCATCCTTCTAAGAATGCTCTCTCTCTCTCTCTCTAAGAGAACTCATGGTTATATTTTCCTTTTCTTTCTCCAAACATATGAATTTGGAATCTTCTTCTGCAAATTTCTTTCTAAGGGCTTCAACTTCAGCCAAAAAATCATTAGGATTAGTAGTAGTAGATTCTAATTTTGTAGGATCACTCATATCAATACAATTTCTCTTAGTATAAGAGATCTACTTAGGGTGATATCTACTAGAATGTGTACTATGCGATCACCCATGCTGATCTATTTAATTAGAAACAACACTTTGTCTAAAAATAGAATATTCAATGGATGAGACTTCTTTATCTTGGTAGGCTACTTCATTTCATAAAGGAGTTGTAAAAATTTCACCTAGAATCCTGGTATTTTCAGATTTAGAACTTTAAGATTAGAACTATCTTCTTCTAGAGGCTAATATCAAGGGTTGCTCTCAATATTATCCCTAGGTTTCTAGGTGTGACTGAACTATCTCTTTTTCTTAAGCCAATTTATTATATGAGCTTGTGGTAACTCTCTATGTAGTGGGACCTTAGGATGTAATTTTGTATAAGCCCTTGTACTCTTTCTTTTGTCATCCATTTTAATTTAACATAAAATTAGTGTCATGCCCAAACTACGAGGGCAAAAAACCACACTAATATTTTTTTTAAAATGTTAATAATAAAGAGGTACACTAAGGTTGAAGAGTTGAATATGAAATTACAAGAATTAGATTCACTACATTACTCTTAAGTTTGTAAACATGAGGATTGAATCAAACGTTTAAATTTGAAACTTACATTATAATATTGATATCGATCATTAGTTATGTTTTTACATAATTGTACTTAATTAAATTTGCAACTTAATTAAAAGACTAATTTGTTGATTAATCTAAAATTTAACATTTCAAATTTATAATACACTATCTTTTAGACTAAGTTAACTTTAATACTAAGCTCTTAACATCCAAACTCTATTAACAAAACTTAATAATCATGACATACATTAATTAATTTAAAATATATTTGAACAAGTATGTTTACAACAAGACGATGAAAGACCCTTTTCTTTTAATCACCACTTAAAGAAGCTAATTGATAACTAATGTTTAATTATTTAATAGTAAAATGCTAATATTATCACATAAAAACTCATCCACTAAATTTTTTTTTAAAAGAAAAACTAAATTACAGTACTAAAATATATATATATAAGTTTACAATTCCTAAACAATAACAACTACTAATCATAATCAATGACTAACTTTTTAATAACAATAGAACTAACAAATAAAAATAATAATAAAAGATGTAACAACCCTACAATAAACTAATTTATACTAAACTAAACTAAATTGCAATTTAACAAAATACTAACCTTAAACTAACTAACACTACTCACATTAAAACCAAACTTTAAATAAATAACTAAAACAACTATGCTAAGACCAAACCTAACCTATTTTCTAACCACCTACACTCTACCCTACACTCATCCATCCCATGTGCTCACCAAGGAAAAAAAGTGCTTCCCAAGAATTGCACTTGGGTACAGTGCACTGCCCAAGTGAGGATATACCCTGACACCATCCACTATGTGATGTGGTGACAGGGAATGGAGGGCAGGTTTAAACATTAAATTTTTTCAAACTTTCAAAAATACAAAGCAAGATGAATGCAGCATTTTTCCATGAGATAAAGGTCACTGCGCAAGGATAAGAGGGGGTGGTACAGTAATGTCACCCTGTGGCAGCAAGTATTGACTTTGATACAAAACTTTTTTAATACATGACCCAAATATGGCGCCCACTAAGGAGGAGTTAATGCAAAAGTAAAATAGGTAAGAATGGATATTTAGGATGGTATGTTCTATAAGTTATTTATTTATGCAATTTTCTTTGTCATTATATATATATAGATAGATAGATAGATATTTCTCTTTTTTCAAAAAAATTTGCAATTTTAAATATAAGAATATTCTCAAGAACATTCTCTGTTGCAAAGTGTCATTTAAATCTCAAGCCCACACAAAATCTAGAGGGCTTTTGCTCTTTGGGGCAACCAATTTCTTTTTGAAGTCATAATTTTTCTAAGTACACATTTTGAGAACAACAACAAAAGCATACAGATAAATATTTTTCTTTTCTAAAGTATGACTACCAATTTTGTCCATTTATCCGAGAAGGGTATATATATACAAATTTCCGTCATTGAATTTTGCTAACACCTAGTTAAGCCAAGAATCTAATATCTACTTAAAATAACATTGCAAGATTGATTTTTGGTTTACATTAATCACAAAATTGAACCTTCATTTATAACACAATTTTCATTTCGAACATATAAGAAAACTTGAAATCTTCCTTAATTGAGCCATCATCATTTCATCTTGTTTTTGATGTGCATCCATATAACCGAAAGTTATGATTAAATCTCATGAGAATCCATAATACTCAACCACTATTTTATTGGCAAACCTGATTCAAAGGCTCAGCCAGGAAAGAACTAGGAAGAAAACCTGGTGTCATTGCCATTACAAAAAAGTTTTGAAATAAAAATTACATAGGATTCCAATCCCAAAATTACAACACTTTAATTTAATTTCCTTCATGACCCTTATCAAGGTATCCATATCATTTTCAAAAATACATTATTAAGATCGTGGAGAGAAAAAAATCTGATCAAGTGTCAAACAAGCATGACCAAGGGACAAAATCAAACATGCATATTCATACTAAGTTTTCACAACAGGATTCACAATGAATCAAAACTAGGGAAAGGTAGATTTTTCCAATAGGAGATGTCAGACACAACACCAAAATAGATGCCCAATCGGGGCTATAAATCAAGAACTTCCATTCTTCCATTTTAACATGCCAAAACTCATACAAGGTTTGTGTTGACAGGTAGGGTCCCATAACACCCTACCCTCTCTCCCTCTTCTCATCTTGAGAAGAGACTCTACACTATTGGAGTCCAACTAAAAAGACCTTTCCCAAAATTGGCCACTTCTTCCCTACCCAAGGGTGAGTATTGCCAAAACACCCATACAAGAAAACTTTGAAAGTCAAACAAGAACATGGAAGAAAAGCATTCACAAAACATGGTTTCAGTCCTTCCCAACATACCCAACATACATACAAGCATCCAAATAACAACACAATAGCATAAGCATGAAACAAGCATGAAGAATCTTAACAAGGGAGATGAAGAACTCCTACCTTCACAAAGAGTTATTGGCAAATGAACAAATTGAGAAGAGCTTTTCCTTCCTCCAATCTTCGAAGGCTCCTCTCTAAAATTAGAGATTGGGTAACAACCAAAACTACTCCAAGAAAGGCCTCTAAATAATATCAAAACTCAACCACCAAAAAGGGAAATAACTTCCCCCACTCACCTAAAAATCTAGAAGTCTCTAGCCCAACCAATCCTAAGGTTAACCACTGAGTGGAGTTGAGGTGATGCAACTCATGGTAAACACTTTCAATTTTCGCACAAAGGCAAAAATAGACTTTTTGAGTAACCTCAAAAGTCAATAAAAGGGGCTTAGGGGGTGGAAAATAACCCTAACCCATACCCATACCCCTAGGGTATAAAAATTTCATATTTTCAAACCTTAGGAATTGATTTTGAACCAAACAAAAGCTAAGAAATATTTAGGACCATCTAACAACTCTAAAATGTAGATTAAGCACTAATCCAGATTAGGACTAGCTAAACTCGATTAAGAAACAAATTAGCAAAAAAGGTTACTAACTTAGTTTGACTTAGGTCCAAATTTTACATAGTTAACCCTAACTAGCATGCTAGAATGCATATGCAAATTCATAAGTGTCAAGCGACACTAAAGAACATAGTTACAAAACATAACATTTACTGATCATGAAAAGATACATTTATATATCCCACAATAAAATTAAGTTGTGAACAACAAGGTTTCCACAAATGACACATAGGGATCAGTTCTATTTCTTCATCGGGTTTCTTGGCTAAAATATCCTGCACACTCATTGCACACATTAGTAGTCCCATAAAATCACATGCACATATGTATATATGTATCAGGAAATCACATAAATTAAAACATACATCTATAATCAGTCAGGGTTTCTCTCATCCTAATCAATTCTTAACCATTAAAATCTCTTAATCAAAATGTTAATCCTACATTTACTTATTTCATCAACATACATATTCATAAAACATTGGATGACGAACATCAAATATCAGAAGTAACATCACACAACATGAAATAATATACTATGTTCAAAGCATCAAATAATATCTCAACATCTCGAGTCGTGAGTATCAAAATAATAATAATGTATCACTATGCTATGATGGGTCGGGGCAAGGCCTCACAATTAGCACTAGTTAATGATAGCTTGATTGAGTCATCACCCACTAAGAGAAATGATTTTTCTAATGACAAACCTTGAGAATATATAAAAGGTTGAACAACCCACAACATGTATGAACACTAAATCTTGTTTTAAACATGACTACCTTTACTATCCCACTTATGCAATATAATACTCCTCACCTACACATGAATATAAACTGAAATATCAACATGACAAGTACCATTATAAGATAGAATATGACAACTCTGTCACAATGAAAAGATATTGATCTAATACATGTGTATTAATATGCTAAATAGTATCCATGTAGTGTATCCCCCAACAGAGTCACCATTTTTTTGGCTCCTAATAGAATTTTAATAACCTTTTGGGATGTGGAAAATATCTAGGAATTAGTAACAAACAATGACAAGAAATTTTTGAACATACCATTAGGACAACCTAACAAGACATTTTTAGTCTTCTTCCCTTTGAATTCTATAAGATTCAGGTAGGTATACCTTGGAATTAATCACCACTTCCATTTACAACAATATTTAACATTAATTCCCATTCAAAAAAAAATATCCCTCAATTTTTCTAATTTAGAAACAACAAAAGGAATGTATGACATCCAACCCTACATATCTTGAAGCTTCCTAAATCAAGTATAGGCTAGCAATTTCAAATCCACATCATAACATGAAATATTAAATATTTTGATTAATGGAACTTATACTATATAGGCCTATCAACTTTATCAAAATTATTACATGGTTAGTGCTTTATCCATTAGGTTATATCATAAGATGACACTACAATCTCATATATGCTTCTTCACCTTGTAAAAAATATCAATAGACAATCCAAATCTCATACTATCAAAATATCCATATGAAAACCTTCATGTAAGGCCCACACTCATACCCTATTATAAACTGTAAGGTATGCATGTGATTAGGAGTTAATTAAGTCATGATCAACATTTTTTTTATTAACAATGATTTACAAAATCCTATTAGAGACTGATGTAGATTTTGGTTATTATAAGGTTGATACCCTATCCAATAACATTAGGCTGATAAGGTAAGACCACATGAAAATGAGACTCAATATGTTGAAGCAAAGAACCTAGTCACAAGATTCAAGGTATGATCTACAAGGCAATTAGGAAAGATAAATTAACATTCACACTAGTGAGAACAACAATGAATGTAGGTTATAATGACAAAAAAAAAAACTTATGGCTACATTTGGAAATTATTATTAAATTATGATGAAATAATTATGGAAACATTTTAATATTCTAAGGAATTAACCCTAGGAACTCACACACAAACCCCTCGTAATGTGATAAAGGGATATTGCTAGGAATGTCGTTATGTTTAACTTGATTGAAAGGATAGTAGTTAACAAGTTTGCATATTAGTGATTTTCACTTAGGACATATATACTAAGATCTATTTTATATGTTTTAATGATTTAGTAGATACGACTTTAGTCTTTCATGATTATGAGTTTGGTGATAGTGTTTAGAATGGTAAGTTTGTTATGATAAGAAAGATAAATGTTGACACCCATATGTTGATATTGCAATGTTTTGAATATTTTATGGAAATGATTAGAAAGGGGAATCAATTATGTGTGTTAATGTGATAATGGATATTTATTCAGTATTTCACTTTTATGATAAGAAATGGAACTATGATGTGTTTCAAATGCTTAATTTGATCTTGTTAGGAAAATTAGTAACATGCAGTTGTTTTGAGGATCAATGATTTAATGCTTTATATGTAAATGATGGAGAGTAGGAAGTTGATTATGAAATGTGTTATATGTTAATGATGGAATAATGAAATTATTATGTACCTTTACTTTTATATGTATTTTATATGTGACTTTTCATTGGACTACTGATGCTCAAGTTTAGTGTGCAGGAAAGGAACCATGGAAACTAAAGGGGGAAATAAGGTATAAACACATGTTTAAATGACCTTGCCAAGGTGAATCTTTGTAAGATTCATAAACCTCATTGTGATGTGTGTATTTTGTAAACGTGAGATGTATGTGTGTAGTATGTATTTCATGTGTAGATTCTGAACGTGTCATGTGTGATGTATAGAGCATTTTGTGTGTCACTTGACACTTGTACTTGTTATGTGAAATGACATGTTCGTTGATGATGGATCATGTGGCCACCTTATCTCTAGCTAAATACCTAAATTGAGAAATTTGACTTATTGCCTTAAATTAGTAAAGAAAAAAGGTTACCACCATGAGAAATTTGGAATTGGAACTTACCTAGCATTGTGAGGGCCATAAAGTAACTCTAAGGTGAATTTGTGACAAAAATAAACCCTACCCATGTTAGTACTATAAGTTAGAAGGCTAATAATGACCACTAAGGTGCCTAGTAGACCTCGGAGACCCCAAAAAGAAAGCATTTTATATTGAATCCGAAAATGAGAATGATATATAGAGGATTGACCAAATTAGAAACTCACTTGGCCACTCTCTATCTTTAGAGACAACTAGGGTTTGGAGGAGGAAGATAAGGAGCTCTACTACAACTTCCATTTGCCATTGCTCAGAGTAAGCTTAGTACCCATGATCCATGATGTTTTCTATTTGCATGTAGAGTTGATATGGTGTTCTTCATTCCATGATATTTTTGGTCTATTTTAGATGAGGTTTGTGGGAAAAGATCTTTTGTTGAGTGTTGCATGTGAGAAGTTTATGTGATTTCTTCTTTGAATGTTGTTTTGTTTCATGTTGTATGTTTGTGTAATGGGTGTGAAGCATCACTCACCCTTGGGAGGGAAGAGATGCTTGGGTGAAGGGGTTAGTTGGCCTCACACATGTAGTTGAGGAACTCTCCAATGTGTGGAGATGTTTTTTTTTATGTGTTCAATGGAATATGGAATGTGATCTTCTTGTTTATAGGTATTTTGGGAGGTATAAGGAGATATTTTGGGGAGGTATAAGGAGGTATGTTCAAGGGAAGTTATTGTAAGCCTCAAAAGGGTATGTTGATGATGAGCCTTGAAAGGGCATGTTGATAATGAGCCTCAAAAGGGCATGTTGATAATGAGAATATGTGCATATTTTGATTCTTAGCTTGAAAATCCTCCTCATGGAGAGAGCCCACCTTCACCCTATAACTTGATCCAATTGTTGAATCTTTGTGCAAGCCTTGGGTTGGGATGGTCTTGTAATGTATTGTGTAAAATTTGGTTAATAGTCATGATCATGCATGATATGTGAATGTGGAGTAGGCAACCATTTGTACCTTGTTTCCCCAAGCTCGGTGGGTGGCCTCCTTGAGGCCTAGGTTGGGAGGTGAGCCTCGATAGTTCCCCATTTCTTTCTCTTTTGCAGGTTCTTACTTGATAATCTTGGAAGCTTGAAATTTCTTGCAGTTTATTCATTGTATAAGAAGAAGACTCAATGGTATTGTGTTGGAATGGAGAAACAAACTCCATCATGTGTATGTGTCATAATGTTTTGTAGTAGTGTTGTCTTGTTCTATTTTAGTTGATTCATTTATGTAGGGAGAAAGATATTGTCATTTTGTATATTTCTTTTTAGAATTAAGCCTTCACCACCCTATTTCCATGGATGACAAGAATGTATTTTGGGAGAACTCTGGAAGAAAATTTATGTTGAGTTGTAATGATAGTTACATTTTCTTGTTTATGAATGTGTTAAAAGGAAGCATTTGTATCATCATATATCTTGAAGAATGAATTGGACATTATCACCTTGATACCTTTATCTCCTCAAATTTCTTAAGAATAATTTAGTTTCTTAATGTTTAGTATTGAAAATAACAATAATAATAATTAAATAATTAAATAATAAAAACAAGAAGGAAGGAGATGTTTTTATAATTCAAAATTGACATAGCATAATTAATGAGGAAACATATTTCTCCTCCTACCTATATGTACCACCCCTCCAACCCAAGCATAAGAAATTTTATATATATATATATATATATATATATATATATATATATATATATATATACAAATAACTAGGTATTCTCGATGGGATTGTTCTCCCCTCTAGGCAGCCATAAGATTTTGATTTATGAAACAAAAATCTTGCTTAATTTAGTTCTAACAAGTCAGATATACTTCCTTACATGCCTAGTTGAGAGATGTTTGAAGGAGATAAAATTTATTAAGAAACCACTAGCTGCTCACCTACTTAAGCATGGGAAAAAGGGGACATGGTTTTTGTTTAAATTCAACATATTTATTCAACCTTTTATGTCTTAAATAGGACCTCCTCATTACTTGGTGCCTCATCTAGGGAAGCATATTCAATGTGGAAGAAAGGAGGGGGGGTGAGTCTATCTTGTCAACTTATCCCCATATCCATATCCTTGTTGCACATGCAAAACAAAGCAACATAAAGTAAGAAAGGTGGGTTGTTGTTAGAATGAGGGGAGTGTAAAATAAAACAAGTTTAATAAATGAAATGACCTGACAATGCCCATTTCATCCTAGGCGCCTAGCAGGAGCATGGAATATGAAAAGTATATTTGAAGACTTCTTCCACCCACGCCTAGTTTTATGTGTTTAGGAATTATGATAGCATTTTTAGTGGGTTTTAGATTAAAGATTAGTATAGGGTTAATATGGGTGGAAAATTATAGTTGTATTAATTATGATATAAGATTTGTAGTAGATGTGTTATATGGCATAGAAGGGTTAGGGTGTTTTATATTTAAATCATATATAAACCTAATATTAATAGTAATGAAATGTTAATTGATAAGTACCTTCTTTGTACAATCCTTAGCATAGCTTTGCATTCAAAACTCACAAATAGGTGACCACCCCTAGGGAACTTGAAATCCAGGCTCAACCCATAAATACCTTGACCATAATAATACCTAGAGATTAGTTAACAATTTTACTGTAACCACATAATCAAATAGGATCTACTACTCATTTGTATAACAAAGTATGTATGTGGACCCATAGACTTTTTGAGATTTCTAAGAAGTTGTGTGAATGTACTAAATTGTGTTATAAATTTAATTTAATTTAATAAACATTATAGTTAGGAGATACTCAATAGATTCCTAGATGACTCATCAACTTGTTCCTATGCCTATAGAAATGAATGTGGTTTCATTCAAGTAAACACTATGCCTACACCACCATCATAGAAACATACTATATTGTTATCAAGTTCATTGGGTATCAACCCTAGAAGTAAGATTGAGACCCTCACCACACTGATAAGGATCAATTTGTTTAAAGATTTAACCTATGTTGCAACCCTAAAATCATAATCGTTAACCATCTTGAACTTTCAGTCTTCTATAACCTAGTATAGCACTATTAAGATATCTATTTTATGTTCTAAACTTTACCTTTCAAAAAAAAAATTTAAAAATTTTGGTTGTGTTTTGCCTCATAAAATTTGGGCATGAAACTTTAGTTCTCTCATATCACATCAATTATTTACTTAACTAGTTTGATTAATAGTAAAATATTGAATGGGAAATAATTTAAAATGAATTACAACTAAAACTCAACATACTTGTCATTGAATCATGAAAAATTAAAAAGAACATGAGAAGAGATAAATTGAGTCATTGATAATACTTCTTCATTTGTATTAATTTTCTTGAAATAATATAATTGGACTATCTAATCTTGTGAAATAAAATAATTCAAAATAGACTCAAAAGACTGAAACTCTATTTATTCTTCTGATGAGAAAAGTCAAAATCAAAATTACCATAGTACACAGTATCTGGACCAACTAAAAACATGAAATGACATTCATTCTCTAAAATTTTGGATGTTTAATCATAGTCTTGGAAATCCATTTATAAGAAAGGACTGAAACAATATTTAGACATTAGAGAGCATAAACACATGTCATATTTTCATTTGACAATCACTATTTATTATGTATAAGACAAAATAACAAGGAATAGCATTGGAGATAATTGCAAAATGAACAGCTAGCAAGCTACGTGTTCATGATCAACTCTTTATTTGTAATGTAGGTACATCTATAGTAGGTGAACCACAAAAGTAAGATACCCTATTATGATGTTTGTTCTTCCTCTCTTTTCTCTTCATATTGTTCTAGTTCTATTTTCCAACTATCTCCAGCTAGTAGAGCTCCAATTTCAACTATAGCTTCCCAAATAGTAATTTTTTTTCTATATCAAGCCATGTAGCATCTCTAATTATCTAGTTCCTTTACGCTCTTTTTTTCACTTGGCATACATTATACCTTTAACATTAATAACCATCTTATTCATATCTATTTCTATTTTGCACAAAGTATAAATGACCTCATAAAAGGATGGTAAATCTACATCTCCATTGAAATAAGACATAATCCTTTCATTATTCATTTATTTTCAAAAGATGTGGACCATTCCTGCCAATCCCTTAAATTTCTTTCACCATCAACAATTGGAGGTATGAAACCATTTATAGCATTGATAATCATTTTGATTTTATTATGTATCAACTTTACCTTACCATTGAAAAGACTCTATAATTCCTTGACCCTACCAAGCATTTTTCAAGTAGGATTAATGATTTCTTTTGGTAGTTCCTTCTTCTAAGTCATCATTGGAATTAACCAATCAAAGAACTAATTGTAAGGACCCCACTTTTTAAATAAAGGATTTAATACGGAGAGAACCTCGAAGCATTTTTTCTATGCACCTTGCAAAGAAATGAAAATTCTATAAACCCCTTGAGAAATAATTTTTCAACACATTTCTTTTGTGATGTAAAATATCCTTCATCGTATTTACTTCCACATCTATTCTTGAGTCCTTTCCATCAATATTCATACTCACTTGTTGATATGTTACCTCAACGTAATTTGGTCCTTCTCCTTCTATCTAGACTTCTTTATGATTGACCTTAGTAACAGACTAGGTAACACTCTTTAATTTAATTTAATTTTGTTTCTAACTATTTGATCTTTCATTCTATTACATAAGTCTTCTTCATTGCCTCCTCATAATACTTTCTGGTAGCAACATAATTTTTGAATGTTCGAGCAAACCAATCTTCAATATTCTCTATCTTGTCCTTGCTCAGTGTTGTTTGAGAAAACCAATCTTCCATTCTTTTACATGGCACTTTCGAGGCTATTTTCACAAGGATTTTCATTCCTTTCCATATTCAAGAATTATCAATAACAAACAAGGTATGTGGTGATAAGTAGGGGCCCATACACGCTACCCTCTTCCCTCCTCTCACCATGAGAGGAGACTCTACACCATTGAGGTCCAACTAAGGCCCTTACCCCATACATGGCCACTTCTTTCCTATCCAAGGGTGAGTAATGCCAAAATAATCCCCATGAAATCCCCTCAAAATACAAAACATCAAGCAAACATGGGAATAACATCAAAAGAAAACAAGTTAAAATCCCTCCAAATCAATCCCAACACACAAGCAAGCAAAACAAAGAACAACAAAACAAATTATGCATGATTCAAGCATGAACAACATGGAGAAACAAAATCAAAGAGTAAAGAAATCCCACCTTCACAAAAGAGTTATGGAAAAATGGTGGTTTGAGAAGAGCTTTTCCTTTTCTTCTTTCAATCTTCCAACTTTCTCCAAAACTAGAGATCGGGTGACAAAACCAGAACTACTCCAAAAATGCCACTAAGTATGACCCTTAACTCAACTAGACTTCAAGTAAACTCAAGATGGAGTTTGAGTCACCTACTCATGAAGGAGATAACCAATTTTTGCAATCAACAAAAAATAGGGTTTTTGAGTGACCCTAAAAGTCAACCAAAGAGGCTAAAGGGGTGGAAAGTACCCCCCACCCATACCCTTACTCGTAGGGTGCTTAAATTTGATATTTTTAAGCCTTAAGGGCTTAATAGGAACAAATAAAAGCTAGGGAAAATAGTATGACCAAATAAAAACCTTTAACAAATTACAATACAAAGATAGCACAAAATTAACAAGTGGTTTAGTTTTGTCTTTCCATTGAGTTTCCTTAGCTAAATTTCTTGCACACTCATTGTACATATCAGTAGATCAAGAAATCACATGCGTTATGTAAATTACGTATCAAAAAAAATCATATAAATTAAAGCATCTATTTTCTAATAATCAATTGTTTATCTAATTCTACTCATATTTTGACCATTAGAATTACATAATCCAAGTGTTAGTTTTGCATACATTTCATCATTATACATGTTCATAAAACATTAAATGATGAAATCAAATAACTAAAGTAAAGCATCACACATCATAAAATAGCATAATAATGTTCAGTGCATCAAATAATGTTATAACATATCAAGTCATGAGTATCAAAATAATAATGTATCATTGATGCTAAGATGGGTCAAGGCAAGGCCTCACATCCTCCCCCACTAGGCATGAACTTCCTCCTGGAGTTCATCAAAAAGTTATTGGTATTAAGATCGCATCTATGTTGCATCCTCCCATAAAGCCGTAACCTCATCATAGCAATCCCACTAGACTCTAACCTAGTCCAGCTCTTGACCTTAAAGTACTAGGGTGTGTCGGGAAATAATACGCATAGACTCCAACACTAATTGGCCATCCAACTCCACCCAATCTATAATATGAGACTCATCATAAATGTTCTCTCTAAGTACTAAAATGTGAAACACATCATGGATGCTTGACAGGCTAGGTGGCAAGGCTAAATGGTAGGCAACTGGTCCTATCTTCTCTAGGATCTTGAACGGTCCAATGAACTGGGGTGCCAACTTAGAGCCCTTTCTAAATTGAATTGGACTCTTGTGCAATCACACCCTCAAGAACACTCTATCACCAACTTGATACTCTCGATCTAGCCTCTTCACATCAGCATACTTCTTCTCTCGATCATGTGCCTCTCTCAAGCATTGTATAATCAGACTCATTTTCTACTCCATCTCCTTAACCAATTGAGGGCCAATAGATACTCGATCCTCGATCCTGTCCCAACTCAAAGGTGTCCTACAAGGTCTTCCATACAAGGCCTCATAAGGTGGCATACTTATGGAGGAATGGTGCCCATTGTTATAGAAAAACTCAACAAGATGAAGGTATTCCTCCCACTTGACCTGATGGTCCATCACGTACATATGCAACATGTCCTCCAAAACTTGATTCACTCGCTCGGTCTACTCGTTAGTCTAAGGATGGTATGCTGTACTAAAATTTAAACTAGTGCCCAATGCTTTCTGCAACTCTCTTCAAAAGGATGAAGTGAACAATGAGTCCCTATCAGAGATAATCTTATGAGGAATGTCATAAAGTCTAACAATATCCTGTAGAAACACCTAAGATATGTTCCATGATGTGTATGTAGTACACATAGGAGAGAAGTGGGCAACCTTGGTCAATGTGTCAAGTGCCACCAAAATAGCATCATGGCGATGAGACGACAAGGGGAGACCAACAATAAAGTCCATAGATATAACATCTCACTTCCACTTTGCAATCTCCTGAGGTTGAAGGAGCCCATCAAGATGATGATGCTCTACCTTCACCCTCTGATACTCAAGGCATCTCACAACTACATTAGCAATCTGCACTCTCATGACTGGCAAATGATATAACTACCTCAAATATGCATGTAACTTCTTAACACTGGGGTGCACTGCATAAGGTTCTTTATGAGCCTCAAGTATAATGAACTTATGCAAACCCCCAATAGAAGGTACATACATACATCCTCTATGATGCAATATTTCATCAGACTCCAAAGAATACTCTGAATACTTCCCTTCCAAGGATCTCTGAGAATGCACCATATAACTAACCTCTGCGTAAAGCTCATCTACTGACAAGTGCTGAAGAATCCTCTCTCTCAAATTGGTACTAGTAGTCATAGATGATAACTCATGGTGCCTTCTACTTAAGGCATCTACAACTATATTCTCCTTCCCCTTGATGTAATGAACATCAAAATCATACTCACAAAGGAACTCCATCCACCTTCTCTATCTAGCATTAAGGTTCAGCTAGATGAATATATACTGCAAGCTCTGGTGATCGGAATGAAGCTCAAATCTATGACCTAGTAGAAAGTGTTGCCACCTTACTAAGGCATGAACCACTGTTGCAAGATCTAGGTCATGAGTAGGGTAATTGAGTTCATGAGTCTTCAACTTCCTAGACTGGAAGAAAATAGGTTGGTCATCCTGCATAACAACTGCCCCTATACCATCCAAAGATGCATTGGTGCACACCACAAAGTCCACAGATGGATCTGGTACTACAAGAATTGGTGCACTTGTGAGGGCTCTCTTGAGCTCTTGAAAAGCTTTATCACACTTTTCTATCCACTCATACTTCTTTCCCTTCCTCTAAAGAGATGTGATGGGGTGTGCCAATTTGAGAATCCTATAATGAAGCATCGATAATAGCCTACTAGTCCCATAAAGCTCCTCACCTTAGTGACACTAGTGGGTACTGGCCAATCCATGATGGCCCTAATCTAAAATGGGTCTACTGAGACACCATTTCCTGATATGACATGACCCAAATAATGTATCTTAGGTCTAAAGAATGCACACTTTGACAAGCTACCAAACAACTGGTTCTCCCTCAACTTCTGCAATACCTGTCTCAAGTGCTCTTCATGCTCCTTATCATCATGAGAATATATCAGCATGTCATCTAGGAAAACAACCACAAACTTATCCAAAAAATTATGAAATACTCCATTCATGAGGCTCATGAATACAATTGGAGTATTTGTGAGACCAAATGGCACCTCAGTGAACTCATAGTGACCATACCTAGTACAAAATGCAGTCTTCGGGATGTCACTATCCACAATCCTCAATTGATGATACCCTAACTTGATATCAATCTTTGAAAATACTCGAGCCCCCTACAACTAATCGAAGAGGTCATCAATCCTAGGAAGAGGGTATCAATTCTTGATGGTTACTTTGTTCAATTGCCGATAATCAATACACAACCTAAGTGATCTATCCTTCTTGTTTACAAAGATCGTTGGTGAGCTCCAAGGCAACACACTAGGTTGAATATGCCCCTTCTCTAAGAATTCCTCCAACTAAATCTTTAGTTCACTAAGCTCATGAGTAGTCATCCTGTAAGGTGCTCTCAACCTTGGCTCTTCTCCTGGCACAAGATCAATATGAAAATCCATTACTCTAGGTGGAGGCCTACCAAGGAGCTCTGAAAGAAAAACATCTAAAAACTCCTACAATATACAAAAATCATCAAGGGATGGCTCCCCCTGTGAATCTTCCTCCATGTCATTGATTGTGATAGCAAATAACTGACATCCCTTTCGCATGTACTGTCTAAGCTGCATAGCAAAAATCATACAAAGGGATATGGTCTCTTAACCCCAAGGATTACTCTAGAGATACCATCCACATCCACACATTCCACCCTCTTCTATAGATAATCCATCTTGGTGCTATGGGCATAAATACAATCCATGCCAAGAACAATATCATAAGAACCTAGAGGGGTAATGCATAGATTAGACATCCTGGACATGTCTCCAATCTGAATTGGGCAACTATGCACCATGGAACTAACTAAAACTTTGGCTCTTGAGGCTAGCTCTACGTCCCAACTGATATCCTAACTAACTACCACTAGCTCGCAATGCTCCACAGCAAAAGGAGATATAAATGAATCAGTAGCTTCAAAATCAAATAAAATAGTAACCATGCTACCCTATATACTACCTGTAGCCTCAATAACTATAGCCTGATGCTCGGCCTAGTGGTTATCAACCACTACAATTACTCTGTGGGATTTGCCTATGTCACCAACTGTCAGCTCTAAAAATGCCCCTCTCTAACCACTAGAGGACTATCCCTGAGGACACTCTCTAGCTATGTGACCCATGCCACCACGTGTAACATGGTCCTTGCATGTAAGATCGTGCACCCTATGATCTAGACTACTATGGACCTCCTGACCAGTTAGATCCACTAAAACCACCCCTAGAAGATTTTTGAGTCTTCATTGGCTATGACTATGGGGTCTATACTTTTTGATCGTGCCTCAGTCCCTGTGAATGCCACTACTTGGGCTTGGAGCCTTGATAATCCTGTGAGGGTTTATACTGGTGCTGTGGAGGTTTCTGTTCTTGAGACTATTGGCCCTTAGAAGACCTTGCTATGTAGTTCTAATTCCCTTTCCAAGGGGGTTTCTTCTGTGTAGAGTTTTGGTTCTGAGACTGATCCCATGACTCCTATCTACCCCAAGTATCCTCTGCAACCAGTGCTACCTCAACTACATGTCTCAAGGTAGTAGGAAAGGCCATACAAATTGGACCCTGAAGTGAGAAATTTAGGCCCATGATAAATTGATGCACTCACAATTTATCATCCTTCATGTACTTGACATATGGAAGGAGCTCGAGAAACTTGCTCTCATACTGAGCTACAATGAGACCTCTCTGATGTAGAGAATGAAACTCCTCAATCTGCTTTTGCTTAAAGTGCTCAGATAGGTACCTCTCTCTAAATCTCTCTAAGAATGACTCCCATGTAAGGTATCCATGCTCCATCCTCCTATAGTCTCCTCCTAATGCCACCAATTCAAGGCATCTTCCCTCAACTGATGAACTGCAAGACATGCCTTGAGATTACTCCCATAAGGATGTAATCCAAAGCATCGTTGAAGACTCTATGACTAGGCCTCTACTACTATCCCCTCTATGGAATCGGTAAAGAGTGGTGGTCTGAGTTGTATCAACTCCCTGATATCATCTCCTATATGTCTAGGAGGTTTGTCAAGTGGTGGTCCTCTCTGATGTATCAACTCACCCTCATGCTCACCTTGACCCTCAACTTGCCTCAGTGGAGGACTCCTACTCGTCTCTCTATCTCTGTCCTCGCCTCCTCTGAGAACCCGTGCTTTCCCTCTAAGAATTTTTTGCCCTAGCTGTACTATAGGTGCTACCCTCTGCTAGACTATGCCAATCAATGCCTACAGGGCATCCAAAATATCCTGATTTGGATTTAGTGGTGGAGGTGGTGGTGGTGGAGGTGGTGGTCCATCCTCCTGTCTCACTCTACCACCTCTCACCCTATGACCTCAACCTTGATAGTTACTCTGTGTAATAGGAGGCATCCTACATAATTAAAGTTTTAGTTAAATTCATAACCATAACGGTTTTAGGTTCGTAGTGTTGAAACACAAGCTCTAATACCAAAATTTCATGCCCAAAATATAAGAGCAAAAATGCACACAATTTTTTTTTAAAACTAAGATTCAATAAGATAATATGGTCGATAGGGTTTAGATGTTTAACTTCAATGGAGTTAATTGTCGGAGGGGTTTAAGATTTAGATAGTCAAAGGTACTATGAAGCTAAATGCAAGATCACCATAGATAATTAACAAGGTCATGACTTAGTGATCATTTCATAAAAGGGATTATTTGGATGAACTGAAAGTCTCTTAGTAAATCCATTAATGAAATTAGATGACTAGTCTATTTAACTAAAGTCATAATTCATCAATTTGTTTTAATGATACAATTTAATTACGAGAAATAAATCACTAACCCTAAAGATGATCTAATTGGTTAGCCCCTCTTATTAACTTAATAACTTGATCGACATTACAATCTAATCAATTAAACATATAAAGGAATCTGAAACTCTAAAAGATCAAATAAATTTTTACTATTCAACCAAGCTAACTACGTTTTAAATCTTTAATCCAAATTTTAAACTAACGTCAAATATGCACATACAATAGAGGTAAACTCTATTATCAATAATACTTCCTATGTTTTAATTTAAAATTTCTCCAACATACTATAAAAATCTAATTTATTAATCTATCAATTTACAAAAAAAAACTAGAATTAATTCAAATAAATCTATAAGTAAATCTAAACTTTGTTTAAAACTATCATAAATTGACGTCCACAATTATAATGCCAATTTTAACATCAATCTGACTAACTCACAATTTTATAAATCTAATTAATATATATAGAATAAAATTCAACTATAACAAGAGGTAACTTAAAACAAACTAACTAATTTAATACTAACCCAAGTTAACACTGACCTAGAATACTAACTACTTTCTAATAAAATATAATAACTACTGATCTAACCCTTTTATAATACTAATCTTATTTAAATCTGACAATAAATCTAACTATAGACCCATCAAACTCTAACCTAGTCTAGGCTACCTACTTGCCAAGTGGCCTAGACACCCACATGGCTTCCCCCTCATCATGCCCACAGTCCACCATGCAGCTACACGCTACCCCAAGGTCTACCTAGCGTAGAGATTTGCCTCCCCTTGCATGCAGTGAGGGTGTTTTGAGGACACCAAGTGCATGGAGAAGGATGTGGGGGAAAAAGTTCCCAAGGAAGAATCTAAGTCTTCCTTTTGATTTGACTCGCCTTGTACTATGTGTACAAAGGCAGATGGGAACATGATTCACCTTTAAGAGCATGTGACGCCATCCAAGGTGAGCGCTAGGTGGAAGAAATGAGAGGGTTAAGTTGTTTATGTATTTTCTTTTTTTGGTTTACCTTTATCCTAATGTATAAGAAAGGGTATGAGTTGCATGGGGGTTGACTTCCCATCAACTCCTATCACATTAATTTTCCCCAATGATGTGCCTAGGATTTAGGAATAGGTGTTAGAACAAGGGGTTTTAGATGGAAATTTAGGGAATGGGTAAGGGTAGTAATGACATAAAGTTTATTAGGTGAATTTTGATAGGATGTGTTAGATAAGAATTTACATTGCTATCAAACTCAATATAATAAATAAATATATATTTCCATCAACAAATTTGGTAATAGATTTCCTTTTAATTCTACTTTTATTTTATTATTTTTTTAAAAAGAATCAAGCAAAGAATATGCTCTATTTTCTTTGGATCATTTCTTTTTGTTTTACAACTCTCATACAAACTCCAGAGAGAAAATTTTCTCCTAGGGGTGCCCTTTTTTTTCTAAGTATAAATTTTCTTATTAGGCTATGCTTTTCTCTCTCTCTTTTTTTTTTTTGCTATATATTTTTTTTGTTTTATAGTTCATCTTACATCAAAGGTATATGAGCCTTTTATTTTGAATCCAAGTAGATACATAATTTCTTAATCAAATTTTATTTTGTCAATTATATAATTTAACAAGGTGAGTGATAAATTTGTTGTCCACAATGTAGGATTTTTCATTTCCTCTTAATACATAAAACATCGAATTGGAAACTTCAATATATCAAATTTCTTTCCCTTAACATGATTGAAAACTTGAGAATTCATAATTCAAGACATTATCTATCATTCTATTTTCTCACATACATATGCAAAATTTGAAATCACATGAGAACAATGCAAGGAGGTTTTCACAATCTTTTCCTTTCTCTTTTATTTAACCTGGTTCAAGGCTCCATCGAGAAAGAACCAGTAAGAAAACTCGACGTCTTTGCCAATATATCAAAGTTTTAAAATACAATTTTACAAATGTTACAATTCAATTGAGTTCTCATCAAGGGCTTTCACAAAAGATCTTTGCCAAAGTTTTCAATGCATCAAGGAAACCATGGGAGAGACAAGAACCAACATGAAGGTAAAAATAACACAATAAGATGAACAATTCAAGCTTGCATTCCCAACCCGATTTTGCACAAATATGTTCAACAATGAACCAAAATAGGGGGGAGGTGGATTTTTTCAATAGGAGATGTCAATCACCATACCATAACATGGCCCTTTCAGGACTAAAACTTCAAGAACTTCCATTCTTTTACATGGCCCTTTCGAGGCTATTTTCACAAGGATTTTCATTCCTTTTCATATTCAAGAATTATCGATAACAAACAAGGTATGTGATGAAAAGTAGGGGCCCATACACCCTACCCTCTTCCCTCCTCTCACCATGAGAGGAGACTCTACACCATTGAGGTCCAACTAAGGCTCTTCCCCCATACATGGCCACTTCTTCCCTATCCAAGGGTGAGTGATGCCAAAACAATTCCCATGAAATCCCCTCAAAATACAAAACATCAAGCAAACATGGGAATAAAATCAAAAGAAAACAAGTTAAGATCCCTCCAAATCAATCCCAACACACAAGCAAGCTAAACAAAGAACAACAAAATAACTTATGCATGATTCAAGCATGAACAACATGGAGAACCAAAATCAAAGAGTAGAGAACTCCCACCTTCACAAAAGAGTTATGGAAAAATGGTGGTTTGAGAAGAGCTTTTCCTTTTCTTCCTTCAATCTTCCAACTTTCTCCAAAACTAGAGATTGGGTGACAAAAACAAAACTACTCCAAAAACCTCTAAGTATGATCCTTAACTCAACTAGACTTCAAGTAAACTCAAGATGGAGTTTGAGTCACCGACTCATGAAGGATATAACCAATTTTTGCAATCAACCAAAAATAGGATTTTTGAGTGACCCTAAAAGTCAACCAAGGAGGCTAAAGGAGTGGAAAGTACCCCCCACCCATACCCTTACCTGTAGGGTGCTTAAATTTGATGTTTTTAAGCCTTAAGGGCTTAATAGGAACAAATAAAAGCTAGGGAAAATAGTATGACCAAATAAAAACCTTTAAAGAATTACAATACAAAGATAGCACAAAATTAACAAGTAGTTTAGTTCCATCTTTCCATTGAGTTTCCTCAGCTAAATTTCCTGCACACTCATTGTACACATCAGTAGATCAAGAAATCACATACGTTATGTAAATTACGTATCAAAAAAAATCATATAAATTAAAGCATCCATTTTCTAATAATCAATTGTTTATCTAATTCTACTCATATTTCTGACCATTAGAATTGCATAATCCAAGTGTTAGTTTTGCATACATTTCATCATTATACATGTTCATAAAACATTAAGTGATGAAATCAAATAACTGAAGTAAAGCATCACACATCATAAAAATAGCATAATAATGTTCAGTGCATCAAATAATGTTCTGACATATCGAGTCATGAGTATCAAAATAATAATGTATCATCGATGCTAGGATGGGTTGGGGCGAGGCCTCACATCCTAATCTCTTAGGTATAAAATTAGGCAAAACATGTGGTGGTTGTGGGAATCCATAAACCCACATCACAATACAATCTCTAAATAAAAATGCATCCCCCAATTATGTTCTAATTTAGCATCATCATCATAGCATAAAGTAGGCCTAAGCATTTTTCTCATTACTTATGAAATTCTTTCCAAATTACTTCCTAGCATGTTCATTATTGGAAACACAAAATCATTATAAAAGTAAATGAAATTGGCATAATCATAAAACCTATTCCATTCCCTAGTCCACTATTACACAAGAAGTGCCTCTCCCATGTCTCTTCAGTATTATCAATCAAATATGGACTAATATGGCCAATTTTTTTTGTATATAATAATGTGAATGAGCACTGAGTAGTGCTGAAAATTGAAATTTCCCATTTCTCCATGGTGTGCAACCATAATCTCATTGTGCAATACTATGATTATTTGATTGGCATAGTCATATCCCATCTAGTGTACATATCTTGAATATTTATAGCTATTATATATGGCTTTCATAGTCTCATCAACTCCTAACACCTTGTTCAAACCAAAGATTATCTTTTGGAAATATCCAATAAGTATTCAAGAGGCATGAGTTTATTAACCTTCTTTGGAATCTCTTACAAGTGCTTCTTGTTCATGGGAATATGATGCCTCATAACCCTACCGGTGAAGAAAATCTTTTATGATTGGAAAGTTTCCTTAAACTTCTCCAAATCAATTTCTACACCCATTGGTTCCTCAAGACCAAATGATTTGATTAATGACTCTTTATCTAATGTGCATAGCATGCTCCTATCCCATTTATGAAATGATTGGGTGGCATGCTTATAAGCCTTGATTAAGGGTTTGGTGAAATCTACATAAACAAATGCTTCTAGTATAATTAACTTACCCAAATTCTTGTACCATGGGTTAGAAGTGGGAGGGTTCTTCAACTTGTTATCATAGAAGAACCAGAAGAGTTCACCTCCATTGGTGTTGGGGATTGTATTATCTCTACAAAAACTATGCAGGTCCCTTATTTCATGTGTATTTACAAAATCTACATTAGAAGATCTGGGAAGAAGTACTAATCATTCTTCAACAAAGGGGCTTTTATTTTTAACTCAAGTTTGTACTAGACTTACCAGAACTTCTTTGATCTCTGCCTCTACAATAGTGCACCTTCTTGTGTTACCATTTATGAATTAGCAATTAACTCTATAAGTCTCTATGAATTATTTTCTCTACAATTAATGTGGCTCTAAAAGTGTTGCAATGGATTTTATTTTGAACATTTTAGTATCTTTCATGAGTTTGAAATGATATTAATGGCATTGATATCTCTCTTGCACAGATTCCTTCAAATCCTCATAAAAATACCTTTACTTATACTTTTTGACATTTACACAAAATCATCATCAATTTATCTATTGTCATTATTATGCTAGCTCATTTGTCTGGACCCCAGTCTATCTATCTTCATAATCATTGCATAACTTTTCAACAAGGAGTTATGATGTTATGCTTTAACAACTCATGTATCCTAGTCACATCCTTGCAACTATTTATCTAAAATTTTCTTTTGATCTCTACAAAGTTGGACTTAGATGATTTTTATATAAATCTATACTTTGCAACTAGAGTATTGCCATGGCCCTTAATTGATGTGATATATTTCTTGGCTACCAACCCTAACCATTTTCAGCTTGGTCAAAACTTTTTAACCTTGAATAGTACTATCCTTTACAACTCTACAATTTCATGTTGCTCAATTAATCTCTACTTCACCACTATTTTTTGTAAATCATGTGAGGAAGTTGCAAAGATGTGCTTGACATTTTCTCTTCATAGCATAACATCAACCTCATGCCCTAATTATGAAAGTTATCTTTCAAATTCATGCTCAACCTTATGTTGCCAGATTGAAACTCTATTTCACTATTGAGATTTATACATGAAAATTTGCATTTGACACTTTTCAAACCTTCATTGTGGAATCACAGTAGTTAAGAAACTAATCCATTTTAGAGTGGAGATATTATGCTTACTATTTTGCATTATCTATCATGACATCACAACCTTTAATTTTAGCTATGAGGCTTGACTAATGATGTTGCACTCAAATTCATTTCATAATTCATTGCAACTTAAAAATTTAACCATACACATAATATTGTGAATACATGTGGTCATCAAGAAGAATGGCCCACATGATTACAAGAGTATTAGTGACCACTATCAATCTTCCATTTTCCCTTAATTTGATTCATCCATATGGTAACATCTCTATTCATAATGAACCCTAAAATGTTGCATGTAATAGCTTGTCACCACTTCATGACTTAAATTTCCTTTTCTTGAACAAACTATAGAGATATAGCACTCAATGTATTTCATAGACCATCACAACCTTGAAACATAAATACACACTCTGGGATTAAATGTGGAGATGTTGCACTTAATCACTATTATTCATGTTGCCACTTTGTAGCTAACTTATACCTCTTACACTTAACCATGGAGAAGTCATGATATCATAACAAAAAAATGCATCGCAACATTGCTACCTTGAGATCGCTATTAGGGAAAGTGTCATGATGTGCCACTCCTAGTCTAAGTTTCTTTAGTCCCAACTTCACAACCTTAAATTTGACCATCTAAAAGAGGCTAGAGATGTTATGACTAGACCAAATACACCTTACAAATTCATGCAATCCTTCATATCACTAAATTGCAATAATAGTTTCAATCTTTGAAAGGAGACTAGAGATGTTTCAATCAAAGTGAATTCACTACTTTGCAACCTAGTAAGTTCAAAACCCTCTACCTCTTGCAAAGTCATGGACTATGGAAAAGATAATGTTAAGAAAAGGATTGTGAAAATAAAACATTTGAGGATTAATATGAGACATAAGAAATACCTAGGGTTTTAAACTTAAAGTAAAACCTGACAAAGCTAAAATAAATAAAACCCTTCTTTAGGAAAAGAAAACTAACTATGATACACATCAAAGAAAAATTAGCCTCAAAAATAGGGCTAATAGATTGATGGATATATGTAGAATTTAAAACGATTTATAAATTTTCAATGGAATGATTGTTGGATATATGCAATATATTTTATAGACACAAATGCAAAATGTTGAAGCATAGACAAGGGATGTTAACTATTTGAGAAAATGGCTCAATGAAATGATATGATTGTAACATATATTTATTTGTATCTTTGATGTTTAATTATTTCATTAAAAATTCCCTATCAAATCAAATCAGTGGAATTGTGTGGTTGGTGATCATTACAAAGAAGGATCGAGTGCAAGTCTATGAGTGATGGTTGCATAATGTTGGGCATTTCTCGTGTGAAGGAGTCAAGGTTATAGTGAAGGGGGTTGTAGAGATCAAAATTATGATAAGTTATTCAATTTGAAAATGAGTGATGAAATGAAGTGGATCCAAAAATAATCAAATAAGAAAAAGTCAAAACATAATAGTGTGAGGCCTCACCCCGACCCATCATAGCATAGTGATACATTACTATTATTTTGTTACTCACGACTAGAGATGTCGAGACATTATCTGATGCTTAGAACATATTATATTATTTCATGTTGTGTGATGCTACTTTTAGATATTTGATGTTTGTCATTTAATGTTTTATGTATATGTATGTTGATGAAATCAGTAAATGTAGGATTGATACTTTGATTTAAGAGATTTTAATGGTTAAGAAATGAGAGAAACCCTAATTGATGTATGTTTCAATTTATGTGAATTTCTTATACGTATATACATATGTGCATGTGATTTTATGGGACTACTAATGTGTGCAATGAGTGTGTAGATATTTTAGCCGAGACAACCAACGGAGGAACATAACTGATCCCTATGTGCTAATTGTGGAAACCTTGTTGTTCGTAATTAAATTAATTGTGAGATATATGTATGTATCTTTCTGTGATTTGTAAATGTTAATGTTTGTAACTATGTTCTTCAGCATGCTAGTTAGGGTTAGTTGTGTAACCTTTGGACCTAATCTAGATTAAGTTAGCGTCTTTTTGCTAAGTTGGATCTTAATTGAGTTTAGTCACCCTTAATCTGGATTAGTGTTTAATCTGCATTTTAGAGTTGTTAGTTGGTCCTAATTATTTCCAGCTTTTGTTTGGTTCCAAACCTATTCCTAAGGCTTTAAAACATGAAATATTTTTACCCAAGGGGTATGGGTATGGGTTGGGGGTCTTTTCCAACCCCTAAGCCCCTTTTATTGACTTTTGAGATCACTCAAAAAGTCTATTTTTGCCTTTGTGCGAAAATTGACTTTGGCTACCATGAGTTGCATCACCTCAACTCCACTTAATGGTTAACCATAGTATGGGTTGAGTTAGGAACTTCTAGATTTGTAGGTGGGTGGGAGAAGTTATTACTCTTTTGGTGGTTGAGTTTGAGGCTTATTTAGAGGCCCTTCTTGGAGTAGTTTAGGTTGTTACCCAATCTCTGCATTTAGAGAGGAGTCTTGGAAGATTGAAGCAAGGAAGGAAAAAGCTCTACTCAAATTTGTTCATTTTTCATTACCTCTTTGTGAAGGTAGAAGTTTTCATCTCCCTTGTTCATATTTTTATGCTTGTTTCATGCTTTTCTATGGTGTTGTTATTTGGATGCTTGTATGTATGTTAGGTATGTTGGGAAGATTTGAAAACCATGTTTTTTTTGAATGTTTTCCTTTCATGTTTATGATCAATTTTGAGGTTTTCTTGTATGGGTGTTTTGGTATTACTCACCCTTGGATATGGTAGAAGTGACCAATTTTGGGAAAGGTCTTTTTATTTGGACTCCAACCAGTGTAGAGTCTCTTCTCAAGATGAGAAGAGGGAGAGAGGGTAGGGTTTTATGGGCCCCTACCTGTTAGCACAAACCTCGTATGAGTTTGGTAAGTTAAAATGGAAGAACGAAAGTTCTTGGTTTATAGCCTTGATTGGGCATCTATTTTGGTGTTGTGCCTGACTTCTCTTGTTGGAAAAATCCACCTTTCCCTAGTTTTGATTTATTGTGAATCCTATTGTGATAACCTTGTATGAATATGCATGTTTGAATTGCCTCTTGGTCATGCTTGTTGTCACCTGATCAGATTTTGTTCTCTCCACAATTCTTAGAAATGTGTTGCAGAAATTGATATGGAACCCTTGATGAGGGTCATGAAGGAAATTCAATTAAATTTTTGTAATTCGGATTGAAATCCTATGTAAATTTGTATTTCAAGCTTTGTTGTAATGGCAACGACATCAGGTTTTCTTCCTAGTTCTTTTCCAGCTGAGCCTTTGAATCAGGTTTGCCAATAAAAAGGTGGTTTGAGTAATAATTGCTTATCATGTGATTTATTCGTAATTCTTTTTGTTATTTGAATGCACATCAGAAAAAGAAAAAAAAAAGATGATATGATGATGGTGTAATTAAGCAAAATTTTCAAGTTTCCTTATATGTTCAAAAATGAAAATTATGTTAAGGAAAGAAAAATGGATATGGTTGATATATTTTAATTCAAGTTTGTTAGGAGATCAATTAATCTAGTATTAATGTGACACAAACTATTGAATCTATGTGTTAAATCTATTCAAATTTTTGGTATATTAGGTTGTAACAAATCCCTATAGATTTTCTTTTTTTTAAAAATTAACCCCCTCTTGGTAATATATCAACTTTAAAATTTATACTTAGAAAAAATTTCAAAAAAAAAAATCCCTTTTATCAAAAAAAAATATATTGGCCTGAAAATGTATAATTAGAAAAACAAATATGACTTCAAAAAAAAAAAGTTTGTCCAAGAGCAAAACCCCTCTGGATTTTGTATGGGCTTGGGATTTAATTCTCTTGGTAACAAAGAATATTCTTAAGAATATTCTTATTTTTAAAATCAAAAATAAAATAATTAGAAAGAAAACATAGATATATATATGGTAATTGAAATACAACAATTAAATAAATAAATCATAGAACTTACCTTTTCAAAATATCTAATTCTTACCTAATTAAATTTTGGCATTAACTTCTCCATAGGGCACGTCAGTTTTGGAGATGCAATTTTTAAAAAGTTTTTGTTGCAAGTCAATTTGCCATCATAGCAATGATGTCATCCCTGCCTCCATTTATTTTGCTGACTTTAGTAAGAAGGAGATTTAATTGTTTTTAATGTGTTTTTTTTTTCCCCTTAAAAACTTGGTCGCCACCTTACATAATGGTGGGAGGGGAGGGGTTGTCAGTATGTACCCCTCTTGGACTGTGCGCTACCCAAGTGCAGCGCTTGCAAAGCGCAATTTGGATTGTGCTTGGGTAAGAGGGGGTTTGATGTGACATGAGGAAGGAAGGATAGAGTAGAGTGTAGGGAGAGTAGGGTGTGGTTAGTAAGTAGGTTAGGAGTTATTATAGGTGTTAGGGGTTAGTGTTAAGTTAGTTTAGCATATGTTGTATTATAGTTATTTTATGTTATTTATTAATTATGTTAATTAGTTAAGTTTTAATGATGATTTAGTTGTTAGCATAATTGTATATTTATAAATTAAGTTTAGATCATAGTGTTAGTAGTTAGTTTAAATTAAGATAGTTTAAGATTAGTTAGTTTTAATTTTAATAATTAGTTAAACTTTGTTAGTTGTTATTTTATTTATATTTAAATTTGTTTTTTAGTTAGTTTAGTAATAGATTTATTTAATTATTAAGATGATAATTAGAGATTTGTGCATTAAGAATTAGTTAGTTAATTTTATTTAGTAGTTAGCATTATTTAATTTCAAGTGTATATAAGAATTATTTAATTATTATTTGGTTTGATCTTGGTAATCATTATCTTTAATGGAATATCTTAATGAAGTTAGATTCTCAATTTTGATATAATTTAATTATTATTTCTTTATTATAATCATAAAGTTTTCTTAAATTGCTTAAATTATAATTGATAGATGTTTTTTATATATATATATAGTAAAGAGATTATAAAAATTATTTTTTTATAATGTTAACCTTGTATGAGATAAAAGATACTATGTAATAAATGTTAAATCTATCTTTAATTATATTGTTATAGAGGAAATTTAAATCTATTATTTTAAGATTAATTTGAAACGAAATAAACATCGTTATCAATCTAATAACGAAAGTTTCAAAATCTTAACGATGTATTTCCTCCACAAGAGTTTTTAAACTTAAGATGAAATGTAAAGAACCTTTTTCTTAAACTATGATCGCAAACTCATCAAACTTAGAGCATTTTAATTATTACTTTAAAAAAAAAAAAAATTGTTTTCTTGCCTTGTAGTTTGGGCATGAAAAATAGGAATAGCCTATTTTAATAACAGGTATTTTGGAATGGAAATAAGCTTGTTTTGGGGTCAAAATAGGAATACACATTCATATTCTTAATTCTAATCTAGTGCACCAAATAGAGAATACAAAATAAATTATAATTTTTATTCCTATTCATGTTGTATTCTAGCAACCAAATGAGATCTTAATGTTCAGAGTTCTTGGACTCATCATATTAGTTGGATTTTATTCACTGCCTAGATCTTCTAATATATATGGGCTTTGGGTCCTCTTACCTTTGGGTTTGCACCCTCTAAATTATTGAATCATCTGACTTATTGCACCAACTAAACCAATTAAATTAGTCAAACCTTATTTGTCTATAATTGTAAATTTTGGAGCTTAACTACATTCTCAAACCAATGAATTTAAACATTGAACCTTTAATCCTCTTGCAACTTTAATCTAGATTTGCATGATTGAACTAGTTCTAATTCAAACTTTGAATTTGAACTTGGATCTACAATTTTGAACCAATGAAACTAAACTTTGTACTGGCGACCTTGAACCTATAGGTCAGTTACCCTCTCTCATGGTTCTTCCTCACAAAGTTTCACAAAAAGACTATTAGCCCAAAATACATGTAATATGTTGATGTAAATAGGGGAAATTATTCCATGGGGCTTATTTTAAAATTTTAAAAGCTGGGTATCAAAGGCAAGGCAACAATGTATTGTAGGTGAAACTTGAGTTCTTGATGAGTTTAAAAATCTAATTTAGGCCTTGGATTTGTTTATTTGTTGATAGGAGTGGGTTTTTAATTAAAAATTAAGTACTCTTTATGGATTAGTTTTCCTTAGTAGACATATAATACATATCCATTTCCTTTTTGATATATTTTGGCAGGGAAAGAGGATTTAACACCTTGATACAACTTCTTTAGGGATCATGTAATTCATCCATGAAGAGTATTAAAATTAACCTTCTCTAGGAGATATATTTCTAGAGGACTAATATTCTTTGGAATTATGTGGTATAGTCTTTTATATTCTATTGGTGTTTGACTTGAGTTAGTTTTTTGAAATGCAATTTAGGATCCTTGTTGTCAAACCTTTCAGTAAGCCTCTCAGTGCATTCATGGTCTGAAGTGATTCTAGAAATACCCATTGTTATCATTTCATGGTTCTACCATTCATGCATCACCCCATCTAAATGTATGGATACATATTTTAATAACCTCCCCTTCTTCCATAGGGCTTAGTTGGAAATAAGTTTTGGTTTTTTGTACACATTCTCTTGTGAATATCTTTATGGTGCCATCAAAATATCGTATACTTATCTTCCTTGCATTTTATTGGAAAGTAAGTGTTGGATGAGAGTTCAGGTGTTGTCATTGATGGTGATATATCTCATTGGAATGGTTTCTTAGATTGAAAATATAGTTTTCTAAGGATAAAGAATAAAAATGTTTGTCCATGGTATGGATTTAAGAATAGTTGGACAATTTTGGTTAGTGACAAAAATAAAGCTATCAAATGTAGCCATAATTTTAGAAACATAGTCTACATATTGTATTTATTCTTATAGTACAAATTTTGTATTGATGTGTCAATTGACATATATTTTTACAATAAGAAGTATAACTAACATAGAATAACAATGGTATAGGACAATGTTTTTGATCATCCAAATTGGCCTAGAAAATTGAATTGTTTGAACAATTCAATTGCTTGGCAATACAAGGATAACATCCAAGATATTAACCCTTAGATATTATGGTTCTATTTTTCTTATTGGAGTTAATGCTACATGTTTTGTAAAGAATTTTGTAAGCCAAATAGAAAAATTATATTGAAGGCTATAATGGAAAGAATTTTTTATATGTGGACATGATATTATGATGATAATATGATGATATTATGATGGTAGTATGATATGTGCAAGCCTTGATGTTGGATCATATTATATGGGAACTTCATTGAGGACTAGTTAGACATTGTGATGTTATGTATAATTTTGTAATAATTTCATTGTATTGGAGAGTAAGTCCAAAAGTTGGATTTATCCTTCAATTTCAAGCAAGTATGCTAGCATGTGTTGTCAACCATTTACAAGGTTTTAGGCCTCTAATATGGTCTAATCCTTTAATAGGTATATATGTACTACACATTATTTAATGAATCATAATGGAGCCATAACACTTAATAAATATTTATATATTAGTGCATCATCTTTTGGTTACCATCCCTACCTAGATTTTCCCTTAGCCAAGGTTTCCTTGAGAACAAATCATGGTATTATAAGTTATATTTTGATGATTAGTTCCATAGAATAATTCTTATAGCTTAAGGAGAATCTTGATGGATGTAAGTAATTTATAGAGTAATTTCAATGCAACACTTGAAGATCTAGATAAATTAAATGTAGTTAAGGAAAGCTTGAAGTTGAAGCTTACAGATGCACAATATTATATCAGAAAACTCAAGGATCAATTTGATATTTCAAGAGTAAATAGGATGGAAATTGTTGAGAGGATCAATGATCTTGATTCAAATGAAGATTAATTAAATCTAGTTGAAAATTTTTGAAAACAAAAGGACTTAGACATGAATTTGAGAGTGCTACTCTTCATATGGCCAAAGAGATTAATGATGGGAAAGAAGAATGAGAAAACCTTGAAGTACATATAAAGAAGAAAATAAATGAATGTCAAGACTAGAGTGCTAAGCTTGGACATGTTAAATTGGAACTTGAAGATTTATATATAATTAGATCACAAAATTGAAAAGTATACAAATGTTATCAATGATGAAATTGTGGAACAAAAGTTACAGCTTGAGAAGATTTATTCGAGCAGTGATAAAATTGATGAGAAACTATAGTAGAAGAAACCTAAGGGTGACATGACTACAATTGGATTCTTTAATGGTAGAAGTTATAAGGTAGTAGAGTAAATAATAATGCAATATCTTATTCAAACATCTATTCAGGTTTAAGAACCTAAAGAGAAAATAAAGAAGATGAATGAAAGATGATTGCATACAACAAGTATGGACATATGAAAAAATATTGCAATAGTAATATTAAAATTAAGTATTTTACTAGTTATTATTTTAATTGTTGTCTTTATGGACATAATTTATATGAACACAAAGATAAATCTAGTTAGAGAAAAAACGAGAGATCTAATTCTAGAGCAGGTGCTAGAAGACCTATTGGGAGAAATAGTTTTATAACTACTAGAGTTACATGTTACAAATGCAATAATGTTTCTCACATTGCTAGAGATTGAAGAATGCAAGTAAATTAGAGTGAACCAAGTTATGGATTGAGTTGTTACATGTTTTTAATGTAAAAATATAGGGCATACAACTAAGATTTAAAAATTCTATAGATTTTTAAATAATGGAAGACTACTTAATGTTAGAAAGAATAATCTCAAAGGAAGAATGACTAAAGGATCAAACTAGGTGAAATATGAGAACGTCAATAAAAATATTTGTGAAGGAAATCAAGAATTTATGGAAGAAAAAAGATTAGAAAGTATCATCAGGCAAGTGAGAGTCAATATTAAGCCTTGAACCATCTTTGCCAGCTTAATTGGATAGTATAGCCTTAGGGTGGTATTTGTACATAGAATATGTTGCCCCCATATTTTCAGATTTGTTTTAGGGGGAAATGGCATCAATGAATTTAAAAATATAAATTATTTGAGATGAACTCATTAGCTAACCACTTTCACATTTCACATTAATTTATTCAATACAAGAGAAAGAAGGGCTTCCAAACATAAGTCTCAATACAACCCAAGTTAGACTAGTAAAACCCAAGTATAATGAAGGGATGCTAGTACTAAACCCAATTTATAGATCAAGGAAATATAGAAGAAGGTACTCTTTCATGAAATTTCAATAAAATTAAGACACGTATACTACTAATGTAAAGTTGAGCTAATTGATTTAATGAAAAGAGTAAAATATCTAACTAGGTGTTATATATATGCAATCGACCCAATTAAGATATGGTAATGGGTCTATACTAAGAAATAAGAGAAATAATGGAAAAATTGCCTTAAAATTTGATAGATAAGATTCTTTTTCACTCTAGAAAATCATGGATCTAAAACAATGAGATTTCAACTATATATTTATGATTAGGACACAAAACTCTAATTTTTATATATCTCTAGGAATAGGTACCCAAAAGAAAACCTTCTAGAAGGTTTATGAAAAAATAGACTTATTACCAAGGTAGTATAGAAAAATTGACCTAAGTTCTCCTAAAAGCTATCGATAAGTAGCTTCTAGATCCAAAGTCAGAATTTTAATATCTTGTTCTAGCAAATAATAAAAATGAGTTTTTTTTGCTGTATAAGGGCTTGCATTAGTCAATGTCTAGATTGAGAAATAAATATTTATATTAAGATAAAAATGTTGATAAAATAAATTCTAGCATGTACTAGGACTAAATATATTGATGAGAAATACAATTACCTTTGTAGATGCAATTGGATTTTATATGTGATCAAGTATGAAAATGCAATAGCCTTGACACAAAACCTCATGTTGTGGAATTCCTTGGTGAAGAATCTAATAACTTGAATGGATTAATAGAATATCTCCTCATTAGAAACCAAACTCCACTACTACTTTAAAGGAAGAAGCTTGATGTAAGAAGGAAATGATATATCTTGAATTAATACTTTAAGAATGCTTGAAGAATATTTCTTGAAGTCTCATGTATAGATGTATTATTTCTCTTGATATGTTTTATGATTATGATGGATGAAAATTAAATTCTTAACCCTCCTTATATATTAGTTTCCAAGATCAAAAATAAAAAAGGTTGACTTGGGATAAAAATCAAAGAAGTAAAACACTTGAGATACTTTGGGCCCTAGAACCTAAATCCTTTAGGGAATAGATTGACCTATTCTAGAATAGGTCAACCTATTCGTGATGGGGCTCCCCAAAAAGGGGTTCTCAAGGTCTAAGAGAAAGTGTGTAAAGATTTAGGAAATGGTAAAACTGTTAGAAGCTCTTACCAAAAATGTTTGTGTGTGTGTGTGTGTGTGTGTGTGTGTGTGTGTGTGTGTGTGTGTGTGTTTGTGTGTGTGTGTGTGAGAGAGAGAGAGAGAGATAGAGAGAGAGAGAGAGAGAGAATTAAGAAGGGATAAAAGGTATAAAAATAAAGTTCTTCCATTTTAAGATGGTACATAGAATAACCATAATATACCTAGGAAAATTATAATGAACCTAGAACAACCTAGTGAAAATTGTCTAAGGTATTTAATGTAACAACATCTTTGATTTATTTTATTCTAACATGTCTAAATTAATTCAGTCTAACATGTTTATATCATGTTGGAAATCTTATTTATTTTATTCTAACATGTCTATATTATTTGTAGCTACAACTATTATGTTTCTAACATGTTATCTTCTATGTTAGCTAGTAACTCTCGTGAAATGGGGAAGCCATAATGAATGTAGGACATTTCTAATCTTAATCATGATTCCACATCAAAGTATAATTTTTCAAAATAGTATAAAAAATATCATTAATAAATAAAATTTATCACAATGTTTTATCTATTCATTATAATATAATTATAAACATACACACATGAAAAATTAGACCTCTAAATAGGAAAAAATTAACTTGTATCCTTATGTTTCACTATGTCCTCATGTAAAAATACATCATATATCTTTGATATAATTACATCATGAACAAGTACACTAATGCTTCCAAATATTCCTAGGCAAAAACCTAATATGTCTGGTTCTAATATTTGTTCTTTTTAATGTATAGCTCTAATCACTAGTACTCTTGAAGACACCTACATTGCAATAGTATACAAATATCAATATTAAAGGAAAATTACTAAATGTAAGTGAAAATTAAAATATTATAAAATCTAAATTCATGATGTTTGAATCTTTTTTGTCCATTATTTTTGTAATCCATGCATTTATAGGCCATGAGAAGACTGATTTATAGAACAAAAAAATTTAATGAATCAAATCATAATTAATTCAATAAATCAAATAATGTAATGAACCTAAGCATAATGAATGTTATGAACCTTAGAGTCATTTGGTATGACTTATTCAAGTATGCATGAATTTTTAATGTATGTCATATGTGTATCCACCTATATTTCCAAGCCATGAGATGATTGATTTTATTGACCAAAAATGTTAAAGAAAAAAAAGAATAATAAATGTAATTAATTAAATATGTAATGAGAATAAGAAAAATGAATGTGATGAACCTTAAAATCATTTGGTGTGCAATAATAAAATTTCATTAAAGGGGCATCTCTCTACTTAAGAGTATCTAGTATTACTTCATTATCAACATTACTAACTATTCAAAGTTCTTTTGTATTTATTTTGGCATGATGCTTCAAAAACTTTACATTTTTTGCTATAGCAAGGTGTGAATACATGAGAATCATGATTTTTTTTGTAGGCTTCAAATATAGCTATGTCATTATTTCTAATAATGTATTCTTTCATCCAATTTTAGGAAAAAATAATTGATTTATTAGGATACGTAAGCCCATCATCACATGTCGACTATGCTAGTTTTTTTATTTCCCTCTACATTTGTTGAACTAGTAATTTTATCTCTTATCATTCTCTTGTGGTAAAATAAATACAAAATATGTCCCAACTATAGAAGATCTAAAATATGGTTACACTAAACTAAGCATTCTACATCATCATATAGTATGGATATTGTTTATGATAAAGGAGTTATATAGTGTTGAATTCACACATCCACCTACTCACTTGACTCACATATATCTCAATCACACTAAAAGAAATTATGATGTAGGCTAATTGAGATGTCCAAATGGTCCATGTACTTGCATTTGAGCTTCAAAAGGAATATATCCTTAAAGAATCTCTACCTTTATAGAAATATAATATGTCTCCTACTATGCTCTCCTCAACCAACCAAAAGAATCTATACACTACTAAAACAAGTGTATCTCCTTGTGACATTGTTGAGCTACACCAATCAATAATAGAATGTGCACATAGAAATTTAACACCTATAATTGTTGATTTATCCTTAAGTAGAGCTCTCTTCATACATGTACTTGCTCCATGATTCACCCTTCTCTGATGCCCAACTTTTAAAAAACTCTAAATATGAAGTACACTCTTCTATATGCATTATAGGCAACAAATAAGAAATATGACTATTCTTAAATTGACCTATGTCATTATTTGATCAAATGAGATGTCTAACCATTTCAATATCTTTCCTACAAGAACTCAAAAAAATCTTAAAACAATGTTGTACATGCTTGGAGGAGTAAGATATATGATAATTTCATATAAAAAATGTTATTTGGTTATCTTCTTGTCCTATTTTGAATTTTCAAGGATATTTATATATGTTACGTGAACAAAAATATTAATCTAAATGGAATTTTAATAATAAACTTGTAACTTATAATGTGGTTGCAACATATAATTCTAGTGTTGATCTCATTTTGGTTTTGACAAAGTAGTGACAAAACACTTAAGTCATACTCTAGCAAAATTATAGTGTGAGCTAAGTGCAAATAATAAGCCAACAATAAGTGGTCAGAAAGTGCATACTGGGAAATATACTTAGTTTCGATCACTAGTATGTGTCAAGAAGATAGTGTGCTAAGTCACTCAATTTTTGAGCAAGTATGTATATGTCAAGTGATTCGATGTCAAATAAATAGTGGATGTTGATCCATTCAAAAGCCAAGTTACAACATTGAAGATATAGTGGATGCTAAGCATTAAAGTCTTTAGGTGTTGAGTAAATAGTTTTTGGCATAGTTATTTTTAATGGCACAACATCTATATATACCATTTTTGGGCTGACCTAATAATTGTTTTACAATTTTAGAAGATAAGGATGGATGTATATTGTGAATCCCTATGTATGACATGAAACTAATCAAATAAAGGGATATTTTAAGTAGAAATATGGATCAACCACAACCATTGATTATAAGCTAACCCTATTCCACTTGTGTTTACTTAAGGAGATAAACCCTAAAAAAATGGTATGCATGCAGAGAGAAGAAGACAAAAGAGAGATGAATGCTAAGTGCACAGAAGGAACTCATGGTGACTAAGGAGGTTGAGATAGAGGAATGAATTATAGAATCTATTAGAGAGAAGAGAGAGATTAGAGGAGATATATCTAATTAGGAGGATCAAGTATTCATCAGGAAAGATAAGATCTGACATCTAGTAGTAAGGTGCTAACTAAAGGATCATGGTGTTAAATCATTTTATCAAGTGATGTAGAGAAAATAAACTAATTGAGTAGCCTTAATAGGTTTCAAGTTATAACAAAATTTTGTAAAATCTTTTAACCAAGTTCTTACTTAATTGTAAATTAAAATCCTCTAACAAGGTGAGACCTAATAGGCTATGTAGCCTTTGATAGTATAGATCCCTCACAAGATAGATCATAGTTTATGATCAAACAATTTTAACCTTGATTGGATACACTTTACAACTATAGTAGTGAAGATTTCTAGGTGTCATCCCCACCCTATTTTTACCTTCTCTTTGAAGGGTTTCTGGGTAACCAATATCTTGTGTCAAATATTATTTACTTTATGTTATGTATGAAATGCATAAATAATTATTTCAATTTACATATTAGATTTTGAAATGGATGTATGGTGATCATATTTTGGTTAAAGTTTTGAAGTTTTAATTCACCCCCCACCCCCCCAACCCCCCCCCCCCCCCCCCCCCCCCCCCCATCCTCTTAGAATTCACTCTTCCAACAATTGGTATGAGAGCATAGGTTCTTGTGAACACATACTGGCTACCACCACACCAAAAGCTTGAATAGTTAGTGAGGGTGTTATCAGAGAGGTTAGCCAGAGATTGCACAAGTCTAAAGGGAGGGGTTGAAGGCCCCACATGATAATAGTTTAGCTCCCCAAGCCAAGAGGTCTGCATGGGACACAGGAAACCATGAGGTGAGTAAAGAGCATTGGTGGGATTTGAACCCCTCCCCAATAGAGTCCCTTATTTGTTAACACAGACTAACTACCACTACACCAAAATCTTCAACTGTTAGTGAGCATGCCACTAGAGAGGTTAGCCAAAGACTGCATAGGTCTAAAGGGAGGGTTGTGGGTCCCACATGATAACAGTTCACTTGAAGGAAAGCTTGACAGCTTGAGAGAAAAGCTCTTGAAGCTGGAAGTCTACTTATTGGAAAAGAACATTGACAACCAAAAGATTGAAATACAACTTATCCTACATTAGTTGAATGAAGCAAGGAGTGTGTTACAGTAGCCACTAAAGAAAAGAAGAGAATTGGACATGTGACTTAATGACACACAATACAAAGAGATTGACACTACTAGATTATTTGTAGAAAGAAACTCTAGAGAGTTTGATGCAGAAGTTACAAAATTGATGACAAATAATGGAGCCCTAAATGAAGAAATCAAGAATCTCAAAAGAGAGCAATAAATGTAGTCAGTAATGCTATGTGGGATAACTGAAAAGAAAAAGAAATCTGAGGATGAAAAAGTCATGATTGAAGAAGACAAAAGAGTATTGTCCAATAGACTTGAAGAGAAGACATCATATTTGCAAAGGATTGGTAACATGTAATTGGATACAATAAATTAGTTGATGCTTGGTACTCATGAATTGAATGGAAAAGATATTGAGATCAAAATGTTGAAGTCATAGAATGACCTACTACATAATGAATTGAGAACTAAAAGAGAAAAGATTAACAAGCCTAGTGAAGCCATAAAGTATTTTGAGAAACTAATGGAATCACCAAGACCCAATAATAATACTACTGGATTGGTTTACAATGCCACTAAAGAAGGAGAATCATCTAGAAGTGGTGAAAAAAGGAGAAATAAAGGTAAGAATAACAAACCTACCTATCATAATTATAGAAAGCTATGTCATATAGCTAATGTCTACAGGAGAAAAATTTCCAACCAAAGCCCTGAGCAGAAATATAGAGGAAACTAATACAACTACAACAAGCAAGGACATCAGGCACATGAATGCAAGACCAAGATCATGAACACTCAAATATTTGAAGGATATTGTTGCAATTTTTAGAAGTATGGACACAAAGCATATGAGTGCAGATCCAAGCCTAAATGGTCATTAAAAAAACAAGCCAAGGTAAACCATAATGGAAACTCTCACAATTGGGAATATAATACAAGATACATTTGTCACTATTGTCAAGAGTATGGGCATGCTCTTGATAATTGCATAAGAACACATTTTAGAAGTGATTTTAACAGATGGTTGAGTAATACTACATGTTTTAGTTGTTTGAAGACTAGTCATATTAGTAGAAATTGTCCAATGAGGTCACCAGTACCAAGTAGTAAATCAAATAAGAGTAAAGAGATGATTGATGTTGAAATGGTAAAATTTCAAATGAACAAGACATGGAAGAAGATAGAATAAGATGAGGTCACTTCATCCAATGGACCAGGTTATCACATCTCCCCCAACTAGGAAATCAAAAGGTATGTGTGGGGCTGATATTTAAAAGTTATATTATACATTAGTTCCAAGAATCTATGATCTAAAAAGATTAAATATGTATGAATTGAGATGAAATGGAGTAATAAAAACCTAGAGAAAATCTTTATTTTTTTTATTATCTATGTTGTTGTCAAGCATGGAAAATTTTACAACTATTGTTGAGTTAAGGATTTATGTTAGTATTGGTCGAGCTTGCTATATAAGCCAAGTGTAGTGGAAATCATTTGTAAGCCGAGTAAGTTGGAAACCCTATGGTAGTTGAGCTTACAATTGTGTAAGTATTAATCATTTATTGCAAAATTTGAAGGGTTATATAGTCATTTCTTGACTCATTTTCATTCACTAGTGATTGAAGAAAGTATGAAGAGCACAAAGAAGAATTGAAATAGGAGATTCTTACATTTACGAACTAAATTCAATTGTAACTCAAAAAAATTCATCAGATTGAAAAGTATTTAACTAGTTTTGAGTTTCATTGTTTGAATTTTTGTAAACCCTAAGTAGCAAATATGGCAGCTAGCTCTTCTACAAATGTTGGGAAGAAAGGAAAGGAAGTGTTTAATGTTTAGTTAATTAGTAATGATGTGAGACAACCACCTTTCTAAGAAATACTTGAGATAACACATAAAGGAGACCCACCTAGAGTGTTATCCATGATACCACCAAAAGTTCTCATGATTCAAGATGTCAGGTGTTGTTATACTTGTAAAGTTGGAAGTATAGGAGACATGGAGATGAGGCATTTGTATAACGAAATTTTTGAGAATGGAGCCTTAAAGGAAGAGAACAAAATTCTAGAAAAGAAAGGGTTGACCCATGCCCTAGATTTTTCTAATGTATTCAAAACATAATAGATAAAGATTTTACTTAGTAGAATACATGATTACGTCATATGGTTAGAAATTGTACCCATTAAGATAACTAAAAGGATCATCAACCAAGTAATAGGGTACCCTACCCTAGATAGACCTAAGATCATGCATAGTAATTCAAAGGAGATAATTAAGAAAAATATCAATGTAGTATGGAATAAAAGAGGGATGTATATAGATTCTATCTTAGACCCCCTAATTTCCTTTATAGTGAGAGTGATTGCACATAAGTTCTTTTAGTCTAGTAGACTGAACAATGTATCTTGTATGGTAGCAGACTTGGGATATAAGATAGTGAAGAAAGATCACACCTATGATCTTTCCAAGTTACAACTTCAACAACTATCTAAAAACTTGGAGGCCATAAGGAAAATGAAGAGTGCATCTTTTAAGTTTAGTTCTTTACTTATCTGCATATTCTTCTATGTGTAGAACACTTTTCCTACATTTGGTAAAGTGATTTAGAAATCAAATAGGCCAATTGCACTTTAGATTTTAGAGTTGATGGAGTAACTTGGAGATAATTTTGAGTCAATTATGGGTAGTTATTTTGAGGATTTCAAGAAATCCATGAAGCAAAGACTAAGGATTCCTATGTCACTAGTGGAGAAACATTACAATTATGTTTGCTTCTTAGTTTATGATGATTATACATATGTCTAGGTAGCTATTCCTAGGGTCAAATAGCTTAAGCCCTTGCCATATGAGATTAATGTAGATGAGGCATATGTAGCTATTACAAAACTATTGGAAAAGGACATTGATAAAAGTGTCATCTTATTTGGAAACTATGAGGAAGCCAAATCAAGGATAACAATTAACTTGTAAATAGCTTCTATGATAAGGAAAAGGAAAAAAATTGGTCAAGAAGTTGAAGAAGAGATTTGGCAAAGGGGGAGAAGAAAAATAAGATGAAGATGATGAAGAGGAAGAACAATTCCAAGCCCCATTGCCACTAACACAAGATCAAGGTGAAGACCAAGAAGAAGATGCAGAGAAGAAGCTAAGGAAGAACCTAAACTAACTAAGAAGAAGAGGAAGAAAAAAGAATTAGGGGTGAAGAAGCCAAAGAATATTGTGAAAAAATCACAATAGAAGCTAGTAGTACCTACTACCAGGTCTAGTTCAAGGGTAGCTACCAAGCAAGTGAAAGAAGCTAAAAAACCAAAGGAAAAAAAATCTATTGGCACAACTGAGCAGAGTGAGCTAGAAAAGTAAACATACAATAGGTTAAGGATAAAGTATACTACACTAGCTAAGTTAGATAAGGAGAAGATTGAGGCAGATGACTTAAGTCAAATTAAAGTGGTAAGTCATTATCCCTCCTTAGATATAGATAATTTTTATGACAATGTAAAATCAAACGCAAATATATCTAGTTTTGCACACATTGATTTTGATAAGTTAGGGAAATTTGATCAAAATAAGGTAGAGGAAGCCATATATGAGATGATGGTTGCATTTCAATCAACTCCTCTTGAGATTTCCAACTCACTACCCAAGAGTCTATATGACTAAGTTGAGCAGAAATGGAAATATTATTTACACACTGAAAGACAAATTAGGGAAATACTTTAGCCCAAGTAATGCTTGAATTGAACAAGAAAAATATTAAGAAGGATATGGAATTGCATAGAGGAAATTTTACTCCAAAATAGAGAGCATTTTATATTTTGAGGAAGAATATAGAAGATGTGGCAACTAATAGTACACAAATCTAGAAAATAATCTATCGGTTATCCACAAAGGCTATCATAGAGAAAGGTGAATAAGAGGTAGTAGAGACTGTAAAAGGGGTACAAGTCAAGGAAGGTGATGTGGGAGGCACTAAGGAGATAATAGAAAAAGAGGCCACAACGAATGATGAGTAGCAAAATGATTAGAATGTACCTAATGTACAAGTGTTGAGTGCCAATCCTCCACATGTAGACCAAGTGAGTCACCAAGACTTAGTGAAAATTAAGGATGTTTCTAATTATTCAGCTTAGAACATCAATTCCTTGATAGAAGAAGACTTGAAGAAAATTTTGACAGACTCCACCACAATAGCAACATTATGCAGCAATCTATGTTTGTGAGAGTAGATGAGATTGAGAAGGCAAAATGAGCATTTGTAGGGGAACAACCAAAAGACACATCTAATGTGTCCCCTCAATCTATAGAGGCAAAAGAAAAAGATCATAGTGCAAGCACTAAATAGGCCATTGTTACTACTAACACACAAGTTTCCATGCCCATAGTGGTATATCAAGTCATAGATGCATTGACACTAGATGTTAGCACAGTTTTGCCACATATTTCAGCAAAGAAAGCAATGATAACTATTGAAAAGGATGGTCCTAATGTCCACATAGGTCAAGAAGCTAGTCTTGCACCTCTTTACAAGTACAAGGTGAAACCCAATAGGAAGAGGTGAGTAAAGAAGAGAATAAGGTTGAAGAGTTGAAGGTGACTACTACACCAGAGGAACAAATAGCCATACAAACTCTAGTTACCCTACTAGTTTCTATTACTCCTACCAGTAATTAGGATCTTCAAAGGCCAAGTAGTGATCCTACAACATTGCAAGTATCAAGACCTAGTGGTGAGACTATTGACAATTGGCTATATGTAATGATGTAATTATTGTCATTAATAGCAATATGTGATGTACATGTTGTAGAAAACCTCAGAAATAAAGATACTTAGCTTTTGGTACTCATAAAATTGTCTCAATATGAAATTGGTTTGCAGCAGTGTATTGTTTTGATGTATAACTTGTTTATATGATGTTAACTAAGAGAGAGAGGTTAGATGGAAATAGTATGTACATATTGATGATGATGTGTATAACCTCAGACATCAGTACAAATAGTATAGAAAAGAGATATTAATGATTTACCAATGACTAAAATAGCAGAATTAAAGGTAAAGGAATTATTTTGTTCACAAAATTATTACTTGACCAATTAGGGCCAACATCCTAGATGTTTACTCAAAGTTGGAAACTTATATTGTGGTCTTAGCTAACCTAGCAAAAATTTGTGAAAAGGCATGGTATTTATACAAAGGATACCTTGTGAGATTAAGTGTGTGTTGTGATGTAAAAAGTGATGTACAAACTTTTCGTGAAGCAATATATGCAAAGTTTTTGAGAACCTGAATTTGTGATCCGAGTTTAAGCTAAGGTTAGAGATCAGTCAAGAAGAAGATACATGCTCTATACATCTATATTTGAGGAACTTAAAGTTTAGTTACTTGTTTGGGTAGTGAGATCTTCTTGTAATTGAAGTGCAAGTTTGAGCAGTGAGCTCTTCTTGCAACCATTGTACTACAACTCCTGACAGTGGAATCTCATAATAGGGATTCAAAGTCCCCTAACAAGGACTCCTATGTACTGAATGATTTTATAGACTCCTAATAGGGTCCATCCTCTACCAAGGAACACTTATATTAGTACATCATCTAGTGGGTATCATCTCCACTAGGGTTTTCCCTTGGCCAAGGTTTTCCTAGTTAACAAAATATGGTGTTGTGAGTTCTCTTGATGCATGGTTATTATTACTATTCAACATTACTTGTTTGCTTTCTTATGCATGGTTCAAAGTAATAAATAATATCTAGTTGGTGACAAAAGTTTGTAGAATACTCACCCCCCCCCCCCCCCCCCAACCTCGTATTCTCTATTTCTAATAATTGGTATCAAAGCACATTTACTTAGAAGAGGCTTAATAGCTTGAGTAAGATCCCTATGGATATGGAATAGTTGATGAAGAACCTAGAAGAGGCACTTGAACAAATTAATCTCCTTACTGAAGAAACAGATAAGTTGAAAGATACATATGAAGACTCCAAAGTATACATTGGACAATTGAAGGACAAGATTGAACATCTCAAATCCAAGCCTAAATCTATTGAGTTTGAAATTGGTGATGATGAATATTCCAAATTGAAAATATAGTACAAGATCTTGAAGAGTGAATTGAAGATTACCAATCTAAAGTTGAGTTTGAAGAATGATCCTAGCAAAGTTGAATATGATTTGAAGACTAAAAATTCATATCTTAGAGTGAATCTAACAATGAAGAAACCTAAATTTGAAACATTAAAAGAAGATCATGAAGAACTTCATAAGTACAACACTATTTTGACAAATGAACTAACTCAGTGCAAGATGAAGCTTGAAAAGCTTTATACTAGAAAAGAAAAGCTTGATGATTCAATCTCAATACAAAGACCTACCTATGATAAGACTGGTCTTAGTTACCTATTTGGAAACCTAAAAGTGGATAAGATTTGAAAGAGAAAAATAAATTTGATGGCAATATTGAATCCAATAAATCTTTTGATAAATCCAAATAAATTGAACAAGAGAAGGAAACTGTGAAATTAGATGAACCTAAGCAAGTAGAATCTCCTAAGGAAACTAGGTATGAATTTTGAGGTATGTGTTTTTCATATAATTAAATAGGTCATATGAAAAGATATTGTACAAATAAGTTAATTAACCATCTTACAAAATTTTACTATAATAATTATCATGGTATTGGTCATAATGCAATTGATTGTAGGAAACCTAAATATGATAATGATAGAAGAAATAGTAGAATGTGTAGAAACACTAACCCTATAGATAGAAGAAGATCTAATGAAAGGACACCAAGAGAAAGAAGACCTTATGAAGAAAGAAAGAAGATCATGTATTATAAGTGTAACAACTTTGGACACATAGCCCAAAATTGCCAAGCACCTATTGATCAGTAGAATTCTAGAAGTAGAATCCCACTATGTGAATTTTGCAACTTCAAACATACAAAAAAGTACTATATAATGGATAGAGAGAATAGTGGAAGGAACTTTGGAAATGATAGAAGGAATCATGAAAGAAACTTTGGAAGCAGAAGCAACAATACAATAAACTTCAAAAATGAAAAAAAAATCATGGAAGTAACTCCAAGACTAAGAAAGATAATGAAGATCAAACAAATGTAGTTAGTGAACTTCAAGAATAAATTAATGAGGCATTTATAAAGGGATTATATATTTTAGAGGAAAACTTAGATGATGCTAATCTAGGAAAATTGAAGTCACCATTTGAGTTTGATTCAACCAAGTTGAATTAAGCTTATTCATAGCACCAAAATTGGAAACTTCATTTAGAGATCAAGTTATGAGTGATGAGGTTAAGAGAAGATATTTCTTGATTATTTTGGATTGTAATTAAGCTCACTTGCAATTTGGAGCTTATTAAAACAAGTTACAAAGGAAATAAAAGTTACTGGTATAATAGAGAAAGTTCATTCTGTGATAGAAGATGAAATCTATGTTTCCATTGCAAATTTTGTAGAGTGAAGTTTTGTGGATCATTGTGATGATGAAAGGAAGCTATGGTGAACCTTGGATAGATGATATTGAGTAGATATTTGATTTCAAAGTGAAATAAATAGATTTTTCAATTTGACAAAGTATGCAATTATTGCAAGTTCTAGTTCAATAATTAGAGTACAAACTTGACTATTTCCACACTGTCATCATCTTGGGAGCTTAGAGCACCTATAATAAAATTAGCAAAGTAATTTCAAGCTAAACCCTACTTCAAAAAAGGTATTTTATCATTTTCTGCACAAAAATTCTTTGATTAAATTCTATTTGGTGTAATCATGGATATGTCTATAGTTCATAATGTTGAGAGTGTTGAGAGACCCAAATTAAAGGTTGTTCCTATGAAAACCCTAATTCATCTCTATCAATTACTCTGGACTATGTAGTTTATTTGGAAGATGTGGGAAGCTACTTGTGTAGTAAGTTTGAAACTATTGGAAGTGAGTTTATGAACAAAGATATAGAAATCATTTTCAATCATGATATGACTATTAAGCTTGGATATGAGCATCTGAAGGATTTAGACTTAGTTAGATATCGCTTTCGTCGTGAATTTGATACTGAAGAACAAACTTAGATTATATTAAGTAGGATTCATAATAGAAAGATTTGGATGGAAGATGTAGTTGACATCTTTGCTTAACTAATTCATGAGGTCACTAATCTTTGCAAACAAGGCAATGTACCTATTGGTGAGAAACTAGTTAACAAAAAGGTTGAAAGTTATACTAAGGCAGTTTATAATGGCAAGGCAATGGTGATTAGTACCATCAGACAACATGATATGAGATTATTGAGGATAATAATTGCATATTCTATTTGTGCAAGTTCTAAGAGTGATGAGTTTGTTGGAATTATAGTAGGAAAGGTAAACCTTAGAGTGGGGGGTGAATCAATAGTTTAAATGTTGACCCATTAAAGCATTCACCATACATACATCTCATACATTCACTTCGTAAACTAAAATACCATGTAAAGCATGTACTTCTAAATCATGAAAGCAAGTAAACATTCACACATGTATGACACCAGATATGATTACCTAGAAACCCTCCAATGAGAAGGTAAAACTGGGGTGGGAATAACACCCACAAATCTTCACTACTATAGTAAAAAGGTGTATCCAATGAAGATTACAATGTTTGATCATGAGACATGATCTACCCTGTGAAAGGTCTGCCCTATTAAAGGCATACAAAGACTATTAGGTATCACCCTATTTAAGGAGTTCAACACCCTATTAAAAGTGTTCCTTGTTAAAGGACTTGAACTCACAATTAAGTAAGCACACTACTAACTAATTTCAATACAACTTGTTAGAAACTACTTTTTTAAGAGATTTAATTTATTCACCTACTAGAATGACTCAGCATTGATCCTACAGTTAGCACTTTCTTGCCTGATGACAAATCACCCCTAAACTAATGTATTCTCAATCCTTCTTGAGTAGATATCTCTTTGTTGTATGCTATCTTCTTTTCTTTATTATTCTTTAACCGATTATGCAATGTAATCTCATATCATAACTCCTTAGCTAACATGAATTCTCTATTTACACATGCGAAATTCTCTCTTCTCTCCTTCTTACACCTTCTTTGCATCATAGATAGTTTAGGTTTTATCCTCTTTAAGAAGACTTAGGTGATTTAGGGTTAGGTATGAATCAACGACTTTGATTCATCTATTTTTCCACTTAAATGTTGTAATTCAATCTTTAAGTTGGCTCAAAAATGCTTTACATAGTTTTTGTGCCATTACAAACAACTATAACAAAATTGTCTTACTTAGCATCTGAAGTCTCTAATGCTTGGCATATATTGTTCTCTATACTCTGACTTGGCATCTATATCACTTGGCATACACTAACTACTCAACTCCTAAATCACTCAGCATATACTATCTGCTCAAAACTTGAGTAACTTGGCACATGAGTGGCTCAACACTCATTGTGGACTTAGCATGCTCTATTATATACATGTTGTGCTCGGCATGTACTACTTGTTCGACATGAACTAAGTAAATGACTAAAGTGTGTAGACACTCACTTGTCAAAATTGATCTGAGATCAACAATCTCCCCCTTTGAAATGAGTGTCAAAAAAACTTGGTTGTGCATTAATATCCTTCTTCTTATGAGCGTAACATATCTCTTATTCAGCTTATTTGTAAAACATCAAAATTTTGTAACAACCTATACCGCAAAATTTGATAACTCCCCCTGAGGTTATAGGTTTGTTCTATAATCAAAATTTTGTACTCCTACTGAGTAAAATGTGTCTCTACTAATAATCTTTGACTTCATCTCCCCCTTTGTTCTTATTCTCTTTGTCTTCCCCAAATTCTATATCTCCTCCTATTTCTCTCCCAATTTATTTCTCCCCCTTTTTGACATTGATGTCAAATGGGTCATACATTAGTAGTGTGTTTGTCCAAAAAGGATTTATGGACCTCTAGTATAATATTGAGAGTTGCAGCCCAATTTTCACATGCTACATCCAAAGACTTAATTTGGATAGCCAGCTTGGTAGCAAGGTGGACTAGGTTGTCTAATATTAAAAGATTGGGGTTTTTCTTCATAAGTATTTCAATATAACATAATTTCTTGTGCAAAATCTCCATGTTTGGGTCAATGTTGTTTGGATGCTAATTATTTTAACCCTTATATTGACTTCATCTACTAATAATGTAGCTAACTGACTCTGAGTTTGTAGCAAAGTTTTGAAGTGCTTCTCACTTTGAGTTGGTGTCACAGGCAATTTTACACCTGATGCATTAATATGACTTTCCAAACTCAAAATGTGACTTCTTGTTTCTTGTGTGAAGAGTGTTGGATTGCACAATTTTGTGTATGGTCAGAAAATATTCTCAAGTACCTTCTTCATACTCTCAACCTTAGTTGCCAATGTAACTTGTGTAAGTACTATATTACCTAATATTTTCTCATTCACTATGCTTTGGAATTTCTTTTCTGGCCATTATAATAATTTTGCATTTGTGTCTAGGGCTACATCACTAACCTTCTTTGCTATATTTTTCATTTTCTCAATGAGTGGCTTGGTTTCATCTGGAGTTGATAGGTTAAATGCATCTAAAATGACGTCTTTGATTTCTAGCAATGGTTTCTTCTACCTATGCTTCTTTCTGAGTAGTTCTTGTCTTCTTTTTCTTGCTAGGGCTTCTTACAATATGCCCATCTACTCAATTGTTATTGTGTCATAATCATATTTTGGTAAAATAATATCTTCATCAAGACTTACATCTCCATATTGTATCACTTCTTCACCCTTTGATGAGCTCAGAATTAGCACTAAGATTTACAATGGTGTTGCATCTATGCTCAACTTATAAAGAGTATGACTGGGAGTGTCTAATTCTAGTAAAGTTACAAGGGCTTGAATTACTACTTGCTCCTTCACCTTTGGTGTCAACTCAGTTTATTTAGGCTTTTCCTTTGTTTCCACAATGCCTTGTAATGCACCTTGTACTTGTGCTATAGGTGCAAATAAGTCTATCTGACCTATTTCACTCTATGTTTTTATAGTGGCTTGGGTTTCCACTGTGTCTTTTTCAACTATATCAACATTTTCTAATGTAGTGTTAGGTAATTTATTTAAAGGTTTCACATTAGTGACTTGAGGTATGATAGTAGGTGCTTCTTGTGTATTCACCTCTTCCTTTGTAATATCACTCACTATTTTTTGTATCTCATCTACACTTAACAATAAAGGATTACCACATAGTTTGGCTTGCAGTGTAGACTAATCAAGTATCTTTGTCAAATATTCCCTTGTAAAGGGATTGATGTTCTAAGAAGTGTGATTAGAAACATCCTTCACTATTATTGTTTCAATACTTACATTTGTTATATGTTGAGGAGTGACATTAGGCAATTGTGTATCTTGTACACTCTATTCTTGTTGTTGTTCTACCTCAATTGTTGCCTAGTTGTCTACATGTATTTCTATATTTCCCTCAATATTGTCTTCATCATTATCCTCTTCATCTCTATCATCTTCATCATCTTTCACCTCAATGGGTTCTTTTTCTCCTACCTTTATCATTGCTAATCAATATGTCACTTTCCACATTTGTGTCAACTTCTTCACAACATCTTCAATATTGTTTTACAGTATGTTGAAGGCTCTATAGTTTGGAACAAATCTTACTACATATTTCTTCATAGCCTTAGCAATTTTTTCCTTACTAAGTTTAGGCATAACTTGTGCAAGTGATGTTTCCCTTATTTTTCTTTCAAGGTTTAAATAATAATGCCATTTTTGCACAACTCTTTCATATAAACTTTTGGGAATAGATATAGAAATTTCTAATGGGGCTTTCTTAAAAATTTCCATCATGGCATATATGGCCTCCTCTACTTGAATCTTCTCAACTTTACCAAGATTATCAAAATCAAAATGAGTAAATCCTAAAAAATCTGCATTGTTCTTAACATTTTCACACAAATTTTCTAGGTCTAATAGAGGATTGTGACTCACCACTTTGAATTGGCTATTGTCATCTGATTCTATTTTCTCCACATTAGATTCAGCTTGTGCAATGTAATTTCCCCGTGGTATTTTCTACACTTCACCTCCTTGTTCTATAGGTTTTGTCTTTTCTTTTTCCTTTAATATAGTGACACATGCACTAGCCCTTGTAGTAGGTGCAATTGGTTTGGGCTAGCTTTATTTTTCAATTTTCTTGGCTTGTGTCACTAGTTGGGCCTTAGCCTTCCTCTTCTTTTGATCAATGGGTGTAGGTGCTTCCTTGGCTTCTTCTCCCTTGACATCTTCAGCAACTTTTGTCTCCTCCTCTAGCTGGTCTTCACCCATTGCTTTAGTTAATGCAAGTGGTGCTTTTGTTTGGATGTCTTTTTCCTATCCATCTTCTTCTTCTTCTTCTTCTTCTTGCTTAGAACCTTCACCAAATTTAGCTTTTAATTTCTTCACTAACTTCTCATTTTTCTTAATAATAGAGGCATTCTTTAGTTCCATACTAATTTTGGATTTAGCCATTTCATAGTTTCCAAATGCTTTTGCATTTTTATCAACATCTTCTACCAACAATGTTGTAATGGCTTTAGAGGCTTTATCTACATTGACTTTGTATCCTGATGGCCTCAACCATCTTACCCTTGGAGTTTCTACTTGAACAAAAGTATAATCAGCATCTACTAGAAAGCAAACATCATCATAATGTTTCTCCACTAAGGATACTAATATTCTCAATCTTTTCTTCATTGATTACTTAAAGTCCTCAAAATGGTTGGTCATAACTGACTCAAAGTTCTCACCCAATTGTTCAATGAATTCACCAATCTATACTACCACTGACCTATTGGATTTCCATGCAATTGTGCCAAATGTAGGAAAAATATTTTCAACATAAAAGAAAATGCATATCAAAATGGAACTAAATTTGCATTGTGCACTCTTTATCTTCCTTATTACTCCTAGATTCTCAATTATTTGTTGTAATTGTAGCTCTGCAAGATCATATTTGTGATCTTTCTTGACAATTTTATAACCAACATCTACTACAATACAGGGAGCATTGTTCAATCTATTAGATTGGTAAAGCTTGTGTGAAATAACCCTTACTACAAAGTCTATCAAAGGATCTACAATGGTATCAATTTTCATTCCTCTCTTATTCCATACAGCTCCAGTGTTTTTCTCAATAACCTCTTTTGATTCACTTCTCAAAGTCCTAGGCTTATCTAGGGTTGGATATCTTGTTACCCTATGGATTATCCTTTTGATTATCTTGATGGGTCTATTATCTAACCAAAGTGAATTGTCATGAATTCTACTTAGCACAATCCTAATCCATTCAGTTTTGAACACATTCAAGAAATCTAGCGCATGAGTTTACCCTTTATTTTCTACAATTTTTTATTCTTCCCTTAGCACTTCATTCTCACAAAGTTTTTCATATGCTTTCCTAATCTCCATATTACCTATACTTCCAATTCTACAATTGTAGCATTTCCTAACATCTTGCATCATTAAAACATTCGATGGTATCATGGATAACACACTGGAGGGTTCTTGTTTATAAGAAATCCCTGGTATGGCTTTCAATATTGGTTGCTTGACCTCATTACTAACCATTTGAACATTCAAAACTTTCTTTCCCTCTACATTCTTTGAACTAGATGTCATTGTGCAAAATTAGTGTTTATGAAAATATAAACAACGTAACTTGGCACTTGATAAATACCTTGCAAGATTTAACAAAATGGTGTTGAATTTCTGCTCATATCTTTCTACAATTGCTTTTGATGAATTTCCTGATCACCTCTATCTCTCCTTGCTCTTTCTTGATTTTGAAATGATGTGAAATGAGTTGAAAATTGATTAAATACACTTTGAAGTTCTACGATAAATGTTGAGTGCTTACATAGTTGTAAGCTCAACATAAACCAATTTTAGGCTCACTCAGCATCCATTATCATTCCATTTGTTTAGAAAACATTACAAGCTCAACATCAATTAGCTAATCTGTTAGCTCAGCATCCTTTAATATTTCATTTAGCACTCATGGGAAACATTTCATGCTCGGCCATAACATGGAAAACTTAAAGATTTTTCTTGGATTCCTAATAACATCTTGCATCTTTATTGATGCTTATATAGTATTTTCTGTACTAAGTCCTTTTGGAATTAATGTATCGTATAACCTTTAAATATTAGTTTCACATACCTCTTGATTTCTTAGTTTGATGAGGTGTCATCACCTGACCCATTGGGTGAAGTGATCCCTTCTCCATTCGATGTGCTGCAACCATCCTTTTTCTTCCATGTCTTGTTCATCTCATTTTTTATATTTTCAACATCTTCCTTGCCTTTTCCTTTATCAAATTTAGGACTTGGTGTCTTTGACCTTGTTGGACAATATTGACTAATGTGACCAATATTCAAATAGCTAAAACATGTGATTTGACTCAACCATCTTTTGTAGTCATCTCCGAAGTGCGTCTTAATACAATTTTTAGGAACATGTCCATATTCTTGACAATAATGATAGCTATATCTTGTATTATAATCCCAGTTATAAAAGTTTCCATTATTTCTTACCTTTGTTTGCATGTTTGATGACCACATGGGTTTGGATCTACACTCAAAATATCTATATCCATACTTCTCATAGTTATAACAATATCCTTCAAATCTTTGTGTGTGCATGGTCTTGGTTTTACATTCATTTTCTTGATGTCCTTGTTTGTTGAACTTATGGTACTAAATTATGCTCTTATGCTTAACATTCTAATTTACAGTCTTGCTCCTACACACTTTACTAGTATGTTCTTTCTTACTAAAATTATGACAAGTAGGTTTAGAGTTCTTACCTTTGTTGTTCCTTTTTTCAAAACTTTTGGATGATTCTCCCTCTTCAATACTTGTGTATCCCAGTCCAGATGTATCATTATTGGATATAAGGGATCTCAATAATTTGTCAAAGTATTTGATGGCTTCATTTGGTTTGTTGAAACTTTCAACAGATTAATTTTCCTTTTTAAGGTTGCTCTTCAATTGCTCTTTCTATGATTTCAATGTTGTTATTTCAATGTCCTTAACATTTAATTCATAGTTGGCATTCATCATTTGACTCAATGTATCCAATTGCATGCTAGAAATCTTAGTTAGCTCTATTGACTTCTCTTCCACTCTGCTGATCAAAACTCTTTTGTCCTCTTCAATCATGGCTTTGTCTTCCATGGCTTTCTTCTTCTATTTAGTCACTTCACATAGTAGTATGGCTTGTGATTCTTACTCCAACTTGAGATTCCTAATTTCTTTAGCTTGGGCTCTATTCTTTTCCATTAGATCTGCAATTGCTACATCAAATTCATTAGAGTCTCCATTATCAAATGACTTAGTAGTGTCTATCTCTCTATATTGTATTTCATTCTCTTGAATGGCAATTTCCTTCCTTCTCTTCAAATATTTCTTTAGTTCTTCTCTTGCTTCATCTAGTTGATGTAGAATAAGTTGTATTTCAATTCCCTGATTCTCAATGATCTTTTCCAACTTGTAGAGTTTCATTTTCAAGATCTTTCCTCAAAGATGCAAAGCTTCTCTTTCAGAGAACAAGACTCTAATACCAATTGTTGGAATTACAATAAGAAAGGTAAACTTTTAAGAGAGGGGGGGTGAATCAGTAGTTTAAACTTTGACCCATAAAAGAATTCATCACATGTCCATCTCATACATTCACTCAATAAACTAAAATACCATGTAAAGCATGTACTTCTAAATCATGAAAGAAAATAAACATTCACACATGTATGATACTAGATATGATTACCCAAAAACCCTCCAATGTGAAGGTAAAACTAGGGTGGGAATGACATCCACAAATTTTCACTACTATAGTAATAAAGTGTATCCAATGAAGGTTATAATGTTTGATCATGAGACATGATCTTCCCTATGAAAGGTCTATCCTATTAAAGGCTTACAAAGATTGTTAGGTCTCACCCTATTAAAGGATTTCAACACCCTATTAAAAGTGTGGCTTGTTAAAGAACTTCAACTCATAATTAAGCATCCTACAAAAGGATTCCAATACAACCTATTATGACTACTCTGTTAAGAGACTTAACTAATTCACCCAGTAGAATGACTCAGCATTGATCCTATAGTTAGCACTTTGTTTTCCAATTATAGATCATTTCTAAACTGATGTATTCTTGATCCTTCTGGATCAGATGTTTCTTTGTTGTATGTTATCTTCTTTCCTCTATTCTCCTTTAACTAATTATGTAATGTAATCTCAGATCATAACTCCTTAGCCACCATGAATTCTCTATTTGCACATGCAAACTTCTCTCTTTGCTCCTTCATACACCTTCTTTGAATCATAGATAGTTTAGGGTTTGTCCCCTTTAAGAAGACTTAGGTGACTTAGTGTTAGTTATGAATCAATAGCTATGATTCATCCATTTTGCTACTTAAACCTTCCCTTTTTTTCATTCGTTGCATCCAATGCATTGGGAATCCAAACTAGGATTTTTCCTTATCTCCAAATGTCATAATTCAATATTTAAGTTGGATAAAAAATGGATTGCATAGTTGTTTGTGCCATTACAAACAACTATAAAAAAAATTGTCTTACTCAGCATTTGAAGTCTCTAATGCTCAACATATATTGTTCTCTATAATCTAACTCGACATCTTTATCACTTAGTATGCACTACATACTCAGCTCCTAAATCACTTTTCTTACTCTATCTACTTGGCACTTGAGTGACTCAGCACATGAGTGGCTCGACACTCACTATGGACTCAGCATGCTCTATTATATACATGTTGTGCTCAACATGTACTACTTATTCGACATGAACTAAGTAAATGACTAAAGTGTGTAGACACTCACTTGTAAAAATTGATCTTAGATCAATAGATTTTTCAATAGGTTTTATTTATACAGCCTATAATATTTCATTGAGAAGGAGCAAGTAAATTTAAGTGAGATTTTGAGGACAACTTGTTGAGAATTTGGAGAAGGTTAAGAGGACAACTAGTTGAGAATTTGGAGAAGGTTAAGAGAACTAAGAATGGTGTATTTAGATTCTAGTCTCTGATTAATCATATTTTACTTCATATACTTAAGAGATTTTCATTTCTATTAGTTTCTAATATTATGAATAGTGAAAGATGCATTATGGACAAGATAATAGAGGTGTGCAGAAGGCATCCTATAGAGAATATCTTGGATAGCAAAAATTTGATTATGAGGATATTTTAGAATGAGATGAAATAGAGATTTAGAATTGTCCCTGCAATTGTTGATAGATTTAAGAATGATGCATGTTTTATGGTGGATATAGATCTAACTTATATTGAAGTAGTAGAACCTTAGGAAACATTTCTTGAGCCCTTAGGTTATGAGTTTATTGATGATGTAGCTATTGGTTATATTGATTTAATGTTTAAATTTGAAATATATCAAACATCATACAAATTTGGAATGTATTAGGAAATATTGTAGTTAGCTTACTAGGCATCATCAAAGAAAGTATCTCATAAGAAGATTGCAACTATAATGAAGAAAGCACTATTTGAGGTCAATATGTCAAAGGATGAATCATAGGCAATTAGACAAACAATCTATGGACTAAAAAAAATTGGTGAACAAGGTGTAATGTATGTGACACCTCTATTAGTTGGACAAGCATCCAGTGTATACATTATAGAAACTCCTAAAAAATAGAGCATCCCATATGTTGTTGTATCAACCGAGAAATCAAGTGGATCTAAAAGGCAATCAAAAAGAGTTAAGCAACAAGCTGTTAGACCAAAGAAAAGAAAGAAGACATTGTTGAAAATTGAAGACTGTAGTGATGAAGAAGAAGTAGAGGAACAAGAAGACAATCATCCAAAGAAAGTTATTGTTTCCAAGTAGCTAGTAGGTAAAACAAGGCAACCCTAGAAACCAAAGATAGAGAAGATTAACACAATGATTTTTAATGAAGGAAACTTTGTGCAGATGAATAAGTTCTATGATTTGTACAATGATATTGAGAAAGAACATATTGATATGTCTACTGTGAGATATATGATTCTTAATAACTTAAAACTTAAAGACATTATAGGTTTTGTCAATCAGAAAGTCTATGAAAAAATTATAGCAAAGAAGACACTAATTTAGGAAGAAGATATGACACTTCAAAATCAATGATAAGAACTATGTACAAGACTAAAGATGAAGAAGAAGTAAAGAAATTGATGGGTAAACTACTACCCTATCTACAGAACAAATGAGGCCAATTCTATTTATGGGTGGTGATAAGAATGTAATAAGAAGTGAAACTATTGCAACTATCAATAAAATGATGATTGAGGTCGAGGAAGATCCTACCACTATAGAGAAAACTTTGGAAGTATCAATAAGTGGTGATACAATGCAAATTAATCAAACAAGTGTTATAATTAACATTGATGATGACCCTTTCATAAGTTCTGATCAAGCTAGGCCCCTTTCCAAAGATATTTAGGATTATTCAAGAGACTGATTAAAGAAGAGAAAAGACAACTTGAAGAAGAAAAGAAGAAGATAGAAGAAGCCAAGCTAAAATTTCTTGAAGGGGAAAAGAAACAGAAAGAAGAAGAAAAGAGGAGAGAATAAGAGAGGAAGAAAGAATAAGAAAGAAAAGAAAGAGAGGAGAAGGAAGAAGAAGAGAGAAAATCAAAGAAAGTAGTAGAGAAGAAACAAGAGGAAGATGAGGTGAAAACATCTAGCTCCTCTACTTCTATATCTCTTGTTAACTTTACAGGTGATGATGATGATCAATCCAACTTGATCTCATCCTTGACAAAATTGATTGAGAACAATAGAAAATTAAAGAGTCTATAGAGAGCACTGATGGAGGTGACTAATAGATTGCACAACACGCTCACAAAAAAACATATAGAAGTAGACCCTAAACAAAGAGTTCAAGTAGTTGTAAAATCATTTGATGATGAATTTAAAAATCTATTGAATGCTACTAAGTCAAAGGCTCAAATTTCACATGATGCTATTCTTTTTAACACCATTTATTAGAATATTCAGAATGATTTGATGAGTCTTGATACTTGTATCAAGGATCTTTGAATACTTCAACTAGTTGATAAGGTACTATACATAAAATGTACTTTATCTCATAAGTTGACCAAAGATTTGGATAGTAAGATTCAAGGGAAGCTGAGTGAGCTGGAAGTTCTAACTAGTTAAATATAGCAACCCTCTTACAGAGTTAATGAATTTGAAGGATAAGTTGTTGATGTTTGCACAGACATGAGGAAACTATATCTTGAAATAGATAAAATTTTGAGAAGATTATCAAAATTTTGCTCTAAAGATATCAACCATTGAGAGTCAGTTTGAAGAATGTGTCAAAGCAAAGGACACTTATGCAATTTGATCTACTCTGACCTTGATGTAGTTGAGATTGAATCATATGCCTTATGTTCAATGTTCACTACTACTGAAGTAGCAAAGGACACATGGGAGAAATATATGAATAGTGTGAAGGCAAATTTTGATCATTGTATGAACATAATAGTAGCTTGAAGCAGCAAGATATAAATTTTGATAGTTTTTTGACTTTCTAACCTTTGTCATTGATGTCAAAGGGGGAGAAGTTGTACAAGAAAATTGAGTAGTAAGTTATGTATGTAGTAATCATATTGAAAGGGGGAGCATTTTTAATATGAAGAATATGTAATGTAATAGATGATAAGTATTGTAAGTAGATAAATTTTTGTCACTTAGCCAATTTTCTTTACTTTGTTGCCATCAATGACAAAGGGGGAGATTGTTGAAAATTGACTGTATGTAGTGATGTAATTGTTGTCATTAATGGCAAAACATGATGTACATGTTGTAGAAAATCTTAGAAATAAAGATACTTAGCTTTTGGTACTCATAAAATTGTCTAAGTATGAAACTGGTTTATAATAGTGTATTTTTTTTATGTATAACTTGTTTATATGATGTTATCTAAGAGAGAGAGAGGTTAGATGGAAATAGTATACATATTGATGATGATGTGTATAACCTTGGACATCACCATAGATAGTATAGAAAAAAGATATTCATGATTTACCAGTGAACAAAACAGCAAAATTAAAGGTAAAGGAACTATTTTGTTTACAAAGTAATTACTTGACCAATTAGGGCCAACATCCTAGATGTTTACTCTAAGTTGAAAAAATATATTGTGGTCTTAGCTGACCTAGTAGAAATTTGTGAAAAGGCATGGTATTTATATAAAGGATATTTTGAGAGATTAAGTGTGTGTTGTGATGTAAAAAGTGATATGTAAACTTTTTGTGGAGCAATGTATGCAAAGTTTTTGAGAACCTAATTTTGTGATTGGAGATCGAGATGAGGTTAGAGATCAGCCAAGAAGAATATAGAACATCTATACATATGTATTTGAGGAACTTAAAGTTTAGTTACTTGTTTGGGTAGTGAGCTTTTCTTGTAATTGAAAGTGCATGTTTGGGCAGTGAGCTCTTCTTGCATCGATTTTACTACAACTCCTAACAGGGTCCATCCTCTAACAAGAAACATTTATATTAGTATATTATCTAGCAGGTATCATCCCCACTAAGGTTTTCCCTTGACCATGGTTTCCCTAGTTAATAAAATATTGTGTTATGAATTCTCTTTATGCATGGTTATTATTACTTTTTAGCATTACTTGTTAACTTTCTTATTCTTGGTTCAAAGTAATAAATAATATCCAGTTGGTGGAAAAAGTTTTTAAAATATTGATTTAGCCCCCCACCTCTTAGTATTCCCTATTTCTAATAGAGACATCTAGAAGTCAAGATGATACATCTTATGGACATGTGAGCCTAGATGAGGTGATTGAACTACAAAAGTTAGATCTTACAATAATCACCATAGAGTAGATGAGCATTCTACTAGAATCTCTATAGAGAAAGAAAAAAAAGAGTTACTTAGAAGGGAGCATAAACACAAGAAAGTGCTTCATGACATCAAAGATATATTTCTTGATGCTTTCAACCTCCTAGAGCCAAATGAAGACAAACCAATCATTAAGCAATTGGTAAAAATTGTTGACAAGATAAGAGATGAAGACCTAGATTCTATTGTCAAATTTTTAAAATGGTCTAAGAGAAAATTCCACTCTAAAGTACTTGAAAATATATCTGGTGCAATTGCACTAAGATAGCACTAAGACAGGTCGATTTAGCAGCCAAGGTAGAGAGTGTGAAGAAGGTGTTGGAGAACATATTCTCGATTTACACCAAGTTATGTGATGTAAATTAGTTCACACAAGAAGTACAGAGGGTTTTTGGAAAACTATAGTGAGATCTAAAGCACACAAGTACAACTTTGAAGCTATCTCCTAGCCAAAGCCAATCCCATTTTTAGAATTTACTGTGCATCCAAGGAAGACTTGTTGAGCTACAAGCATAGGATACAAATATTAGAGCCACTTTAATAAGTATCAAATCCATGTTGACTCCTCAAATGGAAGTATTACATAAGGAACTAGCCTTTTTTGAAATGTTGATGAAGAAAGATAACCAAACTTCTACTCATGATGGCTTAGTTGACCTTGTTGCTAAGCTAGATATCCAATACCAATCTCTAGAGGTAGCATGCAATCACTGGGATGTGGAATTGAAAATAATAATGGAGGTCTATAAAAAAAAATTGGACAAACACACTATTAGTCTACCACCCATGACATAAGTGTCAAAAAGGAGGATAGTGAAGTGAAGGGGATAAGTAGTTTTTGGGACAATAATAGTTTTGAGTAAGGGGGAGTACTACTTAGAAATAGGGGATAGCAAAAGAGAACACATTTTCTCAATAGGAGTACCTAATTTAGATACAGAAAGGAAACATTTACTCAGGGGGAGTAATGATTTTTGACAAGTATGACCATTAGTCATCCATTTTTCAAAATATTGAAGTGTTGAAATTTTGTATGCAAGCTAACTAAAGATTACAAATTGTTTAAGTTATGCTCATAGTAAGGTTATGTATACATGACCAAGTTTTTTTTCCATTCATGTCAAAGGGGTAGATTGTTGATCTCATTTTGGTTTTGAAAAATTAGTGACAAAACACTTAAGTCATACTCTAGTAGAATTATAGTGCAAGCCGAGAGCAAAGAGCAAGCTTAAGCATAAGTTGTTAGACAATGTGTGTCGAGCAATATTAGTTAGTGTTGAGCACTAGTATGTGTTGAGCAAATAGAATGTGCCGAGTCATTCAAGTGTCGAGCAAGTATATACATGTCAATTGATTCAAATGTTGAGTAAATAGTGGATGTTGAGCCATTTAGAAGTAGAGTTACATAATTGAAGATATAGTGGATGTTGAGCATTAGAGACTTTAGGTGCCGAGTAAATAGTTTTTGGCATAGTTTTTTGTAATGGCACAAACTTTTATGTAAATTATTTTTGGGATGACCTAATTATTGTTTTATAATTTTAGAAGATAAGGATGGATGTATATTGTGAATCCCTATGTATGACATGTAACCAATCAGATAAAGGGACATTTTAAGTGGCAATATGGATCAACCATAGTCATTTATTCTAACCTAACCCTAGTCCACTTGTGTTTACTTAAGGACACAAACCCTAAAAAGTTTGTATGTGTGGAGAGAGAGAAGGAGATGCAAGAGAGATGAATGCTAAGTGCAAACAAGGAATTCATGGTAACTAAGGAGATTGAGATAGGGGAATGAATTGTAGAATCAATTAGAGCAGAGAGAGAGAAAAGGAGATATATTTGATTAGGAGGATCAAGTATTCATCAAGAAAGAGAAGATCTAACATTTAGTAATAAAGTGCTAACTGAAGGATCATGGTGTTGAATCATTTTAATAGGTGATGCATAGAAAACCTCCTAACAAAGTATCCTTAACAGATTTCAAGTTCTAATAGACTTGTGTAAAATCTCTTAACAAAGTGCTTACTTCATTGTGAGTTAAAATCCTCTAAAAAGGTGAGACCTAACCATCTTTGTATCCTTTGACAGGGTAGATCCCTCACATGATAGATCATAGTTTATGACTAAACAATTGTAACCTTTATTGGATACACTTTACAACTGTAGTAATGAAGATTTGTGGGTGTCATCCCCACCCTAGTTTTACCTTCTCTTTGAAGGGTTTCTGGGTAACCAATATCTTGTGTCAATTTCTATTGACTTTATGTTATGTATGAAATGCATGGATAGTTATTTCAGTTTACATATTAGATTTTGAGATGGATGTGTGGTGATCATATTTTGGTTAAAGTTTTGAAGTACTAATTCAACCCATCCACCCCGTCCCCCCCCCCCCCCCACGCCCCCACCTCCCCCCCCCCCCCCCCCCCTCTCAAAATTCACTCTTCCATTAAGTAATTCCAACATTTGGTGAATTTGATAATTAATATCATAGTGGTAAGTGAAAAAATTCCTTACACATCCCAAATTTTTTATCCAACTATTAAGACCTATGAGTATGCCTCACATGCTTGTAAAAAAAATTTCTTAAAATTTTAAATAAAATTAGGAGCACATCGATCTTTTGTCACCAACTTCCATCTAGAACTTTCACCTTCACTCTTCAAAATATATTTAATTGTCGAGTATATATATATATATATATATATATATATATATATATATATATATATATATATATATACATATATATATATATATATACATATACATATATATATACATATATATATATACATATATATATATACACACACACATATATATATATGTATATATATATATATATTATATATATAACAACCATAATCTCTAACATAAAAATTTACCAAGCAAGTCTCAATGATTTTAAAACTTGATTTTCACGACACACCTACAATATTTCATTAGTATGAAAAGAAAAAATAATATAGCATACTAGCTCATGGTGCATAGAAAACTCCACATATTACTTGCAAAAAGTATTCCAAATATTAAAAGATACAAAATAAATTGGATTGACGCATTCAAGAACTTTGTGACATTTGCAACATTGGACGTGTCATACATATTATAAAACATAATTTGTTTGACTTCAAAAAAATATGTGTATTTATAATTAATTTAATACACATACAAGGTGATGAGGAAAGGCATGGAGATAAAGAGACAAGGGGTGAGAGAGACAAAAGGGGGGAGGAGGAAAGAATGAGATATATGTATATGTGTGTGTATTTATTTATTTATTTATTTATTTATATATATTTATATTTGTATTTATATTTATATATATTTATATATGTAAATATATAAATATATATACATACATATACATATACATATTTATATGTATATATGTATATATATGTCTATATATATGTATAGATATGTGTATATATGTGTGTGTGTGTATATGTGTGTGTGTGTGTGCGCGCGCGTGTGCATGTGTACATATACATATGTGTGTGTGTGTATATGTATATATATTTGTGTGTGTAGAGAGAGAGAGAGAGAGAGAGAGAATATATAATATTTAACATAAGATTTCTATATTAAATAATTTTAAACATGTGATACATAATAGTAATATAATTTTATAATTTATTCTATGTTAAACATAATTGTATAATATTGTTTTGTATCAATAATAATTCATTTTGACTAGAGTTGTCAACCAGTGAGCCCGCAAATCTAAGGAACCTTATTCCCTAAAACTAACACCTCAAACTTGTGAGTAAATAAACCCAATAGAAACACCAAGAAGAGGGGCACAAGAGACAATCACCCTATGTGGGTTTAGCACAAGGTCCACGAGTGCTCCTAGTGTAGTGAGAGTCTAAAAGTTGCATCAACATTAACACTATTACCTTTATCTCAATCAACAACTATTCAGTGTTATAATAAATTAGAATAATTGAGAGAAGGGGTGGTGAATCAATTATTCTCAAGTCCAGATGTATCAATTCATAATACATCTATATGTGTCAACTGATAATAAATAAATTATCACAAAATGTGGCATGCCAAACAATAATATTAACACATCAAAATGACACTTTGACTCAAGGATTTAACATGGAAACCTAATTTGGAAAATCTACTAAGTACCATGCTACCAATTTTTCACTCTTCTAAAGTGAGCTTGGTTAAGAGCCAACCCTATTAAAGGTTATACAACACATTGTTAAATGTTCGTATGTTAAATAATTTAATCACCCTATTAGGAGTGGCATTGTTAGAGAAATTTGGATCATTCCATTAAAATATTGCATTGATTAAAGAATTTATAAAATGATTGTCAGGTCAACCTTGATTAAAGGATTTTGGTTGATACAATGGTTAGAATGTAATAGTAGGTTTGATCTATAAAGTACAACTCACTTTACAAATTTAGATCTCCATTCACTCCTCTATTGGTTGACTAGCCTCCATTGACATCTCTAGTGTTGATCTTCTTGGTATCTCCTCAAAAAATCACTCTTCATTAACTCTTCACACTTCGCCTCTGTTGTTCTAGCCCTTCATAGCTTCTCCTTAAGATCACCAATCAACAACAAACCAACCTTAAAATTAATTCCTTATTCCTCCTTAAATAGGTAATTTCAATATTTTATTGCTTAAACATCACCATTGATCTTAGTGTTAGGTCAGGTTCATCAAATTCTTCCATCTTTTTGTTCTCCTTCTATAAATTTTTGATCAAATCCTTGCTTTTGATCATATAAAATTATCCTATTAGCTTTTTCATCATTGTATAGCTCATAACAACTATACTTTATCACTCAACATCAACAAGATTGCTCATCCATTACTATGCTTGGTTGCTACTATGCATCTTCATATATTTTCTCAACAATAACTAACACTCAACTTGAACTATTTCACTTGGATTGCACTTAAGTTACTTAATATTCTACTTCAACTCCTCCATTGACTATGCAATAATGATACTTGGTCAAGCTTATCATTTTGGCTTGTTTCTATTATCAGTTTCATCAAGTTGTCTTCTACACTTCATGTATTAATTGAATAACACATTATCTTGTCAATGACTAACTTATCAAGTGCCCATTGTATTTTCATGTACATAACACATCTCAACTCAACCTTTCATTAGGTCATCTCATGATCTCTTCTTTTTAGATCCTCTTCATTAATAAAATGATATGGCACTCTACACTATTAGTATATGTCTGTCTAGTAGGTTTGACACTCTTTCTTATGAATAAGTTTTACATCAATGACAAAATATCAATTTCTCCAATTGTAGTTTTCAATAATCTGCCTCTTTGGCATTGATGGTAAGACTAGTCTAGTTACCATGCAATCTAAAAGGCTTCAACACTACGTTGTCATCTCCCTTTGTGTTTTTTTTCTCTCTTTCTTAGTTTCATTTTGATTCTCATCCAATTACTCTCGGGATGCTCCCTTTATGAGTTTAGTACATACTTGTTCTCTATAGAAACATCTCATAGCTTCAACAACATATTTATCCCTCTTGACAATAATCATTTTCTTTGCATATTCTCTCCCTCTTAATGATAATCTTCTCCTTCTTTGTATGGTAACTCATGTATTCTCATCTCCCTCTTTCACAATAATGCCAAAAATATTTACTCATATACTCATCTTCATGTTACTAATATGACTGATACAGTAATGTCATCTCAACATTCACTCATTGTAGCTTCATCTACTTATACTTCATTATCTTGTTTCTCACACCTTTAGGTAGGTCCTAAAGTGTGACCTCCTACATCAATGTTTATGATATTGTTATTTATAACATTTTATGCAATGAAACATCTCTATTTAGTTTTCTCTAGGTAGGAGAATGACCCTTAACATACCTCTTAGATGCTCATAGGCATCCTTAGGTAGTTCCTTTGTGAATATGTCTATCAATTATTCCTTTGTATTCACATATTCCAATCTCACTTCTTTGTTAAGTGCCAACTCTCTCAAGTAATGATACCTAATCTCAATATGTTTAGTCTTTGTATGCATCATGGGATTCTTTGATATGTTAATAGCACTTGTGTTATCACAATATATCACACTAGGTTTAGTGATTTCTTCCTTCATTCCTTTCAATAATTGCTTGATCCATACAATGTTTGAACAATTCACTACTGCAATAACACATTTAGCCTCTATTGTAGATTGTGAAATATAGTTATGCTTCTTGTTTCTCCATTAAATTAATCTTCTTCCTTAAAAAAATCTCCTCCACTGGTACTCTTTATGTCATTGATATTTCATGCCCAATCAGCATTTGTGTAAACTTTTAGTTTAAATTTGTCACATTTTTTGTACCATAGTCCTTAGTAATATGTTCCTTTTAGGTATCCCAATATTATCTTTACTTCCATCATATGGGTTTCTATGGGATTATAAAAGAATCTAGAAACAATTCCAACAACTAATGCAATGTCAAGTCTTCAATGAACAACATATTATAGTTTTCCAATTATAGACCTTTACAATGTTTGATTTACCTTAGCAGAATCATCATTCTTTAACAATTTGTGCCCAGACACCATAGGTGTTCCGACTAGTCTTGAGTCTTTCGTACCATAAAAATTTAATATTTCTTTGATATACTTTGATTGAGTGATGAAAATACCTTTGTTCATCTAATAAACTAGAAAACCAACAAAGAATTTAGTCTCTCCAAACATTGACATTTCAAACTCCTTTTTCATTTCATCAAAAAATTACTTTCTCAATGAATCCTTTCCTCCAAATATGATGTCATCCACAAAAATTTCAGCTAGCAATATCTTGTGTTCAGCTTCACTTTTTAGATACAAATTTCTATTGTCTTCTTGCAAAGCCAATTTTCACCAAGTAAGTGTGCAACCTTTCATATCCTTCTCTAAGGGAGTGCTTCAAACCATATGGAGCATTATGTAACTTACATACCATATTCCTTTTGTTTGGATCGACAAATCATTCAAGTTGTTTAATATATAATTCTTCCTCCATAATTCTATTCAGAATACAGATTTACATCCATTTGGTACACTTTGAAATCTTTGTAAGAAGCATATACAAGAAAAGTTCTTACTCATTCCAACCTTTCAACTAGGGAAAAAATTTCATCATAATCAACCCCTTCATCTTGTGCATATCCCTTAAAAACTAGTCTTGTCTTGTTCCTTGTGACTTCACCTTTCTCATTCATCTTGTTTCTAAAAACCCACCAAGTTCCAATCACATTCTTATCTTTTGATCTAGGTACCAATGTCTACATATTTTTCTTCTCTATTTGTTCAATTTATTAATTCATTGCCTTGATCCAATCTTCATTATCCAAAAAAAAATTGACAAATTTAGGCTCAAACTGACATAATAAGCATGTATTATTTCTAACTCTTCTTCTTGTCATGACTCCTAAATCTTTATCTCCAATGATTTGATCTAGTGCATGATGTCTCCTCACATACTTTAACAATATAGTTTCAGGTTTGGGTTCCTCTTCTTGTTGTTCACTAAATAATGCATGTTCAACTTCTTTTTTATCTTTGGTTACAACTTTCTTTGCTATGTCTACTCATTGAGAGTCATTGTCTATGATGACTTGAATAGCCTGATGCTTGGTAGACTGTTGATGTTTGATAGATTCTACTATAGAACCTTGACAATGCTTGGTTGTTGATCCTTAGTAGCCACCTTTTCTAGTCTAGGTAAGCTACTAGGTTTTAAATATAGATAAACTTTCTATAATCTTCAAGTTCTTTCGTGCATTCTTCTTCATTTTTCTCTACAAATTCATCAACTCTAACATTTACACTTTCCACAATTTTGTTAGAGTTAGAATGTAAACATTTAAAAGATTTTCTCTTAATGGAATAACCTAGAAATATATTGTCATCACTTTTTGCATCAAGTTTACATTTTCTATCATTATTTAGTATGTAACATTTTCCTCCAAAAAATTTAAAATAGTTCACATGTGGTGCATGTCCATACTAGATTTCAAAAGGTGTTTTGTTTGTTCCTTTCTTCACTTGAACGTATTTCAAAGTATAGACTATAGTACTTATAGCCTCTCTCTAGTACTTCTATGAAATATTGTTCTCTATCATTAGAGTTATTTCGCAATCCATAATAGATCTATTTGTTCTCTTAACTACACCATTATGTGGTTGTGTCCTTGGTGCACTCATTTTCCTCTTGATTCCTCTGTCATTGCATAATATGTTGAACTCTGTAATAACCCTATTCTACATCTATGTTTGATAAGATAAATTTGAATAAGTGATGATGTAATTCCCTAAAAAATGATATCCTTATATATTTTCATGTTTGAAGGGATGTGTCTCTTCTAATGCCTATATTATAATTATTATTTATATGATTAATATATTATTATTATTAAGATTTTTCATAATTATTGTTCTTTATTTGTTTATTAATTATGATAAATATTATTTATTCTTTACCATTTGATAACTATACATTTTGATCATACTATTTGATGTATTACTATTTTATGTTATAGTCATTATTATATTAATATAATATCATTATTATATCAATATGTTGATATATAGATTACATTATATTATGGTAATATATAACCTTATATCATAAGTTTAATGAATATATTATATTCATTTATCATTATATCAATAGTTAATAGTAATGTATTTAAATGAGATTATTTTATATCATCTATCTATCTCTCTTAAGTGGAGAACACTATAATTAGGGTTCTAAGTGGGGGCCATGATAGTCTACCCCTCTCTAGTTTTTTTGTCCTCAAGCGATTTGTAACTCAAATTCATTTATATCCCTCCATATGTGTTAAAATACTTGCAAAGTACACATGTTAGTATATGATGATCTATGAATGAACGCACAAAGTAGACACATTAATGCACAAAGACACAATGCAAACACGATGTAGACACATGAATGCAAGAAGATGCAAAGAAGACATGAAGCAAACATATTAATGCATGAAGACACAATGTAGACACATAGTATACATGCTATAATTTTTCTTACAATTTGAAATAAGAAAAGGTAAGGAAATGTTTTACCACTTTGATCGTGAAAGTTGTGCTCCTTTCTCTTGTCTCAAAATCAAAAGTTTTTGAAGATGCATATTTTAAAAAAAATTCTATAGCTAGTACTACAACAGGGTGTATAATTCCACAATGGATGATAGATTTACTGCTACTCAATTTGGACATGCTTAGCTTGAGGTTCACTCAAATTTTTATCCATTTTGGGATTCTCTTGCCCCAACGCGATCAATTTACTCCTCCCCATGTGCACACTTCCTACCCACTAGGAACATGCTTAATTTTGATGTGGATGGAAGATTTACTGCTTCTCAATGTTGGACATGCTCAGCATGGGGCTCCCTCATATTTTTATCCATATTGGGACTCTCCTTCCCCAACATGACCGATTTACTCCTCCCCCTATGCACAATCCCTATCCATCATGAACTTAAGCACAAATATTTTAAATAACGTCCCCTTCTAAGACCTTTCTTTATAGTTTCAAATTCATTTGTTCCTCAATGTTGCAACTTATAACTTTTCATGCCAATTTTTAGTATCACATCCACTTAAGATCTCCCTTTAATTTGATCTTTGATTTAAGTGATGGAATGAATTTCATCTGATGGCAGAATGTGATGGATTGATCATCTTAAGAAATTAGCTCTTGGTCCCACCTTCTATATTTAAACTTTTATTATAGGACATTATTATGCAAGTGCTTTTGTCTTTATTATTATCCCAAATATTCTTTCCCAATTGTTGTTATTCTGACTTAAGCATGTGATCTAATCGAATGAAATCAAGTTCTTTCACTTTTTACTTATTTTCCTTTCTTTGTTCGATCATATATAGAAATGTTTAGTGTAGGTGGAATCCTTGCAATGCATAGTATGCCCTCAACCACTCAATTTGTCTTTAATAAATATTGGAGTTGAATTTTCCTTATACAATATCAATCATTATAAGATTTTTCCCCTCATATATATGGCATTACAAAGGGTACTATCACCTTGTATTATGTATTATATTTTCTCCATGGTATCCATGTTGTAGAGACAATACTATATATATTTTACCAACCTTCTTATTATTATATTAATCTCATCTTTAACTCAAAAAGGTACTATGACGGTCAATATAGATAGGTACTATTGACAGTCAATATGATATATTGTCTCATTGTAAAAATTAAATAGTTCACAAATAATCTTGTAGTGCCTACCCCTAGGTCGCATTTTTGTTATCATTGTCGAACTCTTTTAGGGCTAGTTTTATGTTGATGGTTAGTAGCATTGTTTTGAGATTATCAGATATTGTTTTAGATTCAGTTGATATATGATGAGATTACTTGGTACTTTATAGTTCATGTATGCATGATGATTATTCAAGTGATTTTAGTTATTGATGATGATTAAATAGATGGTTTATTATCACATGTGTTTTCTTATGGATACTCACCCCATACTTGCATGTGTATGGTGTGCATGTTTGTTCTTATGTATGGAATTCCTGATGTGGTTAAGGAAGGGAGTCGTAGTCACCTGCTAGTCAGGATCTACACGATGCACCACTTCCTGCCATTGCCTATTTAGCTTAGGATATATATATTGTATGTACATGCATGGTTTTTATCTAGGTTGCAGGTACCGGGTATCGACTTCCCTAAATTGCCAGGATGAGCATACCCTATCACATTATCTCAGTGGTAAGAGAGGGGAGATAAATTCTCAAGTCGAAATCCCAACCCTTTAAGCCATTTGTCCTAATTGGAAATTAGGACAAGTATCTGAGTTGAGTACCCTCTGAATGCGTCAGATGACATAATTCATGATATTAACCCTTTTGTTTTGATTTTTTATATGTTTTGCTATAGTGGGTTTTTCGTATTTTATTTTATGAGTCTTGGGTGTATTTTCTATTAATTAAGTCTAATTAAAAGATTTAATTAATGGTTTAATTTAATAGAAAATTAATATGGTATTTTAATATTTATTTTATTTAATTAATTAGAAAATTAATTAAATTTGAAGATAAAACTTATAATTTTAAAGTTGGAATGTGATAATATTTATTTAAATTAATAAATATTTTAGCAATTAAGTCTCAAAAATAAATGTAAAAGTGGAAAATATATTAAAATTATTAAAAGATTCTAGATTTCATGTGATTAAAATATAAATATATTAAGATAAAACAAGTGGAGTTATTAAAGTGAGTGCATGAGATTTAAAAATTAATAAATTAAATTAAAATTAGTAAAGTGAATATTAAATTAATTAATGTGCATTATTTTAATATTTAGGAGTTTGCACTCTAAGAATACACAAGTTGTCTACACTTAGGAGTTAGCATATTATTTGAGCACATGGTGTCTACAACTTTATGACTCATCTAGAAGGTTGGAGAAGACTCATGCTTAGTTGTCATGCTTATCTTCTAGTTCCTTTTAGAGACATTCTAGATGCATCTTAGAGGTCTTTAAATAGAGGCTCTCCTAGTGTGTTTGGACAAGCTTCAAAGCTTACATGCATTTGAGAAGCTCATATGCTTCTACATGCTCATATGTTTCTACATGCTCATATGCTTCTACAAACACTTCTAGTCACTTGTGGGTTTCGGTTGGCTTGGATCTTCGAGGAATAGCGAATGTTGGAGAAGGAAGGGATTTTTCTATGGACTTCTAAGGCATGGCAAATTAACATCAGTGTCTAGGTGCACTTGTGATTTTTGCATATTCTATTTGTACTCTTTCTCTTCATGTCTTCTTTGTGACTGTTATATGTGTCTAAATATTCTTTGTGAATGAATCTTTAAACTTGAAATTGGAATCTAGATATGTATGTTAATCTTAATTGGTTCAGAAGAAAACAATAGAAACCCTAGTTTTCAATTTAAGAAGAAATTAGTCGGGTTTGGGTTCGAATTAGAATTGAATTGTGAAATAGATTTAAAAATGATTTTTAGTCAAACCTATTAGAAGAATTATTGGATAAAGTCAGAGATCAAATATTTTTAAAAGAAAATTTTGTGTATATGTTCTCTGCAAAAATGTACCCATTTATATTTTCAAATTTACATACTTATGTACATACACACACACGCGTGCGCGCACGCGCACACACACACACATATATTTATATTTATATTTATATTTATATTTATATTTAGATATTTATATATACATACATATATATATATATATATTTGTTATAAAAAAATTGTACTGGTCAATAAAGCTCTACATGTATATATGTATATATATATATATATATATATATATATATATACATATATACATTTTTATATATATACATACATATTTATTTATTTATTGAAGTCGAATATTAAAAAGCGCAATGAAGAAATTGTTTACAAAAAAATTTTGAATCGCATTTTGTAAAAAATGTTTGAAAATGTTATTAAGATTATGCATGGGAGAGGAGGGGTTTTATCCCACCCCGTCCCCACCTCCTTTTCCCACCCGTCGGTGGTCACCTGTACCCGCTAACACAGGTACTGCGACTACCGTCGCAGGCCCTACGTTAGAGGGCAGGGCCACACAGCCTCTATATTATGTGCAGCGATTATAAATTACATAAAACAAAATGCCTCCCCCAAATGGTTTGTAATTCAATTCCTTTTAATAGCTTTCAAATTTTATGAAATTTGCTTTTGTTTAGAAATTAGTTTATATAAGATTTAATATTTGGTTTTATATATATATATATATATATATATATATATATTAATGATGTTAAGTATTAATTGCTGTCAACATAAATATATTGTTAAATATATTAAGTTAATGGATTAACATTGTTATATATAAATTATTGATTTTACAATAATTTGTTAATTATTATTAAAATGAAAGGAGAGATATTAGTAGTTTATATTTATATGAATCTGGTATAGTCGATATATTAATAAGATTTTTAATATAACTTATTTTGACTAACAAGTTATTATTAAATTATTATTTTAAATATTAATGGATCTGGAGTATAGTTGATTTCTAATCAACTGATATTTATTGAGATGTTAATATAGTAGTTAAGTTATGCGATAGAGTCTTAATCGAAATAATTATCAATTTGTTAAAAAAATATTAATTTTCATTGAAAACTCTTAATATTGGAGAATTAGATTTTAGTTGACTTTTAATATTAATTTTATTTAATGTATATTAAATACTATTTAATATATATTAATGTTGGAATATTCAAATATGGAAAGAGTACTTATGAGAGGGGGGGTGAATCATAAGTGCTACACTTTAGACAATAAAACTTTTGACTAAAAGTAAATTGTATGCATGTAAACACATTAAATAAACATGTAAAAAAACTCATGCATCAATAACTCATAACACTGAAATTTGGTAACCCAGAAACCCTCCAGGAATAAGAAGGTAAAACTGGGGTGGGGATGATACCCACAAAAATTTACTACAGCAATATTGTTCAACCACTTTTGATGGTTTTCCCTGTTAAAAGCCTGCCCTGTTAAAGGCTTTACACTGTATTAATACTGACCTGGTTAGAGGATTTACAAACACTTAACATGAAGTGTCACCCGGTTAAAGGATTTTAATCACCTAATCAAAAGGATCTACAAAATAGTTGTAAAGCTAACCTATCACCATAGGATTTTCATTCTAATACAATTGATAGAGAGTATTAGATACAATAAACCTGATAGATTACAATCCTTGATTGTTGAATGCAGGCTCCTTTTCCGCCTTCTCTTGATTTAGATCCTTTGTGATCTGATAACTCTTGCTTCTAAAAATAGATTTGCTTATGCACCCTTATATGTCTTTTTTTTTTATATTTTTACAATGAAATTTCATCTTCCTTATAAAGACTTCAAAGACTTAGGGTTTGATTTGGATCTACGATCCATATTGAATCTCAATTTCCCGCTCAATACTTGACTTTTACTGATTGGTTGCATGCATTTATCATTTTTCTTATTGGCTACATGTGAATTGCACAGGAAAAATAAAAGATTCGATTTTATCATTGAATCCCTCGAAGTTTACCTTATGTCAGCTGCAAAAACTTTGCATCATAGTTTGTGCAATTTCAAACGTTTATGCTGAACTACTGAGTTACTCGGCTCCTAAAGTATTGTTGATACTCGGCACATGTTTTTTCTTGGATAGCTTGGCACCTAAACAAAATTGTATCACTGGGCACCTGTTACACTCGGCACTTGTTGCTCTCGGCACTTGTTAACACTCAGAACCTATTATACTCGGCACTTGTTAACACTCGGCACCTGTTATCACTCAGCACTTGGTAACACTCGGCACCTGTTATCACTCGGCACTTGTTATCACTCGGAACTTTTTATCACTCGACACTTTATCTTACTCGGCACTTACTCTTGATCTTGGTTAAGTGTATTGAAACTCAATTGTCAAATTTATTCTTTAAGCTAACAATCTCCCCCTTTGACATGAGCGGCAAAAACACTTAATTAAGATCCATGTGACTCATTAATTTATCCTACATTCAAAATTTGCTATCTCAAAATTTGCTCCCAAAATTTGCTATCTCCCCCTTTTATCATACTTATCATTTCATTCTTGTACTTAACTCCCCCATACTTAATCACTTCTTATTACTCTCTTATTACTTATTCTCCCCCTTTTTGACACTTATGTCAAGGGTCTTACAATGAAATGCCATACTTAGCCAAAAATGTGTTATTTACTTCAAGGAGTACCTTCGGAGCTGCATCCCAATTTGCTAATGTGACATACAATGTCTTATGCTGGATGGCAATCTCTACTGCTAGGTGTACAAGTCCATCAGATGAAGAAAGATTGGGGTCTTTCCTGAGGACTGTCTTTGCATTTATCTGCTCCTTGTGAAGTAGTTCCAAATGAGGATTTATTGACGATTGAATTTGCATCAATTTAGCTTTTTTGGTTGCCTCCTCTGCTACTAAGACAGCTAACTCTCTTTGTTTGTGAAGCAATTGGACAAAATGCTTCTCACACTGAGCTGGATTTGTGGGGAGTTGCATGCTAGAAATTTTCAGATTGTTTTCCAAGCTTAGTATTTTCTGGCTAGTGTCCTGTGTGAATGTGGAAAAATCACACAACTTGTTGTACAGGGAAAAGATGTTTCCTAGTACAATTTTAACTGTTATAATTTTCTTTGCTAGTTCTTCTTTAGATAGTGCTATATCACCAGATATTTTACTATTTACCTTACCTTGGAACTTCCTTTCTGACCATTCAAGCAATCTGGCATTTGTTTCCTGGTCTTCATTAGTCACCTGGTCAACTATATCAGATAGTTGCTCTATAATTGGTCTTGAGTCATCTGGAGATTATAAGCAAAAAGCTTCTGTGAATATATCTTTAATTTCATTCAAGGTAAGCTTATGCTTGTATTCTTTTCTTAGTGCTTCTTGTCTCCTTCTTTTGTCCAATGCACTCTGAATTTCATTAATCTTTTCTTCAGTAAGAGTGCTAGATTCATAATATGGGATCTTTATTTCTTCATCAAACTCAGGAACTCCATAGTGAAGTTTCCTGACTGCCTTTGATGAGCTCGAGCCTGGTGTCCAAATTTGCAGGTGAAATCCATCTATGCTCGGCTGCTGAAGAGTCTGTGTTGGAGTGCCAAATTTTGGTAATGCAACCAATGTTTGTATTATAGTCTCCTCATTCTTCTTTTTCTCATCTTTTTCTTCAACTTGAATATCCCTTTTATGATTGCTAAGTGGGGTTCAACTTGTTGGTTGTTTAGATGTTTCTTTTATTTCCCCTACTGATGTACTTGGCATTTGGAGTGTATAAGTGACTATACTTGGTGGAGGTGGTGGTGGAAGAAATAGGATACCAGTAGTTTGTATGGTCAAAGGTGGCACTTGTGTTTTTACCTTGACTATCTCTGTTTTAACTTCTGGATTTTGTAATTCATCAACACTGACCAATATAGGATTTGAACTTAATTTTGCTACTAGTGACGATTGGTCAAGGATTTCCAAATCCTCTGCAGTTAATGGATTGATGTTTGGATTTGAAGTGTCTATAACATCTTTTATTTTTATGATATCTGCAGGTGTGATGGTGGCATGAGGAGGACTAGGAGGAGATACCTGTATGTCTTGCATACTTTGATCTTGTGGCTCAGTTGTATCTTTCTCTTCCTCTTTCTCCTCATTATGTGCCTCTTCTTCCTTTTCTTCTTTAGTCTTCTTCTCCACTAGTTCCTTCTCTTTTTCTTTGGTATCTGATACTTTCTTTTCCTTTGTCTTGGCACTTGCCTCTACCTTATATTCTTCATTATATATATCTTCTATTTTCTTGTAAACTATTTTCCACAATCTTGTGGATTTAGTAACTACCTCTTCAATTTTATTCTGCAATATGTTGAATGCTCTATACTTGGGAGTGAATCTGTTATTATGCCTTTTTACTACATTTATTACTTGATCTTTAGTCAAATTAGGCAACAATCTGGCTAATGTTGACTCCCTTATTTCTTTTTCCATTTGTAAACAAAAATGCCATTTATCCTCTACAATTTTAAACAATTCTCTTGGCATAGATTCATCTAATTCTAGAGGTGTGTGCTTATATTCAGCCATCATAGCATACACAGATTCCTCTAATTTATTTTGCTCTTCTTTAGTGAGCTTAGAAAAGTTTAGGTTCTTTAAACCTTTTAAATCATCATTCCTGATTTTTTAACATAATTTATCAACAGCAGTCTGGGGTTTATGTCTTACCACTTGAAATTGACTATTGTCCTCTGACTCTATTTTTTCCTCATCTGTTTCAGGTTGGGGAATAAATTTCCTTTTCTTTCACTCAGCAGTAGTCTTCCTTGAGTCTTTCATCTTTCCTTTTGCCTCCTCTTGGGCTTTTTGTGTTGTAGCCCTTGTGGTAGGTCTTTTTGGTGCAGGAGCAACTACTTTCTTCCCCTTGGATTTAGGAGCAGAAGGAGTTGTGGTCTTTCTCTTTACTGGTGCTTCCTTGGCTTCTTCTACCTCAGCACTTTCCTCTTTATCTTCTTGAGTCAGAACTTGAAGTTTATCTCCTTCTTCTTCAATGTCTTCTCCCTCTTCTTCTGTTGTTCCTTCTTCTTCCACGCCAAATTTTCTCTTGATTTGTCTCACCATTTTCTCTTTCTTCTTTACTGCTGAAGCAGTCTTCAAATCTATTATCACCTTTGATTTGACAACATCATATGTTCCAAAAAAATTTGCATTTTTATCAGCTTCTTCTCCAAGTAGAGCTATTATTGCTGTAGAGGCTTGATCAACATCAAGTTCATAACCTAGTGGCCTAAGCCATCTTACTCTAGGTATAACTTCTTGTATGTAGGTATAATCTATATCTACAAGAAAACAAATGTCTTTTTCATATTTCTCAGTCAATGAGACTGGAATTCTCATTCTTTGTTTCATGGAATTTTTGAAGTCCTCAAAGTAACTAGTCATTTGGGCATCAAAATTTTCACCCATCTGTTCAATGTATCCATTAATTTGTTCAACAATTGTTTTATCTAGATTCCATCTTACCTTATCCATAGAAGGAAATTCTTTCATCAGATAGAAAAACATGCACATCAAAAATTATCCAAATTTGCATTGAGCTCCCTTGCTCTTCCTTATAGCTCCCAGATTTTCATTAATCTGTTGAAACATGAGCTCTGCCAAATCATAAGTGTGATTCCTTTTGATTATCTTGTAGGCAACATCAACTGCTATACAAGGTACATTGTTTAACCTGCTTGATTGATAAAATTTATGTGAAATGATTCTTACAGCAAAATATAGTAGGGGATTTGTGACTGTGTTGATAGTCATTCCTCTATTATTTCATTTGGCACCTGTATTCTTCTCTATTACTTCTCTTTTGTCACTGTGCAGGGTCTTTGGCCGATCTAGGGTTGGAATACTAGTAACCCTATGAACAGTTTTCTTGGTGAATTTTACTGGCCCTAACTCTAACCAAAAAGCTCCATCATGTATTCGGCTCAGAACTATCCATACCCATTCAGTTTTGAAAATAGTCAGAAATGCTAGGGTTTTGGTTAATCCTTTTCTTTCTATTATTGAAAACTCATTTTTCAGTACTTTTTTTTCACATAGTTTATCATATGCATTATGAATTTCTAAGTCTCCTATGGCACCAATTTTGCAATTATAACATCTGTGAACATCTTGGACCATAACAACTTTATCCAGAATAACTGATAATGCACCTGTAGGATCATTCTTGTATGCTACTTCTGGAATGGGCTTAAATTTAGGTTGTTTAACTTTGTTGCTGACCAACTATACTTGATGACTCTCTATACCTTTAGTGGTTCCTGACCCAGATGCCATTGTTTGCCAAACTAGGGTTTATGATTTAAACAAGTTTATAAGTCCTCTGTAGCTCGACACTTAAGTAAAATACCTTAAATCAATGAAATCTTGTCTTGAATCACTATTGAAATCTTCACGAATGGCTTCTGAGCTAATCTTGATCTTCTCGTGCTCTTCTCGACTTTGCTTCTTGTTTGAATGGTGGGAAAATGATCAAAAATCGGATTTATGTACCCTTCAAAATAGAGTAATAAATGCTTAGTACGCTGCCAACTGTCTACTCAGCACCTGAAAAGTTTCGTCATGACTCGTCTCCCATTATGTTTTACTTTACTCGACTCCTATTGATATTTCACAGCTTAGCATCAACTATCAACTTGATCGTTGTTAGCAACTCGGCTCCTGAAGGCAACTTTGACAGATCTTCACAAAAGTTCTCAATTTTGACTTAGTATCTTTGTTTATGCTGATTTTATTTTTGCAGTTCTTATATGTCTTGGGACTGATTTATGATGTAACTTGATTTATCAATCCCACACACTTATTCTTTGCTTAATTTGATGAAGTGTGATCACTTGACCTATTAGGTGAAGTGATCTTTGTACTTGATGTGCTAGACTCATCTTTCTTCCTCCATGTCTTATTCATTTCACTTCTGATATGTCCAACATCTATCTTTGCCTTTCCATTGCTGTACTCAGAACTTGATACCTTTGACCTTGTTGGGCAATTCCTGCTGACATGACCAATTTTTAAGCAACTGAAACATGTAGTTTGACTCAACCATCTTTTGTAGTTCCCTCTAAAATGCGTTCTTATGTATTTTTGTGGGATATGTCCATATTCTTGACAATAGTGATAGCTATACCTGGTGTTGTAATCCCAAAATTCATGGTTTGATGTCTTTGTTGGTTGATTTACTGTCCACATAGACTTTGATCTACATTCAAAAGCTCTATGTCCATACTTTTTGCAATTATAACAATATCCATCAAATCTTGATGTCTTAATAGTTTAGGTTCTGCATTCATATGCTTGATGACCTTGCTTCTTGCATTTATGAAAATGATTTATGCTTTTGGGTTTGTCATGCTGATGGGCATTCTTGCTTCTACAAACATTAGATGTATGTCCTTTCTTTCCACAAAAATGACATTTAGGTTTAACATCTTTACCTTTTTCACTTCTTTGTTCTACACTCTTTGATGATTCTCCAACTTCAGTGTTGTTATATCCAAGCCCTGTTGTATCATGGGTTGATCTTGGAGATTTCAGTATTTGCTCAAAATATTTGATGGCTTCACTTGATTTGTTGAGATTTTCTGCCACCTCTCTTTCTCTGTTCAATTCATTCTGCATTTGTTACTTCTACATCTTCAAAGTAGAGATCTCAATATCTTTCATATTGAGTTCATGATGAAGATTCACCATTTGAGCAAGTGTATCCATCTGCATGTTTAAGATCCTTGTCAATTTGGTACATTTTTCTTCAAGTCTGTTTGCAAGATTCCTCTTGTCATTTTCCATCATGACCTTATCATCAACTACTCTTTTCTTTTGTTCAGTAATTTCACATATCATTATAGCCTGTGATTCATGTTCCATCTTGAGAGATCTTATCTCATCTGCTTGAATTTTATTTTTCTCCATCAGTTCTACTATTTTTGTATCAAACTCTTTAGTGTCTCCACTAGAAAATATGTTGGTGGTATCAATCTCCTTGTAGTGTATATCATTTTCAGCTATGGCTAGATCCTTCCTCTTTTTCAATGAGTTTCTCAATTTGTTTCTGAATTCCTCCAAGCTATGCAGAGCAAGTTGTACATCTATCACCTGATTTTCAATGATCTTTCCAAGTTTGAAAGCTTCCATCTTTGGATTTTTTTCTCCAAGCTATTAGGCTTTTCCTTTTGAGAACCTGGATGGTTCTGATACCAATTGTTGGAATATCCAAATATGGAAAGAGCACTTATGAGAGGGGGGGTGAATCATAAGTACTACACTTTAGACAATAAAACTTTTGACTAAAAGTAAATTGCATGCATGTAAACACATTAAATAAACATGTAACAAAACTCATGCATCAATAACTCATAAAACTAAAATTTGGTAACCTAGAAACCCTCCAGGAATAAGAAGGTAAAACTGGGGTGGGGGTGATACCCACAAAAATTTACTGCAGCAATATTGTTCAACCACTTCTGATGGTTTGCCCTGTTAAAGGCTTTACACTGTATTAATACTGACCTAGTTAGAGGATTTACAAACACTTAACATGAAGTGTCACCCGGTTAAAGGATTTTAATCACCTAATCAAAAGGATCTACAAAATAGCTGTAAAGCTAACCTATCACCATAGGATTTTCATTCTAATAAAATTGATAGAGAGTATTAGATACAATAAACCTGATAGATTACAATCCTTGATTGCTAAATGCAAGCTCCTTTTCCGCCTTCTCTTGATTTAGATCCTTTGTGATCTGATAACTCTTGCGTCTGAAAACAGATTTTCTTATGCACCCTTGTATGTCTTTTTTTTTTTAATATTTTTACAATGAAATTCCGTCTTCCTTATAAAGACTTCAAAGACTTAGGGTTTGATTTGGATCTATGATCCATATTGAATCTCAATTTCCCGCTCAATACTTGACTTTTACTGATTGGTTGCATGCCTTTATCATTTTTCTTATTGGCTGCATGTGAATTGCACGGGAAAAATAAAAGATTCGATTTTATCATTGAATCCCTCGAAGTTTGCCTTATGTCGGCTACAAAAATTGTTTGCATCACAGTTTGTGCAATTTCAAACTTTTATGCTGATCTACTGAGTTACTCGTCTCCTAAAGTATTGCTAATACTCAGCACATGTTGTTTCCTAGATAGCTCGGCACCTAAACAAAACTATATCACTCGGCACCTGTTACACTTGTCACTTATTGCTCTTGGCACTTGATAACACTTGACACCTGTTATACTCGGCACTTGTTAACACTCGGCACCTGTTATCACTCAGCACTTGTTAACACTCGGCACCTATTATCACTTGACACTTGTTATCACTCGGCACTTTATCTTACTCGGCACTTACTTTTGATCTTGGTTAAGTGTATTGACACTCAGTTGTCAAATTTATTCTTTAAGCTAACAATTAAATAATTAAGAGATGGTAATTTATATCATGTAAAGATGTTTAATAATGATTGTTATAATAATGTAAATTAAGAGACTTTAATGATATTGGATTAAGATGCACTTGACAAGGAGTCATTATTACATTATAACATTGCTATGTTTTGAATTGTTATGTTATTGTTAATACGTTTGAATTATTAAATAACTTATTGATATACCTTAATGTTGTTAAGAGTTAGTCAAATATCAACTAATGAGGTTTATGGAAGGTTCTCTAGATCGATTATTTATAGTTTTGATGAGTTTATTATTTATTAATGTTTGCTGGCTCTAGCAAATCATTAATAAATAATAGTATAATGGTCTAAATGATTATCATTAATATGAATTTGTTAAGAAAATATTAGTATTCATTAAAGAAAGATGAATTTGGTCATTATAGATTTATCAATAAGATTCCCAATATAGCTTGTTATTAAATATTAACAAGTTATTATTATGGAACTATTAATATGAATATTTGTGTATTGGATTGTAGTTGACTTTTAACATACAAATTATAGTTAGTTATTAATCAACTGATATTTATTGGGTTGTTGGTATGGTTATGTAATTATTAATTTAATTAATTAATTAGAGTTAATTAAATTTAATTAATAATTAAGGTATGTAATAAAGTTTTAATTGATATGCTAATATCGATTCCTCTAGCGAAGTTGTGAAGTATTTACATCGAAGTTGACAAGTTGTACTCTCATGACTTGAATAATGACCTTAGATATTTTAATGGTGAGACTTAGTAATATTTAATTGAAAACTATTAGAATGTTAAAAAGGTCATGGATTGTGTACCTATATTAATTGAATGATTTAATTGATCATTTTAATAAAGTTATAATCTTCTTGTTCGAAGATTGGTAACTGGCTTTCTTATAATTTAATGAATAATGATCCTTTGATTATGTTGAAAAGTTGAATTAATGATAAGGAAGAGTTATTCAATTAGTAACATTGATCTTAGCAAAATAAATTGAATGATTTAATTAAGGGTCAATGAAGATTAGTTTAATGAGTAAATATTTATCCTTCAGTTATTTTTGGAATGTAATTATAATAATGGAAGGATATTGCTATCAAGTGAATAAATGGCTTGACTTGTAGATCAAATGATTAATCCTATACACTTGAAGTATACTTGCAAACAGAAAACTAAAAACCTCTACACTTGATTCAGTTATGTAATTTTAGCACACCAAAACATGTGTTTGCATTGTGTATTCTCTATGCTTCTTGTTTTGGGTTTTTGGCTTGACTAGTGTTGACCAGTTATAGGACGTCTACCAGAGGCTCGAGGGTTATGAGATGTGATGGCACATTGATGTTATTTGGTCTTGATCTTTCTAAATTCAACCATGGTAATATGATGGCATGCTCTATGAGATGTTTGTATTTATTGTTTGTTGTTGCTTTTCAGCCTTCATGTGTGAAGCTAAGTTATATGTATGAGACACTTGACTTAACTATTTTTGAGTCATCGATCAATTATCCTCGAACTACTTTCCAGTCACCGTGATGGGACTAAAGTGTTGATTTATTTCTTGATGATGTCATGTTGTGACATGTTTTGACTCAACCATTTTGGAGTCTTCGATTAGTATGATTTTGAGATATATTTCAATTATTGAGAACTAATGGATACTTTTGATTATCAGTGATACCTTTAGTTGCCAATAGAGAACTGTTGTAATCATGATTTTCTATGGATGCTTTTCAGATGCTCATGGAGATTTGATGCTTTTATTGTGGATATTTGATGATTCTTATTGTGGACTATCTTTTGGTATTACTTTCCAGTTGCTTGTATAGGACTGGGGTGATTTATGATTCCATGAGCTTAGGGTAGGTTATCTACTTGTAGTGTCAGAAAGTGGCTTGCAATGGGGGTCGGGGCCCTAAGTGGCTGCCAGGATAACTCATTGTAAGTTTTTTTAATAAGTAAAAACATTTACACTAAATGGGGATTAAATGAACCTAAAAAGATAATTTTTTTGTTCTTGCCCATGCCTCAAGTGCTTGTACAGACTAGGATGGGAGTAGAGAGAACACTTAGTTGCGACCTTACATTCCATAGTATGCCTTGTCAATATGAGAGGATACTAATGGCCACATAAGGATTATTAGGGACCCGTGGAGTTGTAAGCTAACTGCGAAGGTAACTTCTACATGATATATGTGATGACACTTGCCCGGTTACAGAGTAGGTTTCCTACATGTCATTGTGTGCCTCTGGGATTAGATGTCGGTTTTGTGATTGGAACCTTTGAGTTAGTGTACTTTTAGGATTCCTAGACTTATAGAAATTTATGCTATGTGATTTTCATAGCCTGTTTGGGACTTGAGACTATCTCCTCAGCATGGTGGGAGTGGACCATTTAGGTTCCACACGGTCGAGTGGTAGTACTTTATTGTCATGCCCAAACTATGAGGAAAAAACAAATTTTTTTTTTTTTAATTAATAATTAAAATGCTCTAAGTTTGATATGGTTGTGATCACATTTTAAGTAAAGGTTCTCTACATTACGTCTTAAGTTTAAAAACTCTTGTGGAGGAATGCATCATTAAGATTTTGAAACTTTCGTTATTAAGTTGATATCGACAAAAGTTATGTTATTACATAACTTCACAGTAATATATTAAAATTATTTAAATAATAATGTAAATGAATTCAAGTTAGATTAATTTGAAAACATCTAATCAAATAAAATCTACATTTAAACTTATTTAAATAGCCAATTAACCTTTAAAATTAAAACTACTTAATGCTCAAAAATAACTAAATTTTACTATCAATATACGACTAACTTAGAACCTATTAATATAAACTATCATCACAAAAAAAAACTTACACAATTTTAACTTAATTAAATTTAAACTAATTAACTATCTAAAACTTGCTAAATTTAAATTTAATTAATTAACAACTAACTAAATTTTAACTAATCATTAAATTAAAACTTTCTAAATTAATTAAACAACTAAATTAATTTAAAACTAAACTTACTAAACCTAATACCCGCTAACTAAATATGACTAACTTAAAAGCTTTAATAAATTAAACTAATTATACTAACAAATTGAATTGCATTTAAAATTAACTAATTAAAATTATTTATAAATTACAAAAAAAAAACTAAACTAAACTGACATATTAACTAAACCTAACATCATACTAACCTATACTAACCTTACCCCTACCAACACCTACACTAACCCCCTACCTCTACTCCCCCTACACTCTACCACAAACCCCCATGCATTTCCCAACACCCAGTGCATTGTCCCACCAACTGACCCTGCATCAGTATTGTCCCCACCCCCACACCTCACTTGACACATCGACCCCCCCATACCCCTGCGCTTGCTCAGCATCCAAGTACATGGGGGAGCAGATGTCATAAACCCCAAAGTACTGTGCAGACCAAGACTTTAAGAAAAAACATGCGCAGGCCTATCTCCCAAAAAGGTGATGACCTAAGTTTATGAGGGGGGTGAGAATATATAAACAAATTTAACCTACTACCCATGGTCCAAGGTCTGCAAAAATTTATAGAGGGAACAGGTGACATCATGCCTTATGATGGCATTATGACTTTGTTAAACAAACAACTTTTTTTAAAACAAGATCCAAGACCCAAAACTGATGCCAAGTTGGAGGAGTTATTGCAAAAATTAAATAGGTAAGAATTAGATATTTAGGATATTTAGTTTAGTTATAATTTCTTGCTCTCCTTTTTTAGATATTTATTTTGTTATTGTTTTTCATTTTAAATATAATTTTCAATAAAGAAAAAAGGATAATAAGAGAATCTTTTAGATTCTCTGTTACCAAAAAGGTAATAATTCTATTTCTCATACAAAAGACAGAGAGTTTTTACTCTCTTGAAACATTTTTTTTTGTCAAAATTTTTCTCAGTATAGATTCACAATGTAATGTATATTTAATTTTTCAAGGCGTATATTATTTGAATGGATTTAAAACATGAAGTTAATAATTGTGTCACAATAATACATGATTAATTTATCTCCTAAACAACTTGAATTGAACTATCAACCATAACCATTTTTTTTTTCTGTTAGAAATGGAAAAAGAAATCTGTAAATAAGCAATACCAGGAAAGAATCTAAGTGAATAAATGCATGAAAAGATATTACCATAAAATTGGAGAGAGAAAGCTTCAAGCTCCAACACCATGAGACAAGATATTTGGAAAGGGGAAAGCAAAGAAAAACCCTTGTGACATTATGAATGAGGCATGAAAAGCCTAAGAAGAAAGAGAGAGAGAGAGAGAGAGAGAGAGAGAGAGAGAGAAAGAGAGCAATTGCTCATACAATAATTGAGAAGAGGAAGAAACCTCATTGTTAAATGAGAGAAGAGGGTCATCTCTTAAATAGAGATGAGAGAGAGGAGTTAGAATGTAACTCCCATGTCTATGAATGCCACCATTCATAAGTGTGTGAGGCCAAGTGTGAGATTCCTCTTAAGGAGGAATAATCTAAAATTAGAAATTACAATAAATATTTGTCCTCACATATTCCACTAGATGACAAAATAAGATGTAGTGGAAAAAGGACAAAAAAGAAATATATTAGGATACCTTGGCTTATATCCTAATATATTACAACAATAAAGAAAGGAGTTCTAACTTTGGTTTATAAACACACCAAGGAAAGATTACAACTTCTAACACCCCCCTTTAATATTTACTTGGGGTAATTACATCAAAGGGTATTAAACCCATAATTTACAAAAATCTGCAACTTAATCTTCAATATGAAGGAATTTGATTGTCTTCAAGCCATATGGAACATATGCAGATCCAAGAGAAGTACAGGAGTCCTTTGAATGTGATCAAGTGGAAGCATAGACACATCTTCGAGAAGGTTCCTTGATGGATTACCTGAAAAAAAAGAGAACAACAAGACAAATATCCACAAGTAGAATGCCATCATATATGCAAATTTGAAATCCTTTTGAATAAGGATAATAAAACTCTCATAGAGAAACAATGAGTAAAACATGTTACCACAAAACAATGGAGATAACCTGATATCAAGATAAAGTATATGCTCAAAAAATTGTCAACAAGGACAAATTGAGTAAAAAGCTTGATCAATGCTCTCATGAAAAGTATATTATACTAATGCACAAATGACCACAGACAAGGCCAACTAATGATACTTGCATCAATGTTACATCAATCACATGGATATAGACAGTCCACTTAATGAATCATCCCACTGCAAGCTAATGGGGGCGTCCCTCCATAACATGCATGACTCATGATCTAAGCAATAAATTATGCAGATCATTATCACATTAATATATGAAAATAACATAAAGGAGAGACATGCTGATCAAATTAGAATTATCATGATTTGTTAGGATAATCAAAAGAATGGATTATGAGGATATAACAACATCTTGCCTTTATTGTAGAGCCCACTGATTACTCTTTTAAAAGCCACAATATTTGGGTAGCGCCCTTTTCCAGATATCTCCTTCAAAAGTATGGCAGCCTCATCCATGGATTAGCGTGGTGTAATTCTTCATAGTAGGAGTGCACCCATTTGATTCCATGTCCTTCAATAACTCCTGTTATATGGATAGAAAATGCCCACCAATGCAAGCATAAAGATGCAGATAGCAAGTGCTAGTAGCTGCGTGCCAGAGCCCAAAATAGCACAAAATAGAGATTAAAGGGGGGTGTTAGAAGTTGTAATCTAACCTTGGTTTATCATAAGATTCTTAGGTTTATTTCTTTAATAGTCCTCTATTTAGTGTCATGGTCTATTTATTACTAGTGTAAATAATCTTATTATGCTACATGATTGTGATGCAATTCAATCACTTTCTATCAACCTCTTTAATGGATGGTTGGAATGTTCAATTTTCTTCTCATTCTAAATATATATTTTTATTTGGTTGGAATTATTTCTTAATTTTAAGCTTTGTAAGCTTTATGTTTAAATTTTATGTCTTATTTTCCTAATACTCAAATTCATAATAAGTTGAAAACCCTTTGGCGGCAAGCCTTCCAAAGGGGGTTAGATGAAAACTAATAGAAAATAAGAAGTAACCTGCACAAATTAGAGCACACAAAAGTTAATCGGGTTTGGTGGTAAACCAGCCAAATCCAAAAAAAAAATTCAATTTCTTCCATCTTATGAAGATTAAAGAAGAAATTAGTGAAATCTCTCTCAAGAGTCTCCTTCGAATCGTACCTTCATGCAAACACTCAAAACAAAGATTAAACTGCTCTGATACCATGTTAGAAATGGAAAAAAAAATCTGTAAATAAGCAATACCAGGAAAGAATCTAAGTGAGTAAATGCATGAAAAGATATTACCATAAAATAGGAGAGAGAAAGCTTCAAGCTCCAACAATAATATATTACAACAATAAAGAAAGGAGTTCTAACCTTGGTTTATAAACACACCAAGGAAAGATTACAACTTCTAACATTTTCTTAACATAATTTTCATTTTTAACATAAAAGGAAACTTGAAAATTTTGCTTAATTAAACAATCATCATATCATTTTATTTCTGATGTGCATCCATCTAACTAAAAATTATGATTAAATCACATGATAAGCAATTATACTCAATCACCATTTTATTGGCAAACCTGATTAAAAGGCTCATGCCAAGAAAGAACCAAGAAGAAAACTTGGCATCGTTGCCATTACAACAAGGTTTTGAAATAAAAAATACATAGGATTCCAATCCCAAAATTCACAACAATGTAATTGAATTTCCGTCATGACCCTCATCAAGGGTTCCATATCAATTTCTGCAACACATTTCTAAGAATCATGGAGGGAACAAAATCTGATCAGGTGACAACAAGCATGACCAAGAGACAATCAAACATGCATATTCATACAAAGTTTTCACAATAGGATTCACAATGAATCAAAACTAGGGAAAAGTGGATTCTTCCAACAGGAGAAGTCAGGCACAACACCAAAATAGATGCCCAATTGAGGCTATAAACCAAGAACTTCCGTTCTTCCATTTTAACATGTCATACTCATACGAGGTTTGTTCTAATAGGTAGGGGCCCATAACACCCTACCCTCTCTCCCTCTTCTCATCCTAAGAAGAGACTCTACACTGGTTGGAGTCCAACTAAAAAGACCTTTCCCAAAATTGGTCACTTTTGGCCTATCCAAGGGTGAGTAATACCAAAACACCCATACAAGAAAGTCTCAAAATGAAAACATAAACATGAAAGGAAAACATTCAAAAAACATGGTTGCAATCCTTCCCAACATACCCAACATACATACAAGCATCCAACTAACACCACCATAGCATAAGCATGAAACAAGCATAAAAATTTGAACAAGGGAGATGAAAATTCCTACCTTCACAAAGAGGTAACGGCAAATGAACAATTTTGAGTAGAGCTTTTCCCTTCCTTCCTTCACTCTTCCAAGACTCCTCTCTAAAAGTAGAGATTGGGTAACAACCTAAACTACTCCAAGAAGGGCCTCTAAATAAGTCTCAACTCAACCACCAAAAAAAATAATTTCTCCCACCCACCTACAAATCTAGAAGTTCCTAACTCAACCCATACTATGGTTAACCACTAAGTGGAGTTGAGGTGATGCAACTCATGGTAGCCATAGTCAATTTTCGCAGAAAGAAAAAAAGACACTTTTTGAGTGATCTCAAAAGTCAATAAAAGGGGCTTAGGGGATGGAAAAGACCCCCAACCCATACTCATACCCTTTGGGTGTAAATATTTCATGTTTTAAAGCCTTAGGAATAGGTTTGGAACCAAACAAAAGCTAAGAATTAATTAGGACCATCTAACAATCTTAAAAAAATAGATTAAGCACTAATCCAGATTAAGGGTGACTAAACTTGATTAAGAACCAAATTAGCAAAAAGACTCTAACTAAATCTGACTTAGGTCCAAAGGTTACACATCTAACCCTAATTAGCATGCTGAAGAGCATAAACAATTCACGAGTGTCAAGCGACACTAAAAGAGCACAGTTACAAACATTAACATGTACTAATCACATAAAGATACATACATACATCTCACAATTAATTTAATTATGAACAACAAGGTTTCCACAATTAGCACATAGGGATCAGTTCTGTTCATCCGTTGGGTTTCTCAGATAAAATATCCTGCACACTCATTGCACACATCAGTAGCCTCATAAAATCACATGTACATATGTATCAAAAATTCACATAAATTGAAACATACATCAATCAGGGTTTCTTTCATCCTACTTAATTCTTAACCATTTAAAATCTCTTAAACCAAAATATTAATCCTACCTTTTACTTAATTCATCAACATACATATACATAAAACATTAAATGACGAACATCAAATATCTAAAAATAACATCACACAACATGAAATAATATGATATGTTCAAAGCATCAGATAATGTCTCAGCATCTCGAATCGTGAGTATCAATATAATAATAATGTATCACTATGCTACGATGGATCAGGGTGAGGCCTCACATCCTCCCCCACTAGGAATGAACTTCCTCCTAGAGTTCATAAAAAAGATAAGGGTACTAAGATCGCATTTGCATTGCATCCTCCCATGAAGCCGTGACCTCATCGTAACAATCCCACTAGACCCTAACCTAGTCCAGCTCTTGGCCTCAAAGTGCTAGGGTCTGTCGGGTAATAATTCAGATAGGCTCCAATGCTAGTTGTCCATCTGACTCCACCTATAAAGCATCCCAATCTATAATATGAGACTCATTATAAATTTATCCTCTAAGTACTAAAATGTGAAACACATCATGGATGCATGACAGGCTAGGTGGCAAAGCTAAATGGTATGCAACACGTCCTATCCTCTCTAGGATCTCAAACGGTCCAAATAAACAGGGTGCCAACTTAGAGCCCTTTTCGAATCGAATTGGACTCTTAAGCGGTCACACCCTCAGGAACACTCTATCACTGACCCAATACTCTCAATCTGTCTTCTTCGCATCAACATACTTCTTCTGCCTATCCTGCGCCTCTCTCAGGCGTTGTCTAATCAGGGTCACCTACTACTCCATCTCCTTTACTAACTGGGGACCAATAGATGCTCAATCCTTGATCCTATCCCAACTCAAGGGCATCTTGCATGGTCTTCCATACAAGGCCTCATAAGGCAACATGCCTATGGAGGAATGGTACCCATTGTTATAGGAAAACTCGACAAGATGTAGGTATTCCTCCCATTTGACCTAATGGTCCATCACGTACATATGTAGCATGTCCTCCAAAACTTGATTTACTCACTCAGTCTGACCATCAGTCTAAGGATGGTATGTTGTACTAAAATTGAGCCTAGTGCCCAAAGCTACCTGCAACTCTCTCCAAAATGAAGAGGTGAACAAAGAGTCTCTATCAAAGATGATCTTACAAGGAACACCACGAAGTCTGACAATGTCCTGCAAGAACACCTGAGCTATATCTTGTGCTGTGAATTTTGTACACACGAGTGAGAAATGGGCAACCTTGGTCAATGTGTCAACTATCACCAAGATGGCATCATGGCGATGAGATGACATAGGAAGACCAACAATGAAATCCATAGGTATAGTATCCCATTTCCACTCTATAATTTCATGCAGCTGAAGAAGCCCACCAGGATGACGATGCTCCACCTTCACCCTCTAGCACTCAAGGCATCTTGCAACTATGCTAGCAATCTGCACTCTCATGCCTGGCCAGTGATACAACTGCCTCAAATCTACATGCAACTTCTTAACACTGGGGTGCGCTGCATAAGGTGCTCTTTTAGCCTCAAGTACAATGAGCTCATGCAAACCCCCAATGGAAGGTACATACATACGTCCTCTATGATGTAAAATTATGTCAGACTCCAAGGAATACTCTAAATACTTCCCTTCAAAGGGTCTCTAAGAATGCACTATTTGACTCACTTCTACATAAAGCTCATCAGCTGGTAAGTGCTGTGAGATCCACTCTCTCAAGTCAGTGCAAGTAGTCACAGATGAAAGCTCATGGTGCCTTCTACTTAAGGCATCTATAACCACATTCTCCTTTCACTTGATGTAATGAACATCAGAATTGTACTCACACAAAAACTCCATCCACCTTCTTTGTCTAGCATTAAGGTTTGGCTATGAAAATATATACTGCAAGCTCCAGTGATCGGAATGAAGCTCAAATCTATGACCCAGAAGGAAGTGTTTCCATCTCACCAAGGCATGAACCACTACCACAAGTTCTAGGTCATGAGTAGGATAATTGAGTTCATGAGTCTTCAACTTCCTAGACTCAAAGAAAATAGGTCATCCTTCCTACATAAGGACTGCACCTATACCATCTAAAGATGCATCAGTGCACACCACAAAATCTGCAACAAGATCTGGTACTACAAGAATTGGTGCACTCGTGAGGGCTCTCTTGAGCTCTTGAAAAGCTTTGTCACACTTCTCTGACCACTCGTACTTCTTCTCCTTTTTCTGAAGAGATGTGATGGGGTGTGCCAATCTAGAGAATTCTGAAATGAAGTGTCGGTAATAACTTGCTAGCCCCATAAAGCTCCTCACTTCAATAACACTGGTGGGTGCTAGCCAATCCATGATGGCCCTAATCTTTGATGGGTCTACTGAGACTCCATCACCTAATATGACATGACCCAAATAATGTATCTCAAGTCTGAAGAATGCACACTTCAACAAGTTGTCAAACAACTGATTCTCTCTTAGCTTGTGCAATACCTACCTCAGGTGCTCTTCATGCTCTTTCTCATCATGAGAATAAATTAGAATGTCATCAAGAAAAAAAACCACAAACTTATCCATAAAGGTATCAAATACTCCATTCATGAGGCTCATGAATACAGCTAGAGCATTCGTGAGGCCAAATGGTACCACCGTGAACATGTAGTGACCATACCTAGTACAAAAAGTAGTCTTGGAGATATCACTATCCACAATCCTCAACTAATGATAACTTGACTTCAGAACAATCTTTGAAAACACTCGGGCACCCTAGAACTGATCAAAGAGATCATCAATTCTGGGAAGAGGATATCAGTTCTTGATGGTCACTTTGTTCAATTTCTGATAATCAATACACAACCTAAGTGATCCATCCTTCTTCTTGATGAAGATCACTGGTGCACCCCAAGGTGACACACTAGGTCGAATGTGCTCCTTCTCTAAGAGTTCATCCAACTAAGCCTTTAGTTCATTGATCTCATGAGTAATCATCTTGTATGGTACTCTCAAAACTAGCTTGGCTCCTAGCACAAGGTCTATGTGAAAATCCAATGCTCGAGGTGGAGGCATACCAGGAAGCTCTGAAGAAAACACACCTGCAAACTCTTGCAGGACTGGAAAATCATTGAGGGATGGCTTCCCCTCTGAATCTTCCTCTCTGTCACTAATGGTGATAGCGAACAACTGACAACCCTTTCACATGCACCGTCTAAGTTGCATAGTGGAAATCATACAAAGGGACACAAGTCTCTTCACTCTGAAGATCTCCCTAGAAATACCATCATCATCCACACAAATCACCCTCTTCTGTTGACAATCCATCTTGGCGCTATGGGCATAAAGTCAATCCATACCAAGAACAACATCATAAAAACCTAGAGGGGTAATGCGTAGATCAAATATAGTGGACATGTCTCCAAATTGCATCTGACAATTCTGCACCATGGAACTAACTGACACTCTAGCTCCTGAGGCTAACTCTACTTCCCAACTAACATCCTGCCTAATTGCCACTAGCCCACAATGCTCCACCACATATGGAGATATAAAAGAGTCAGTAGCTCTAGAATCAAATAAAATTCTAACTGTACAACCTTGAATAATACCTGTAGCCTTGATAACTGTGGCCTGATGCTCAGCCTAGCAGTTGTCAACCGCTGCAAAAAATTTGTGGGATCTACCAATGTCACCAACTGTCGGCACTGAAAAATCCCTACTCTGACCACTGGATGCCTATCCCTACGGACACTCCCTAGTTATATGACCCATGCCACCACAAGTGTAACATGGTCCTTGAATATAACATTGTGCACCCTATGATCCAGACTATTGTGAGCCTCCTGACCTGCTAGATCCATTGTATCCACCCCTAGAAGACTATTGAGTCTTCACTGATTGTGACATTGAGACCTGTACTTTATGGTCCTGCTTGGGGCCCTATGACTGCCATTTCTTGGGCTTGGAGCCCTAATAACCCTAAGAATGTTTCTACTAATGTTGCTACTATGGTTTCGACTGCTGAGACTGTTGGCCCTTAAAGGACCCTACTGTATAGTTTTGATTCCCTTTCCAAGGGGGTTTCTACTGGGAAGTGTTTCAATTTTGAGACCCATCCCGTGACTCCTGCCTACCTCAAGTATCCTCAGCCACTAGTGCTATCTCCACTACTTCTCTGAAGGTGGTAGGGAAGGTCATCCGAACTAGGCCCTAAAGTGAGAAATTTAGACCCATGATAAAGCAATGCACTCGCAGTTTCTCATCCTTCATGTGTTCCACATAAGGAAGGAGCTCGAGAAACGTGTTCTCATACTGAGCCACTATAAGACCTCTTTGATAAAGAGAATGAAACTTCTTTATCTATTTCTGTCATAAATGCTTTGACAAGTACATCTCTTAGAATCTTTCTAGGAAAGACTCCCATGTGAGGGTATACATCCTCACTCTTCCTATGGTCTCCTCCTAATGCCACCAATTGGAGGCATCCCCTCTCAACTGATGAACTACTAGGCATGCCTTTAGATTACTCCCATAAGGGCATAACCCAAAGCACTGTTGTAGGCTCTATAACTATGCCTCTGCTACTGTCCCCTTAGTGGAACCGGTATATAATGGTGGCTCGAGTCGAATCAATTCCCTAATGTCATCTCCTATATGTCTAGGAGGTCTATCAAATGGGGGTCCTCTCTGTGTATTGAATCTTCCTCATGCTCACCTTGACCCTCTATCTGTCTTGGTGGGGGACTCTTAGTCCTCTCTCTAACTTTGGGTCCACCTCCTCCGGGTCCCTCTGCTTCCACTATTGGAATCTGTTGAACTGGCTGAACTATAGGTACTACCCTCTATTGGACTACACTGATCAAAGTCTGAAGTGCATCTATAATGTCTTGGTTCAGGTTTGGTGGTGGTGGAGGTGGAGGTGGTGGTGGAGGTGGTCCATCCTCCTCTCTCGCTCTAACACCCCTAGGTCTACGTCCTCTATCTCGCCGGTTGCTTCGAGTAACAGGAGGCATCTACACAATTAAATGTTTGAGTTAAGTTTAGGAAGCACAATGGTCTGAGGTTCCTAGTGTTGAAACATAGGCTTTGATACAAAAATGTCATGCCCAAACTATGAGGCAAAAACAATTTTTTTTTTTTTTTTAATTAATAATTAAAATGCTCTAAGTTTGATATGGTTGTGATCACATTTTAAGTAAAGGTTCTCTACATTATGTCTTAAGTTTAAAAACTCTTGTGGAGGAATGCATTATTAAGATTTTGAAACTTTCGTTATTAAGTTGATATCAACAAAAGTTATGTTATTACATTAACTTCACAGTAATATATTAAAATTATTTAAATAATAATGTAAATGAATTCAAGGTAGATTAATTTGAAAACATCTAATCAAATAAAATCTACTTTTAAACTTATTTAAATAGCCAATTAACCTTTAAAATTAAAGCTACTTAATGCTCAAATATAACTAAATTTTACTATCAATATGTGAGTAACTTAGAACCTATTAATCTAAACTATCATCACCAAAAAAAACTTACACAATTCTAACTTAATTAAATTTAAACTAACTAACTATCTAAAACTTGCTAAATTTAAATTTAATTAATTAACAACTAACTAAATTTTAACTAATCATTAAATTAAAACTTTCTAAATTAATTAAACAACTAAATTAATTTAAAACTAAACTTACTAAACCTAATACCCGCTAACTAAATATGACTAACTTAAAAGCTTTAATAAATTAAACTAATTATACTAACAAATTGAATTGCATTTAAAATTAACTAATTAAAATTATTTATAAATTACAAAAAAAAAACTAAACTAAACTGACATATTAACTAAACCTAACATCATACTAACCTATACTATCCTTACCCCTACCAACACCTACACTAACCCCCTACCTCTACTCCCCCTACACTCTACCACAAACCCCCATGCATTTCCCAACACCCAGTGCGTTGTCCCACCAACTGACCCTGCATCAGTATTGTCCCCACCCCCACACCTCACTTGACACATTGACCCCCCCCATACCCCTGCGCTTGCTCAACATCCAAGTACATGGGGGAGCAGATGTCATAAACCCCAAAGTACTGGACAGACCAAGAATTTAAGAAAAAATATGTGCAAGCCTATCTCCCAAAAAGGTGATGACCTAAGTTTAGCAAGGGGGGTGAGAATATATAAACAAATTTAATCTACTACCCATGGTCCAAGGTCTGCAAAAATTTATAGAGGGAACAAGTGACGTCATGCCTTATGATGGCATTATGACTTTGTTAAACAAAAAACTTTTTTTAAAACAAGATCCAAGACCCAAAACTGACGCCAAGTTGGAGGAGTTATTGCAAAAGTTAAATAGGTAAGAATTAGATATTTAGGATATTTAGTTTAGTTATAATTTCTTTCTCTCTTTTTATTGATATTTATTTTGTTATTATTTTTCATTTTAAATATAATTTTCAATAAAGAAAAAAGGATAATAAAGGAATCTTTTAGATTCTCTATTACCAAAAAGGTAACAATTCTATTTCTCATACAAAAGACAGAGAGTTTTTACTCTCTTGAAACATTTTTTTTTGTCAAAATTTTTCTCAGTATAGATTTACAAGGTAATGTATTTTTTTTTCAAAGGGTATATTATTTGAATGGATTTAAAACATGGAGTTAATAATTGTGTCACAATAATACATGATTAATTTATCTCCTAAACAACTTGAATTGAACTATCAACCATAACCATTTTTCTTTCCTTAACATAATTTTCATTTTTAACATAAAAGGAAACTTGAAAATTTTGCTTAATTAAACCATCATCATATCATCTTATTTCTGATGTGCATCCATCTAACTGAAAATTATGATTAAATCACATGATAAGCAATTATACTCAATCACCATTTTATTGGCAAACCTGATTCAAAGGCTCATGCTAAGAAAGAACCAGGAAGAAAACTCGACGTCATTGCCATTACAACAAGGTTTTGAAATACAAAATACATAGGATACCAATTCCAAAATTCACAACAATGTAATTGAGTTTCCTTCATGACCCTCATCAAGGGTTCCATATCAATTTCTGCAACACATTTCTAAGAACCGTGGAGGGAACATAATCTGATCAGGTTACAACAAGCATGACCAAGAGACAATCAAACATGTATATTCAGACAAGGTTTTCACAATAGGATTCACAATGAATCAAAACTAGGGAAAGGTGGATTCTTCCAATAGGAGAAGTCAGGCACAACACCAAAATAGATGCCCAATCAGGGCTATAAACCAAGAACTTTCATTCTTCCATTTTAACATGCCATACTTATACGAGGTTTGTTCTAATAGGTAGGGGCCCATAACACCCTACCCTCTCTCCCTCTTCTCATCCTAAGAAGAGACTCTACACTAGTTGGAGTCCAACTAAAAAGACCTTTCCCAAAATTGGTGACTTCTGTCCTATCCAAGGGTGAGTAATACCAAAACACCCATACAAGAAAGCTTCAAAATGAAAACTTAAACATGAAATGAAAACATTCAAAAAATATGGTTGCAATCCTTCCCAACATACCCAACATACATACAAGCATCCACCTAACACCACCATAGCATAAGCATGAAACAAGCATGAAAATCTGAACAAGGGAGATGAAAATTCCTACCTTCACAAAGAGGTAATGGAAAATGAACAATTTTGAGTAGAGCTTTTCCCTTCCTTCCTTCACTCTTCCAAGACTCCTCTCTAAAAGTAGAGATTGGGTAACAACCTAAATTACTCCAAGAAGGGCCCCTAAATAAGCCTCAACTCAACCACCAAAAAAAATAATAACTTCTCCCACCCACCTACAAATCTAAAAGTTCCTAACTCAACCCATACTATGGTTAACCACTAAGTGGAATTGAGGTGATGCAACTCATGGTAGCCATAGTCAATTTTCGCACAAAGGCAAAATGAGACTTTTTGAGTGATCTCAAAAGTCAATAAAAGGGGCTTAAGGGTTGAAAAGACCCCCAACCCATACCCATACCCTTTGGGCGTAAAAATTTCATGTTTTAAAGCCTTAGGAATAAGTTTGGAACCAAACAAAAGCTAGGAATTAATTAGGACCATCTAACAATCTTTAAAAAATAGATTAAGGACTAATTCAGATTAAGGGTGACTAAACTTGATTAAGAACCAAATTAGCAAAAAGACACTAACTGAATCTAACTTAGGTCCAAAGGTTACACATCTAACCCTAATTAGCATGTTGAAGAGCATAAACAATTCACGAGTGTCAAGAAACACTAAAAGAACACAGTTAAAAACATTAACATGTACTGATCACAGAAAGATACATACATACATCTCACAATTAATTTAATTATGAACAACAAGGTTTCCAAAATTAGCACATAGGGATCAGTTCTGTTCCTTCATTGGGTTTCTCAGATAAAATATCTTGCACACTCATTACACACATCAGTAGCCCTGTAAAATCACATGTACATATGTATCAAAAATTCACATAAATTGAAACATACATCAATCAGGGTTTCTTTCATCCTACTTAATTCTTAACCATTTAAAATCTCTTAAACTAAATTGTTAATCCTACCTTTTACTTAATTTATCAACATACATATACATAAAACATTAAATGAAAAATATCAAATATCTAAAAATAACATCACACAACATAAAATAATATGATATGTTCAAAGCATCAGATAATGTCTTAGCATCTCGAGTCATGAGTATCAAAATAATAATAATGTATCACTATGCTACGATGGATCGGGGAAAAGCCTCACATTTATCACTCTTATCATTTGAGATCCATCTGAGACACCATGGCTGATGCATTCTTTGTTGGCATCTATCTTCATGGATTATGATGGTGGATATTTATCCTCACATTGATGATTTGCATATGTTAGATGATGTTATCTTATGCTTTACTTTGCGTGTTAGATTGCTTTCTACATATGATGTAGTATGATTTAGGAGTGACATTCCTACTATGTTAATACCGATGATCTCTTCGATGATTTGGAATGTTATGCATGGAGGGATGGGTCAGATCCATGATGATCTAATGATGCTATTTACGGTTGGGAGGAACCATGCACTTAGTTAATTATGTTTGATGATTTATAGTTATGATGATGTATCATGTATGGTTTGTGGTTTCATTTATGTTGTTACATCATGGATTAGAGTTAGTATGATGATGTACTTTATTTTCACATATGTATATTCTTTTAAGCCTTTCATACCCTGTGGCATGTACAGTGGATGATTGAGCAATCAAAAATGTAATTTAAGAACGTTGGACTTTTCATTATTATTTCATGTAGATGTGGATTAGATGGATTCATTAATAATAGATAAATTAGATTTGATTCAACATTAAGGGATCCATAAAGAATGAAATCTGTTAAGTTATGTTATGTTTACTTTCAGTTGAATAATGGTGTTGCTTTTGCTACTATATAATGAATTGTTTTACTTTCAAAAATTTATAAATTAAAAAAAATGCTACCAAACTTAGTGAAACTTTAGGTTAATTCTTTGGATCTCTTAGTGGGGCATTACAAATCTCTAATGATATCTTATTGATTGTTAATCAATATGCTATCATCTATTTTCCTTCATGTTTAGTCTCAGATTCAACTCATATCTGCAATATTTGAATAAATTCTTACTTGACAAGAAATTATTTTTTATTATTGGATGTTGATTATCTTTCTCACTATCTATATTTTGATGGTTTCCTCCCTTAATTCAACTGTCGCAATCAAATCTGAATGTCTTAGACTTAGTATTTCATTGGCATACTATATTGCTTTCTAGTCATCTTTTCCTTGGTTAGTATTCCCTAATTTGTTGAATGTATATTCTCTTGTTGGGTCATCTTTAATAGTAATGTATTTTGTTTTATTTTCTATTTCCTTGACTTGATATTGTTTTCACTAATGTATCTACTACAGATGGTACCGATGAAACCCAATATTGCTTCTTCTGCATTGGATTCAAGGATCAAATTTTAGTATACAACTTTCTACTCTTTTATTTATCATAGTTCATCTGTAGATTACTATAATATTTGACCTTTGATCATTTCACCAATTTTTTTTTCTTAAATTTGAAGATCATTGCCCTTTAATTGATGCTCAGTCTATTCAGTTCATAAAATATATGGAAGAGATTAATGATATAAAATCTAATATGTATGCTAGAAGATTTAGTCACAAGTTCATTCCTTATTTCTCTCTTTTTTCTTTTATAAGCTCCTACTCACAAGATGATAGACCCTACTCTTCATCCATGTTTGATAAGATAAATTTAAATAAGTGATGATGTAATTCACTAAAAAATGATATCCTTATGTATTTTTCATGTTTGAAGGGATGTATCTCTTCTAATGCCTATATTATAACTATTATTTATATTATTAATATATTATTATTATTAATATTTTCATAATTATTATTCTTTATTTATTTTATTAATTATGATTAATATTATTTATTCTTTATCATTTAATAACTACACATTTCAATCATAGTATTTGATGTACTACTATTTTATATTATAGTTATTATTATATTAATATAATATCATTATTATATCATTATTTTGATATATAGATTACATTATATTATGGTAATATATAACCTTATATCATAAGTTTAATTAATATATTATATTCATTTATCATTATATCAATAGTTAATAGTAATGTATTTAAATGAGGTTATTTTATATCATCTATCTATCTCTCTTAGGTAGAGAACATGTAATGCCACACTAAACATATACTAAAAGATAAGAAACAAAGAACAATTACCCTATCCACAATAAAAAAAAATTTAAATTATCTTATTACAAGTACAAATACATAGATTGATTCATTCTTAATCTGAAAACTTCAACAAGAAATATAATATCATCCACATATGTTTCCATAATGATACTAATACAAATCGAGTTTAGCACAATAATGTAATACATCATCTTTTCTAAACACCTATGTCTAACATAGGAATCCTAAATGTTGTTTCAAAAGTACTTCAACAGTCATCTTTGGTTATTTGCTATACAATCTCGAAGCACTTGGAAAAACATACAACAATGCAACACAACACAACACAACAAGGGGCTCAGTACACGCTGATTAAAAAAAGTGTAATCCACCTGCATACATGTTAGAATAAACATATATAAACCATAATGCAGATATCTTAACCACTTTATCATAGTGCAGTTTGAAATTAATATGCAAGAAGTAAATATTTACTTAACAATGCAAAATTAAACTCGCACTAAGAATAGCTCATAAATGAATCATATATATACTGAGGTGTCATCATTATGGCACTAAGATTCTGCATCCATGTTTGGTATGCCCATAGTCAACTCATAACAGTAATTTCTATTATACTTATCATTGATAGAATAGAAATATGCCTTTTTTTCTCCGTATTCAACCATATAGGTTTAAGTCATAGGTAAGGCCAAATATATTTTATATAAACTTAACCCATCCCAAATTATTTTAAGGTTATCACCGATTTAATCAATTGAATTAGAATAAATTGATATTCAACCACCTCGATATACGTTCATTACAGTTATCCTTAAAATACACATCAAGCAGATATTCTAAGAATGCACAATTATGAATAACAAATCAGTTATTACATTCTTCATCTTTTGATAAACAAACTCATCTTTTATTGTCACATTCAAAAGTAAACTTAGATTATTTTAACAACAGAAATAAGTACTATAATATTACTCTCTCGTAATTATAACTAAACTATTACACTAGTTTAATGATAATTACCAGTCGTAACACTATACTACTTACTCCTACTGTCGAAGTAAACTAAATTTATCCTTTGAAAAGACCAAGACAATAAAATAATGCTCGTGTGATATTCTAGTTTAATTTGGTTAACTTATATCATAAAGTTGCCTTTCACAAAACAACTATCCATTTCATTTATGAACTGAAATACATCAAGATAAATTAAAAAGAATTCTGTTTCAACATAACATTCCAAACAATCCATATTTACTATGAAAATACTTCACAACAAAATTCAAATATAATTAAATCTAAATACTACCAAATGATCCTTTACCATGCTATGGTAAATCCAAAATACGATTCACAAAAGTGCAATTTAACTTTCAGCATGCCTTTATCCAAAAACCATTAAGCTATATAATCCTTATACAAAAATACATACCATTTAGATATTGATAAAATAGCAACCAAAACAAACCAAATTCTTCAACCATAAAAAGAAGTTTATGCTGTCGCATCAAAACTTATACTTTAAATTCAAATTTCCATATAACTGTTTGACGATTTGCTATGTCAGATATCAACCGACAGCGAGACCTAAATTTTAAATTATCAAATGAATACTTTGTAACAATAATACGATCTCGAATCACATTACATATCCATGATAATGACAATCGATAGTCTTACTATGCTATTAAGCATTATACAACTCTAAAATTCATTTCAATGTTATAGTACCCATTCTAAAATCCTAAAGGTCAAACTCAAGTTTTATACCTCCAAACCCATACAACTGAATAAACAATGCCAGTACCTTCAAAAACATACAGGTGATTCTATGTTACGGCTTAAACCTTAGATCTTTGCAATGGTATGAAATTATAAACACATAATGCCTACTAATTAAGCTCAAACAAAAATCATTATATTGAAAATGGTCTCCTATGCCGTTAATTCTAATATCATTACAATCCAAAAATCACATACAGTTCACTATGTTTTTCCTCATCTTTTCAAACAACAGTTCCAGTTAGCTAATTCATAAAACAAAGTAACTGTGCCCTCAAACCGACATGATACTGCAACCTAATACGTGCACCTGATTGTGGCAAAACCACACATTCCAATAACTCGAGATATGGGTTCTATCCAAACTAAAACCACATACAGCTAACTGTCTTAGAATGAGGCCCCAAAAGGGTTTAACATGAACAAGACAGTATAGCTAGGGCAAAGCCCAAACATAAAACTCATCACTATACCCAATACGGTATTCCCATACTCCACATCCAAAGGTGGGTATCTACAGGGCATTGCACACAGTGCCTTGCTCTGTACATATCCATCTTTGAATGCAGATTCACATTATAAAATCAAATAACCATTTGCAAAATGCTAAATGACAACATAATAAAATTAAAAACAGAAAGAGAGTAGGGTAAGGAATTGCCCCTATGTGGGTAATGATGATGGAAAACTCTTCTGTAATAAAGCTTGAAGCCAAAGCCCAAATCCCAAGTCCAAACCGCACTTCCACAAGACAGAGATTGAAGAACTTTCTCACAATAGAGGAAACAATTTCCAACAACAAAACCCGAACCATGAATCAAATGAACTGACTATCAGCAACTTCTCAAATCTCTGTCTCATAAACACAAAATCTCTTTGCTCAAGACCTTCCATAATGCCGATTTCCCAGCATCAAGGGCTACAGATGCTTAAAAATCAAAGCAATGCGGCCATATTTTCGGCCCTATCTCAAAGATAACCCATTCAAAACAATGAAAAGATCAACAAAACCCATTAAACCATGATATCTCATTAATACGCAACTGCCAGATTCATTGCACAAAAGTTCACCACAGCGCCGTGGATATGGCGGTTCCATTTCCACCGCCATAAGTTTGGCAACGATAAACTGCAGATATCCCATTAAAAGAAATGCTTCAAAAGCAAAAAAAAAAAAAAAACCCTTAGGGTTTTTATTAATAAAACCTCCTTACATAACCAATAAAATAATATGAGATGCCATAAATCCATTAATGAAAGGTATAGCCACGGGTTTTAAGCCCATTCCAAATAAATACAACACATAACATATTGAAGCTATTGGTAATTTCTTTAAAACCCTAATCACATAACCAGAAGAATATAAGTATATATATCTAAGAAGAGAACCTTTTAATACTTTTCATCATTTAACACAACTATAACATAACAAAATATAATTCTTTTAATTTATTGAATCAGATCAAACTGTTTTATAACAATATGCCTAAGCAAGAAAAACTCTTTCTGCATATCATAGATTTGACATTGGCAATTGAATAATCCTAGCAATGTTTGCAAATTAATCACACCATAACATTCTGAAGTAAAATTTCTAACATAATTCCTAACAGAATTATTAAAAATGTTTTCACAACAATATTGTAAAAACAGTGAAATCAAACATAGAAATATGAGATAGCAATATGTTCTGAAATAACACATGTCCCAAGACATTAACACCAAGTTCAATAGATAAAAAGAACGTATCATCAGAAAGATACTATAACCACAAAATCCTGATAAGCAGTAAAGTCCAAGAAAAGGTCAGGCATGACAGAACACTATAATTGGGGTTCTAAGTTGGGGCCATGACAAATTCATCTGAAATGAAATCACCACCTCTGTTTGATCTCAAACATTTCAAACTCTTTCCTATTTCTTTCTCACCTCTAGCCAAATACCACTTAAAGATTTGAAATACATCATATTTTCCTTAAGAAACATTACATTCATCATTCTACAATAGTCATCAACAATAAAAATAAACTATTTATCACTGTAATAGCTCTGTATTCCAATAGGAGCACACAAGTCAGTATGAACCAACTATGAAATATCATTATAAGAATAGGTCTTTCTCTTGAAACTAGACTTTGTCATTTTACCCATTTGACATTGTTTTCACTTCACTTTATTAGGTTTTCATAGTCTTGGTAACCCTTTAACTCTTTTCATTTTACTTATGATTGCCAAGTTATAAAAATTCACATGACATAGCCTCTTATGTCATAACCAAACATCTTCATATTGCACAAATAGACAAGTACCCTCAAATAGATCTAGATAGAACAAGTTACCTCTTGTTTCCTTTCCACTTCCAACTAATTCACCAGTAGCATCATAGATCTTTTCCTTGTTTTTCTAGAAATCAATTGTGTAGTTTATACTTATCAATTGTGCCACACCTAACGATTTATATTTCAAGTCATCAACCCAATATGCATTGTCACACTTGATCTTTTCATTCAATTTAATTAATCCTTTACCTTTCACATAACATGGTGCATCATAACCAAATTTAGCACTACTTCCATTATAATGGTCTAGCTTATCAAACTTACTTGTATCACTAGTCATATGATGTGAGAACTACTATCAATTATCCATCTATTATTCTTACTCACATGTGTGATCAATGAAGTTTTCTCATGTTCATCAAAATTATCTTTCATTGCAAAATAAATAAATTCTTAATCATGGTCTTAAAAATTACTGTTAGAACCATCCTCTTCAGCAATCTAGCAAGATTTCTAATCTTTATCTTTGTAGTCTCTTCTATCTCTATTGCCTTTGTTGTCTTTATCATCTCTTCTTCCTTTGTACTTGAAGTCTTTCCTGTTATTTTTCTCATCTTTATCTAGGCATCTAGTAGCAATATGGCCAACTTTGTAACATGTAAAAAATATAATAGGAATCTTATCTTTGTATTTCCCTTTTCCTCTAGGGATTCTTCTAGCCAACAATGCTTCAAGTTCATCAAGTTTGTCATCTAATCCAGTGTCACTTTCTAGTTTTAGATCCATCAAGAGTTAGTTGTGTTTTGAATGCAGATTTGACTTTAGTAGGGGATTAATTATCAAAATTTGATAATTCAAATGCACTAAGTCTAATAATCAAACTATCCAAGGTCAGATCATTACCAGGTGTACATCTCAATTATTGAATTGTAGATACTTCAATTGCATAGATAGGAAGTAAAGTCCTCAACACCTTACTTATCATAGTGTCATCAACTATTTTTCCTTCATCTCCTCTAATAGAATTCACCATTTTTTGATTCAACCACATTACTTTGCAACATTCTCACCTTCTTTCATTCTCATGTAATCAAAATTTCCTCCCAAGATTTCTACCTTAGCTCTCAATACATTCACGTCTCCACCATGAAGTTTTTCTAACTTATTCCATATTTTTTTAGTAGTGGTGTATTCCTTCACATCATAAAATTCTACATAATTTAGGGCTTCTACAAACACAATCAACATTTGGTTGTGCTCTTGCTTCTCTTTCATTTTCTCAACTATCATAGGTCTAGGAACCTCAATGTATTCATTTTCCAAGTATTAAGATGTGGATCTCCAATACTAGATAAGTACAATCTTATCAATCTTTGCCATGCTTAGAAGTTCTCATTAGTTAGCTTAGGTATCTCTCTCTTGTATATCTTGATCTTTGGCTTGACTCCCTTAAGATTTTTCTAACAAGAACCAATTAGTAGTTGATATCAATTGTTATAATGAGTTATAATAACTAAGAGGGGGGTGAATCAATTATCCTTGAGTCCAAATGTACCAATTAAACTTTTAATCACTTGATCTTTATAGCGTATCATCAACAATGTATCATGTCATGATATATCTTAACTCATTGTCTCTATATGCATTGACTATCAATAAATAAACTCCTATAAAATATAGCATGCAAAATAACAACATCCATGCATGAAAACAACACTTTGACACCAATATTTAATGTGAAAACCTAATTTGGGAAAAACCACCAAGTAACATGCAACCAATTTTTCACTCTTTTGAAATGAGCTTAGTTAAGTGACAACCCTATTAAAGGTTATATAACACATTATTAAATGTGACTCTATTAAAGTATTTAATCACCTTTCTAGGAGTGTCTTTGTTAGAGGACTTTAGATAATTCCATTAGAATGTTTCCTTGATTAAGGATTTACAAAATGACTATTTGGTCAACCTTTATTAAAGGATATTGATTGATACAATGGTTAGAATGTAATAGTAGGCTTGATCTGTAAAGTACAACTCACTTTGTAAATTCAAATCTCCATTTGCACATCTATTGGTTCACTGACTGGCCTCCATTGACATCTCCATCATTGATATGCTTAGAATCTCCTTGAGCAATCACTCTTCACAAACTCTTTGCACTTCGCCTCTGTTTTTCTAGCCCTTCATAGTTTCTCCTTAAGATCATCAATCAAAAACAAACCAACCTTAAAATTTGTTCCTTATGCCTCCTTAAATAGGTCATTTCAACCTCTTGCCACTTAAACACCACCACTACTCTTAGTGTAAGGTCAGATTCATCAAATCCTTCCATCTTTTTGTTATCTTTCTTCTAGAAACTTTTGATCAAATCATTTCCTTTGATCACATAGAAAACTCTCCTAGTACATTAAAAACATCATCCCATCAATCTTTATCTTCCACACACTTTGACTAATTCAAAATTCCAACTATTTCTACCTTAAAATCCATTATATCTCAAACTACAACTTTTGTTGTCACTTAATGATCACTGTGTTCTTCATCTATGTCATCACTATGTAGCTTGGCACACACTATACTTTCTCACTCAGCATCAATAGCCTCACTCGTTCGTTACAATGCTTAGCCACTAATATGACTCTTCGTAAATTTTCTTAGCAATATCTAACAATCTACTTGAACTATTTCACCCAACTTCTACTTAAGTTCTTTAATCTTATGCTTGATCTCCTTCATTGACCGTGTCATACTAATACTCAATCAAGCTTATCTCTTTGGCTTGTTTCTACTCTTAGCTTCATTCAACTATCTTCTACACTTCACGTATTGATTAAACAACATATTATCTTGTCAAGGACTAACTTATCAAGTTCAAATTGTGTTTCCATAATACTTAACACATATGAACTCAACCTTTCACTAAGTCATCTCATGATCTCTTCTTTTCAAATCCTCTTCATCAATCAAATGATTTGGCACTATACACTATTACTAAATGTATCTCTAGTATTTTTCACTCTCTATATTACCAATAGGTTTGACATCAATGAAAACATAAATATTGCTCCAATTATACCTTCCAACATTTGGTACAGTGCACTTCCTGATGAACAATTTCTTTTGACTCCTATGAGCATTATGTTGAATGACAACTCCTTACAAGAATTATCTCCAAATTATTTTAGTTAACTCATAATGCAATTCTTGTTACATTTGAACCATGTACTTATGTTGGATGATAATTCCTTATGACTCCCAGACCCAACATACACCATCTCGCTTAAGTGTGGTTCATGTGGTTCAAACATTAAACCTCCCTATTTTAAGGGATCATAGAAACCATTATTTTATGAGCTCATGCTCAACTATATAAAATATTATAATGTATTATATGTTGTAATATAATATATCATATAAGGGATGTAGTATATAAATATACTACAATATCAAATATTAGATCCATATATGATATCTAATACTATTGACAAGATCTCTATCCTTTGAATTTTTCTTAGGATTGCTAATGGAATTAGCTTAGGATTCCAAATCTAGAAATTCAACAGAAAAATGTGTTTGTTATATTCCCTTGTATTTTTAGACTTCAAACTCACAGTTGACTTTTATTTAGCCAAAATTGATTAAACATAAAGTTTTTGTTAAGGGGGTTCTTACTCTTACATCAATATAAATTTTGTCTTATTTTGAGTTTAATAAATAACTATTTTTCATTTCTAAGTGAATTGTGTATATTATAGGATTATAAAAAATGATTTTAATAAATTTTTATATTTTGAAAACATTTTAATAACAAAATCATAACTAACTATTTACTTGGTAAAAAATAACAATAATAAAATGTCACATTCAGATATAAGTTAAATTTTGAGCATTATAATTGTAACTTTAAATATCACTTTGTATATATTAAATATTGGAGCATCATAAGCATAGAACCTTTATTATAAATAGATAGTGGTCGTATCCTAAGTAAATTAGTTCAAAATTAGTACTGTAGAAGTTGTAAATTATATTGGGCTAAGTATTTATTTTCAATATGAAATAGGAGGTCTATCTAGTTAAATGAAAGAACTTATTGTTAGGGATATTTTTAAAATTAGGAAGGTACAAATTTAATTTGACATAGGCATATAAACATAATCTAGGAAAAGTTGATATAGGATGCATTAACAAAGGCCATTAAGATAACAATATTCACAAATAGAAAAACATTAAGAGTAACTTCAATTTCTTGATGTACTTTTGTCATGTTAGATATCCTCATGGTTTCAATTAAATAGATCAACTTGTGAAAGAAGATCAAGTAGGTTTATGGGAGGATATTGGAAATATCAATCTTAAATTCATTATGAAAAATAAACCCTATGATGAGATATCTAATTTATATATTACGCTATCTTAGTAATTTGTTCACAAATACTACCTATTCTATGTTAAAGAAAAGAAGCTTTGCCAATAAAGTTTTTTTCTTTAAAACAATATTAAGAATGAAAAGGTTGATCATATTCTGTTATTATGTTTTATGTATCTTGTATTAATAAATGTATCTTTAAAAAAAAAAAAAAAAAAAAAATTATTGGAACTTTTAGATTTTAAACCTTAAGATAAGCTTTATTTTTTAAATTTAAGGCATGTTTTCTCTCACTAAAAACTTCATCACAGCCAAGTTTTATTTCAAGTTCTACTCATAAAAATCTCTCAAGAATAAATTTATAAATTCAAAAATTAAGAATAGGCATTAAATCTAAATAACTAATTTTATGCAACAATTGTAAAGGCTTCACCAAAGACACTGAACCAACACTAATCTTTTTTTATATTAAGATAATTTTTTTATTATTTTCATTCTCTTGGTCCTTATGGCCTTTTACCTACAAAAAAAGGTCTTACACTTATAGACTCTGATAAAAATACTATTACTATTTGATTGTCATTGGGAGGGTCATACATAAATCTACTTCATATATTTTTCCTAATGTTTTTGTAGTATTCTATTGAAATTTCAAATTTTCACCAAACAAATTAATTTGTTTTTTTTTAACTAGTAGTTTAAAAACTAAATTCAATTTACTATGTATTCTATTCTTACATTTTTTTTTATATTGTTAACAACTTTCTAAACTTTTTACATAAAGTTCCCTAGCTCTATTTTATCCAAAATTTATTTCCACCTAAGGGTCTACTTTGGCCCTATTGTCAGTCAAAATTGTGCCTATAACATGATCTAGAGTTAAGCTATCCTATTAAAACATGGAAACACTTTCAGGCTATGGGTGAACCTACAATGAGAGTATATATATCTAGGCGAAGGGTTGGTTTTCCCTAGCAAATCACCTAAACTAAACTTGAATGAGAAAAGAGATAGAAGGATATGCTTGTAAAACTGAAGCTAAAACTAATGGTGATGCACTAATAAATTTGATAGGCTTGTAACCACAGCTTCTCAATACTACTCATTAATTAACGCTACAAATTTACAAACCAATTGGACAACCTTGCAAAATTAACTATATGAAAAGCTTCAGTATCCTAATATCTAAAGCGAAAAATGCTTTTTTTTTCACATATTTAGAATCAAAACTAAAACACAATCAAAAATCTGCACTATGGGACATCAAATTCACATGAATAACTCATAAGGAAACTGACTAAATAAAGGTTTAGAACATGATACTTAATAAAATTCTAATAAATAAACACTGAACACAAGAGAAGAATTGAGAAGGAATCAATCTCTACATATGAATAATCAAGAAATATGTTACAATCTACATGCCCAAACTATCGAGCATGATTTGTGAGGTGCAAAATCATGACTAAATGTTAGAACCTTGAATAATGAGATGAAAATACAATAAATAAGAATTAAAACTCCTATGGTCGAATAGAATATGATAGCACAAGATAAGAGGGGTCAATTGCCAAAAACATGTAGTTAACCACCTCAAAACTCCCCTAGACCCACTAAAACTCAAGTAGCACCTCAAAAAACATGTATAATTATCCATAACTACCTCAAAAACTCCAAAAACATGCAAAAAAAAATGATGAAACTCATATGCAAAGACAAAATTCTCAAAATTAGGAACTCAACTAGTTATGACTAAAGTTAAATTGCTTAATAACTAAGAAATTGCCTCTATATGATCATTGTATCTAATGAAAAATAAAATCACCTCTAGGCCATATCTGGATGTATATGAGAAACAAAAAGACTCCAACTTTTGCAAAATGAACTTTGTATGCATATGGTTAAAACCTCAGAAAATAAACTCCCCCATGTATGAAGAACTCCAACTTGATGTTCAAAACTCCAAGTCAACCATCCTATCTCATAAAAGAAAAGAACAAGGAACTTCATCTTTCTTCTAAATTGAACTTAACATTCAAACTGTAATCACTAAATTCATGAAAGAGTCTTTTATTTATAATACTATATTCATATTTTATATATTTTTAATATATTAAAAAAAAGATTTACTTAATATTAAATATATAGAATATAAATATATTAATATTATTAAACATTTTTATTATTAAGTAAAATTTATTTACCAAATATGAAATAGATTTTATATTTTTTAAATTGATTTAAGTAATGTATACTTTATGTTATTTATAATTTAACTTTAATAGATAAATAAAATATCTATTAACATAAATCATATTTACAACATGTAATATTCCTTACTAAAAATGTTAGTTTGTAGTGATTGATTAGGGAAGTATTGTACATATTTCATAAATTCTTTGGGGTTCAAAGCTACTATTTGCCAATGGCCAATGGTGGGCTACTATTCGCCAATTGGCTATTGTTTATATTCACCAATTTATGGCTAACATGTTGTAACTAGGTTTAACCCTAAAGTAGCAAAAATACTTGTATAAAAAGGGCTTAGGATTAAGGATTGTCTCATAAGGTGTGATGCGAGAATTACTTCTTGAGGCAGTGTTGAATCGTAAGGGATTACTGTCATGCCCAAAATACAGGACAAAAACACACCAACAATTTTTATTTTTTATTTTTTTAAGGTCAATAATGCCACTAATTTTTAAAATGTTTATATGGACAAGTTAAAGTATAGGTAAGATGAGAAATAGGTACGGGATCTCCTAACGATGTCTTGACATTTCCATTTAAGTTTTTTTTTTCTCAATCAATGAGTATTGATAGATAGTTAAATTTGAATATTTGTTATTTAATTGATTTTGACGTTTATTTTGTTATACATTAATTTTAATCAATATAGTATTTTTCATATACTTTTTAACAACTCATACATAAACCAACCATCTGTTAAATCTACTAGAAACACAATTTGTAACTACCTTAAAGTAGCATGAATATGAATTTCATAACATTATTTGATCCAAATATTGATAACAATATAATTCAATTATTTAATGACAATATAAGCAATTATAACTCTAATTATTTGAGACATTTGAAATTACAAGAAACTCTCTAAGTAAGGTAACATCTAACATCTATAATCTTGACTTGATTTTTATACTGGCATAATAATACCATCATTACTTTAACCAAGGCTAAATAATAATTCAAATAATACAACTTGACTAATACTCAAATCACCATCTAATTAATTAAAATTAATTCAAAATATCTACCATTCTCTTAACCAAATATTAACTAATAATGAAACTAACTTATCTAAATAAAATCTAATCATTGAATTTTCCTAACTAAAATATACTAAATTTAGAACTTAAATCTCAACATTAAACTACACTATTAAATCAAACTAAAACTAACAAAATCTTTAATTAACACAAACCTAAACTAAAACTAATTAAGATAATAAAATTATCTAATCCACCTACCAAATAAATCCCAACATATTCTCATATATCACTTACAACAATCAAATTTTAGTACTTTAGTATTCAACATGAAACACCATTTACCACTTAATTTAAATAGGTTTAAACAACTGAAAACAAAATGATAGCCATGAAATCTCTAAACCTAATCTAATAACAAGCATATCTTAAACATGTACCAAAACAACTAAGAAAACCAAATTTAATTCTTGCTATATTTGTATTTATTAAAAGAAACTAGTTTCAAACCTAACAATTGATTATATGTGTGAAGCTTCCACTTAAAATTTCAAACAATAATAATTTAATATAGTTATTGTCTATCTACTTTAAACTTTAATTAAATTCTAACATTTAAACTTAAATATAAAATTCCATAAAAATAAAAATAAAAATGAACATCTAATATTAATAAAATCTATAACTTTATTACTACTAAAATTATCCTAACCTAACACCTAACACAACTTACTTAACATCATAATATAATACTAATCTTAAAATATAATACTAATGCAAAACTAATCTTTTAAAAAAAAATCTAACATTAAAACTTAGAAAGAACAAATCCTAAGCTAACTTCATTAACACATAACTTCTAACAACTAACTAAAACACACATACTTTCTAACAACTAATTTACTATCTAAAATTAGTACTAGATACTACTATGCTAACATCTAACTTTAGAAACTTATTCCTAAACTAACCTAAACCCATACTAACCACTAACACACATAACATAAAACCCCAAAACCCCCTACTCTCCAACCTAGCTGCTCACTTTCCTCCTATTCTAACTGCCTCCAAGTGGGATCTCACTTTCCTAGGCATAGGATTAAGAGGGGAAAGGTGGGCTACACATGACTCAAGGGTCTAACTTGGTTTTCCCACCAATAAATGGAAATTTGGCTTATGCATAAGGAACCTCCCCAAAGTACTTGTTGTGCCCAAGGTAATGTGATAGGGAGGGTGACATCAACCACCACTAACATAATTTTAAACTTTTCCATTTCAACACATAGAAAGGAGGGGAGGAAAAAAAGGTATGATAAAACAAGGGCATGTTAATATTTTCTTTATTACAAACGTGCTCCTTAATGGATTCACCCTCCAACCCAAATTAATATGTCAGACACTTACAGCCCACTTGCTATAACACCTAGGAAGTAATGATTATAGCTTGGGCAACACATTTAGGGGATAGGATAGATAGTTATTCCATAAAGATTAGTTGGTGAGACTTTGGGATAGGCTTAGGAGGATATTTTACATTTAAGTACTTATTTATTTGGTTCCAAATCTTTTTTTTTTAAACTAAATTTAGAAAACAATTTTTTTAAAGGAATCACTTTAGAATATTCTTTGTTCCTAACAAGGGACTTTATTTTCCTTCCATACAAAATCCAAAGAACAATATTACTCTTGGAGATTTTTGTTTCTTTTTTTGTTTCCAGGTGTGAAATTTTTCTAACTTGCATAATTTTTCAAGAGGGATACTTTTGTGCCTTAAAGATTTTCATAACAAGGAGGTTTATATTTGAATTCACCAATTATTTAGTTAAGCAAGAAGGTTGAATAATTTTGTTTTATCGACAATGTGAGATTATTTGTTTCCCAATAACACAATATGGATTGAAGTTCTAAAATAACATACTTTCTCCCACAATGTATCGAAACTTGAAAATTAAATAATTGATCATCACCATTTTATCCACTTTTCCATGCACACATACATAACTGAATATTATAAAGTTCAAATGCAAGATTTGTTACTCAATATTTTCTCTTCTATTAATCAACTTGGTTCAAGGCTCCATCAGGAAAGAGCCAGTAAGAAAACCTGACATCCTTGCCAATACATCAAAATTTAAATACATTTTTTTACATAATGTTACAATTCAAAAGAATTCTCTTCTAGGTCCTTCACAAGAGATCCCTTCCAATATCTTTAATGCAGCAAGGGAATCATGGAGTAAATGAGAACTGACCCAGAGGTAAAACAACATAATAAGAAGAACAATACAAGCAAGCATCCTCATCTCAATTTCACACAATAGATTCAATATTGAACTGGACTAGGGGGGAGGTGGATTTTCCCAATAGAAGACGTCAATCACCATACCATAACATAGCCCTTTCGGGGCTAAGATTCAAGAACTTTCATTCTTCTATCAATGCCCTTTCGAGGCCAATATAACTAGAGTTTTCATTCCTTCCCTTCTTCAAGAATTCAAATTTGCATACAAGGTATGTGATGACAAGTAGGGGCCCATACACCCTACCCTCTTTCCCTCTTCTCACCATGAGAAGAGACTATAAACTATTGAGGTCCAACTAAGGCCCTTCCTGATGGGGACACAACCCAAAAACCAGAATAGACACAATAGAAAGGGGAAATTATATTAACTGAGAAAATAAGCTGGTACAAACAGTGCAGAGAAAATAAACTCAAAACATGCCCTGCGGGCTTACAATGGCATAAATCTGGAGAATATTTCTCCTTTTAGCACCTCCTCTCAAGCTCCAATCCGAACTGCCTTTTACAATGCCAGAAATCTCCTTAAATAGACCCCAGAGGGTTAAGGACTAGGAGTACATTCTAGAAAGTGCTAGTAGGCATCCACCGACAAAATAGAAGGTTCCAGAAGCTGCGTTAGAAGTCGGTGCAATTCTAGAAGAATCCAGAAACGGTAGCCGAACTTCCGGGAGGCATAACTTTTGAACCGTAACTCCGATTGACGAACCGTTTACATTTTCGGAAAGCTCTCGAAGCGCTCTATAGCTCTATGGACAAGCTTCGCTCGTCCCCCATTTTTCGACCCTTTTCGAGGTCATTTAATGCCCCAAACTTGACTTTGAAGCATTCTTAGGGGGTCTCCAAAACCCGAAAAACTGCAATAACTTTCAAACCGTGGGGCCTTTTGACCTGATTCTTTTTCTGGAATGCTCTAAATCTCGATTACATTCATCTGGCCAAGTCACACCTTCTAGGTCACCAAAATGATGGTCAAATTGCATGCTCCTATTTTTTCGGGATTTTTAAATGCACTGATAGTTGAACTATGAGAGTTGGAACCTTTATTTGAGCCAAATGGGTATCCAAAAATGCAAAGACATAAAATAGAAGCTAAGTCTAAGTACATTTTTTTGGGTGACACAGGATTGCCCTTATACCTCTGGATGCTCCTGCATCACTTCCCTCGTACTTGGCCACTTCTTCCCTATCCAAAGGTGAGTAATGCCAAAACAATCCCCACGAAATCCCCTCAAAATTTCAAAGAAAAGCATAAGAATGACATCCAAGAACAAGTTAAGATCTCTTTCCAAACAACCTCAACACACATGAAAGCAATACAAGAACAACACAATGCCTTATGCATGAATCAAAGTATGAAAAATATGAAGAACATGATCAAAAGAGTGAAGAACCCTACCTTCACAAAAGAAAGTTATGGAAAAATGACAAGTTGAGAAGAGTTTATCCTTCCTTTCCTTCAATCTTCAAACTTCTCTCTCAAAACCAGAGATTGGGTAACAACCCCAAAAACTTCTCCAAAAAGAATCTAAATATGATCTTAACTCAACTAGGCTTTAGGTAACCCCAAGGTGGAGTTTGAGTCACCAACTCATGAGAGACACAAATCAATTTTTGCAATCAACCAAAAGTAGGCTTTTTGAGTGACCCTAAAAGTCAACCTAAGAGGCTATGGGAGTGGAAAGTACTCCCAGCCCATACCCTTACCCCTAGGATACTTAAATTTAATATTTTTAGACTTTTAGGATTAATTAGAGGCCTATCCAAAGCTAGGAATATTTACTAACAACCTGTAAAATGTAGATAACTCACTAATCTTAATCAGGGGTAATTAAACTCAAAACTAACTGATTACCAAAAAGTTAACTAACCAAATCTAGCTTAAATCTTTAGGTTACTCGATTCCCTTTAACTATCATGCTGGAATGCATACACAATTCACAAGCATCAAGTGACACTATAAAAACACTGTTATGAAGCATTAACATTTATTGAATATAGAATGATGCATTCACCCAAACCATGACACAAATAAAATACTAACAATGGGGTTTGCATCTTTCATTAGATTTAACCCTGGTTTCCACAATTGATACATAGGGTTCAATTTTGTTTCTCCATTAAATTTTTTGGCTAAAATATCCTGCACACTCATTACACACATCAGTAGCTCAAGAAAATTATATGCACATATATATTAAAAACCTATCTGGATAGTTATATAAATCAGAACATAAATCTTTCATAAAATCAACTATTTACCTCATTTCTACTCATATTTAATCATCTAAATCACATAATCAGTCTAACATAACTTATTCATTAATTCATATTAAAGTACCAGAATAATCATCGTTAGGCATCCATACACCTAATCATCATAACAACACCAATTAAAGAATATAAAACTATCTGAAGTGTAAAACTTTATCATCAGGGTACCAAAATCAACACCCTTATCATTAGGTGAAAATGCCTCATAGCATCATTAGTGAAATTTCAATGTTTCAACAATTGAGTTAATGTAGAAGTTCTCGAATCACTAAGTATTTAAAACATGGTTGTATCAACTACTCTTAATTTCATTAGGACCTTCACAACATAAAACATTACTTCAGATCCATTCAAATCTCCTACAACAGATTTAACAAGAAAATCCATATTTAATAATTGCATACGAGGAGGGTCCTTACAATTACATATTGTAATTAGGTTTTAATCACTGGATCATAATAATATTGGATTTTTTATTTGGTGGACATAGCCCAGGGATTGGGTGAACCACGTTAAATCTTGGTGTCTTGTGTACTCTTCTATGTGATCTATTATTATTTTTTATTGTTTATTTGCATGTAATTGTTATTTCTGTCTGAGGTTTAATCCTAACAAGTGGTATCAGAGACAAGTTATTTTTCAAGTATCCTCTGTAGGAAAGTCTCACAATTTAGTGGAAGCAATGGTAGATGATAGTAAGCTAAGGGTTGAAAAGTTTAATGGGTAGAACTTTCGGTTATGGAAGATGCAAATGGAGGACTATCTATCAAAAGGATTTATGGAAGTTGTTGGAAGGAAAAACCAAGAATTGGGGATCTATGATAAATGATGATTGGGATCTATTAGACAGAAAGGCACTTGGAAGCATTCAATTATGCTCGACACCATTAGTGGCATTTAATATTACAAAATTCAAGATGAAAAAAGAGTTGATGAAAACTCTATAGAAATTGTATGAAAAGCCCTCCACTTTAAATAAGATATTTCTCATGAAGCATTTATTTAATATGAAAATGATAGAAGGTGGATCTATTAAGGATCATTTAAATGAGTTTAATACTCTTACTAGTCAGTTATCTTCTTTGGATATTATTTTTGATGAAGAAAATAGGGCTCTCTTGATTTTGTGTTCTTTGCCTGAAAGTTGAAATGGCTATGAGTAATTTCATTTCTAGATCTAATATTCTAAAATATGATGATGTGAGTGATGTTATTTTGAGTGAGAAAACTAGTAGGAAATCCTCAAGTGGATCTATATCAGGAAGTGTTTTGAACACACAAAGCAGAGGCAGAATGACTGAGAGAAGAAGTAATTCCAGAAATTGTGGATAGGGAAGAGGTCTCAATTGAGAGGACCAAACGACTACTAGTACTACAAGAAACTAAGGCATAAAGAGAAAGATTTTTGGACTTGAAAGAAAAATGAAGGAGAAAAGAAAGATGGAGACAAGGAGGAATGTGGTAAGTAAAAAATCTAAAGAGGATGTTTTGCTTCTATCTTTAGAAAGTGTTGATGATTCATGGGTTTTAGATTCTAGTGCTTCATTTCATGCTACATCTCATAGAGATTACTTCATTGATTATGTACAAGGGGATTTTAGGCTTGTTTATTTAAGGGATAATGAACCCTATCAGATTATTGGAAATGGAAAAGTTAAGATTAAGTTGCAAAATGGGAATCATTGGCTACTACATGAGGTAAGACATATTCCAAGGCTGAGTAGGAATTTAATTTCAGCAGGGTAACTCAGTGATTAGGGTTGTGTAGTTATTTTAATGATAAAAATTGGAAGGTTTCAAAAGGTTCCCTTGTAGTAGCAAAATGTGTGAAAGTAGGCACCTTATATCTTTGTATAGGTCATATTATTTCTTCTACTTTAATTGTTTCAGAGAAAAATGAATGTTCAAGAATAGTTGTTGTAGTTGAGTAGGGAGAACAAATAGTTGTTGCAGATTCTGATACAATGGTGTGACATCAAAAACTTGGGCCCATGATTGAGAAAGGTATGAAAGTACTTAATTCAAAGAAATTTTTACTAGGTCTAAAATGTGTTAATATCATGGATTTCTTAAAAGTTGTGTATATGGGAAACAAATTAAGATAGCGAATTTTGTGAAGACTAGAAAGAAAAATAAAAGGGAGAAATTAGAGCTTGTACATGCAGATGTATGGGGACTAGCTCATGTATCTTCCCTTAGTGGCTCTCATTATTATGTTACATTTATTGATGATGCAACTAGAAAAGTATGGGTTTATTTCATTAGATAGAAATCTGATGTATTTCAAACTTTTAAGAAATGGAAATACTTGGTTGAAAGTGAGATTGGTAAGAAATTAAAATGTCTTAGATCTAATAATGGTGGTGAGTATTACAGTCATGAATTTGAAGATTATTGCTCTACTAATGGTATTCATAGACAAGAAAAATTTCCAAGGACTCAACAGAAAAATGGAGTGGTTGAACGCATGAACAGGACTATAATGGAGCGTGCAAGGAGCATGAAGTTGCATGTTGATTTGTCTTTACACATGTGGGTGGAGGTTATCAATACTAATGTATATTTGATTAATAGATGTGCCTCTTACTTCTTTGGGTTGGGGTATTCTAGAGCAAGCATGGATTGGTAAGAAGGTGAGTTATTCTTTTCTCAAAACCTTCAGTTGTGAAGCATTTGCTTATATAGATTCTAAAAATAGGACCAAGGTAGAAGCTAAGTCAAAGAAATGTGTATTTTTTGAATATGGAATTAATGAATTTAGTTAGAGGCTTTGGAATTTTGAAAATTGTAAAATTGTAAGAAGTGGGGATGTCATATTCAATGAGAAAATGTTGTACAAAGATATGTTGCAGCAACATGAGAAGAAAGAAGATGATTATGTAGTGTTGGATGATACTCCAAAAGATGATGTTCTAAGCATTCCTTATGATGTGCAACAACTGCAATAATAAATACCACACACACCAGTAAAAGTTAGATGGTCAACATGGCTAATTAGACCTCTAGAAATATTTTCTCCTTCTTTGTATTCTATTTTACTAACTAATGCTGGTGAACCTAAATGTTATGATGAAGTTGTGCAGTTGGATAATAAGATTCAATGGAAGTCTATAATGAAAGACGAAATGGACTCTTTGCTAAAAAATAAGACATGAGATTTCTGCAAGTTTCCTACAAGTAAAAGGGCTTTACATAATAAGTGGGTTTACAAGTTGAAAGAAGAAGATGGAGGTAATAAAAAATTTAAAGTTAGATGTAGTGTCTACCCCTAGTTTACATTTTTATTATCATGCTCTAACTCTTTTAGGCCAGTTTTATGTTAGATTATTAGTAGTATTGCTTTGAGATGATCAAATATTGTTTCAGATTCAGTTGATTATATGACAAGATTACTTGGTACTCTATACTTCATGTATGCATGATGATTATTTAGTGATTTCAATTATTAATGATGATTAGTTAGATGGATTATCATGTGTTTTCTTATGGATACTTACCCATATTGCATGTGTATGGTGTGTGTGTGTGTGTGTGTGTGTGTTTTCTTTATGTATGGTATTTCTGATGTGGTTAAGGAAGGGATTCACAGTCACCTGATAGTCAGGATCTACATGATGCATCACTTCCTGCCATTGTCCATTTAGCTTAGTATATAGGTGTTTGTATATGCATGAATTTTATACAAATTGCAGGTATCAGGTATTGACTTCCCTGAATTGCTAGGATGAGCGTACCCTATCGCATTATCTTAATGGTAAGAGAGGGGAGATAAATTCTTAAGTCCAAATCTTAAACCTTTAACCCATTTGTCTTAAAAAATTAGGACAAGTATCTATGTTGTTTACCTTCTAAATGCATTGTATGAGGTTAATTTGTGATTATAACCCTTTAGTTTGATCTTGTATATATTTCTCTTTGATGGGTTTTCGTTTTTTTTTTATAAGTCTTTGGTGATTTTTTCCTATTAATTAAGTCAAATTAAATGATTAAATTAATGATTTAATTTAATGGAAAATCATTATGATATTTTAATATTTAATTAATTAAAAAATTAATTAAATATAAATGATTAAAGATAAAGATAAAAGTTATAAGGTTAAATTTTAGAGCGTAATAATATTTATTTAATTTAATAATAATATTTAGAGTTCAATTTTAAATAAATACTAAATACTATTATTATTTAAGTTAATAAATATTTTATCAATTAATATTTTGAAAATTAATTAAAGCATGAAAAGGTATTAATTTATTAAGAATTTTAAATTGCATAAAATATGCATGAGATTAAAATATAACAAATTAATTAAAAAGTAAAAACAAAATATATTAATTTATTAAAAGTTTTAAGATTGCATAATGTGTGTATGCGATTAAAATTTAATAAATTAATTAAAAAGAGAAGTCAAGTGAAAATTAAATAAAGTTATTTTATAATTCATTAAACATACATGAAAAGGATAAAGAAAAGATAATAAAAAGTTAATGTTTGGTGAGCAAGGAGTCCTCTCGGGTGATCACACAATTAGTGCCCCACTTTTAACAAAGAACTCCTTATCACTAATTGAGGGTTCATTTTTAAAAAATTACGAATTTGGGAGAAAAATTTTTGGAAGAGAGAAGGTTTTGAGAGGAGAAATTTCTCTCACAATCTTTTTGGGCGTAGTGATTAGCATCAAAGTCTAGGTAGATCTTTATGATGATTTGCACAGTTTAATATGATTATTTTTTCTTGTCTTCATCATGATTGTGATATGATTATCTAGATAGCTCTTTATGATGAGTATTTTGATTTGTAATTTCGTGTGTGTATGTGTGTGTGTGTGTGTGTGTGGATATTCCTTCTGCATACATAGAGATTAAAAGATCTTAAATTTCCTAATCAGTAATTTTCAAATTAGATATTTAACTAGGGAGGGTTTTGTAATTTAATAAGGAAGATTTAAATAGAGAATTCGACTGGTTGGCCATATTTTCCCTACCAAGGTATTGCTGGAATTTTTTATAAAAATATATATTTAAAACAAAATTAATGAGGGGGGGAGGTTGTTGATATTTTATATTTATAAACCAAAATTATTTTTTTTAAAATAAATTAAAAAAAAAAAAATATATATATATATATATATATATATATATATATATATATATATATATATATATATATATATATATATATATATAAAGGGGAGGCGAGGCGGTGACACCCCCACACTCCCCCCCCCCATGGTTGTTGTTCATACTTGTGCTACGGTAGCAACAGTTAATGACTGTTGCGGCAGCAGTTGAAGGTATACGGCCCTAGTCGTTTTAATATAACATCGGTGGACCTTTGAAGAATATGCCAACCCATTTCTTTTATAATTTTTTTTTAATATAATATAATTTTATTAAATTTATTTATTGATTAATAAAAAAATTATTTAATAATTTTATCAAACGCATTTATTAATTGTTAAAAAAATTATTTATTAATTTTATTAATTTTATTAATTATTAACTATTTAATAAGAGATATATATTATTAACATAGTTTGTTTAATATTAATTAATTAATTTAATTATATGTATTTAAGTTTAAATAAAAATAGAAATTATTTAGTGAAGTGTTAGATTTATTCTATTATTAATTAATGATATTGTTTTTAATTAAATTATAATTAATTTAATTAAAAATTAAAAATTATTATTTAATAATTTAAATAAATAATTACCCTAAATTATTTTGAATGATTGACTTGAAATCAAATGGGGTAATTCTATATTTTATTCAAATAAATGAATGGGTTAACTTGTAGGGTAAACTGAGAATCTTATGTACTTGAAACATTCATTGAAATGAATATTGAAACCATACATTTAACTCAACCACGTGTTTTCAAAATCAAACCAAACTATGAAACCTACACTATGTATCTATATGTTGTCTATGTTTGAGTTTGGGTTGACTAGAGTGTTGACCAGTTCTAGGACATCTACCAGAGGCTTGGGAGTTCTATAAATGTGGTATTATGTTGACTCATCTTGATTATTTTAACTCAACCATGGTAATGTGTTGGTATGCTCTATGATGAGTGTGATTATGTTGTTAGTTATTGTTTTCATTATCATTATGGGATAGTGAGATAAGTTCTATAATATACTTGACTTAACCATTGTGAGTCTTCGATCAGTATTTTGGGATACTTTCCAGTTGCTCGTAGAGAACTGATGTGTTATTGTGATCTATCTTTTGATGTTTTTCAGTCACTTGTATAGGAATGAGGTAATTTTATATGATTATTTGATTTGTGATTTCATGAGCTTATGGTAGGTTATTTATATGTAATGTCGGGAAGTGGCTTGCAATGGAGGTCGGGGTCCTAAGTGGCTGCCAAGGTAACTCATTGTAAGTTTTTTAATAAGTGAAAACACTACACTAAATGGGAATAAAATGAACTTAATAAGAGTCTTTGTATGCTCTCATCCATGCCTCAAATGCTAGTACAGACTATGATGAGAGTAGAAAGAATGCTTGGTGGCAACCATGCATCGTTAGTATGCCTTGTCAATACAAGAGGATGCTAGTGTTGCATAGGGATCACTAGGGGGTTGGGGTCCTGAGAGACTACCAGAGTAACTCTAGCATGATTCATGTGATGACACTTACCCACTTACATAGTAGGTTTCATATGTGTCTTTGTGTACCTTTGAGTCTAGATGTCAAGTTTCTTTATAACCTTTGAGTTAGATTGCTTATAGGGTTTCCTAGACTTAGAGTGTACTTTTGATATTTGGATTGATATCCTATTTGAGACTTGAGACTATCTCCTCAATGCGGTGGGAGTGGCCCATTTAGGTTCCACACAGTCAGATGGTAGTGCTTTTTACTCTTACCACTAAGATCTATCTGTTGATACCGTGGCTAGAGTTTCCTTGTCTACATTTCCTTTCTTTCTATCTTTTTGTATTATGATGGATGGTTATATCTTTATGATGGATAGTTATATTTTTATGATAGATGGTTTCATTTATTGGATCATACTTTGTATCATGGATCCGAGGACGATGATGTAATCTATTCTTATAAATGTATACTATTTTAGCCTTTCATACCCTATGACATGTACGGTGGATGATTAAGCATTCCAAATTTTATTGCCAAGTGGCATTCAAAACAAATGTATATTATTTAAATGGACATTGGACTTTTAATTATTCTTTCATATGGATGTGGTATTTAATTGACTTAGTATTAATTAAATTTAAATTTGATTCAACATGTTGGATCCTTAAGGAATGTAACATATTATGTATGCTTATAGATGATTGTATGTTATTGCTTCCACTACTTTATGATTGATGTGTATGTTATTCCTTCTTCTTTTTTTAAAAAAGTTCAGAAAATTTAGTAAAAACTTTAGGTTAATTCTTTTGGATCCCTTGGTGGGGCATTACACCAAATTAGTTGTAAAAAGATTTGCATAGAAAAAAGGCATTGATTTTGATGAGCTAACCAGGGTATCTTACGAAGAATTCTACTTTGCACTCAAAGACAAAACATATTTAGTTGCAATACCATTTCATTTGATTAGTTATTTTTATACTTTAGTTATTTTGCACGTAAATTTTTACAATAGTTTTGAAAATCTATATAGCTATACATTATAATGTTATAGTTAATAATTTAATGTTGATGTACATAGATTTTTATAATAGTTTTGAAAATCCATATAGATAACTATTGAAACTAAACATTATAATAATATAGTTAATATTTTATCTTTTTTAATTCCTAGAATCATTATAAATATGTTGAAAATGTATTAGAATTAAATTAGTTAATTGCAAATTTATATTAACATTACATATCAAGGAAGTAATATAATATGGGTAAGTATGTTCATCATATTCTAATAAATTAATTGATTTAAATATTCATATTAGTTAATACCCAATGCTATGAATATTTATCTCTATTCACCTTATGTATATGAACTTTTGTATTATATAAAGCTTATAGTAACATGTACCTTGCATATAAATGATATTATAAATTATAAATAAAATTACATATAAAATTCAAATAATAGGTAGCCACATAACTAAAGGCAAGTACATAGCCACTAAGTAGAACTTGTTATATTTTCTACTCCTTCAAATCTGCCTTCATTTGGGAATTAAACCTATTCTATCATTTTGCACTTTCAATTCTTCTAGAGAGTTTTGCGGCTTAGAAAAATGAGGGTTTGTCAGTTTGAATGGAAATTTCTCACATTTGGAAGAGTTATTTTTCATTTCCAATTTGCACAAGAGTACAAGTATAGACAGCATTTTTTGGTTTCTAAATGAACATTGAAATAGTTCATTGAATATATATTCTCAAAACTTTATTAATTTTATTACATGCTTTGTTTTGTGTATTCTCTATTCTTTGTAGTTGTCAACTTGTATGAGAAGTCTTTGATAAAACAATCTATATATCTAGGCTTTTATTTTCCCTCTATTATGTTTATTATTGTTTAAATAAATAGAAAGCTCATAACACTTCAAAAGAATATATGTAGCTCTATTTCTTTTCAGAAAAATAAGGGTTCTGATTGTATCTATTTCCACGGCTATTTGTTTTCTATTGGAAAGAGGGATCTTCATTTTTTTTAAACTGTTGTACCTATATATGTCTCACCATACCAGCCAAATCCATTTAAATACCTTTATTTGTTCAAAAGACCGCATCATCTTCTATGCTATGAACAACAACCTCCACCTCTCTATATTTCCATGTCATCAAACATGGTGAATCAAGAATATTAAATGGGCTCCTTTCGTGTATTTTAAAAATTTCTTTTCTACTAACTCTTTGTTGGAAATGAGAAGCTCCATTTCTTTGCAAAACAATGAGGGTTTGTTGCTCTAGTTTATTTAGCACAAACTTTCTATTTAAAAGAATTTATTTGTATCATGAATCTTTGCCATTTTTTTCTAAAACACATGAAAACGTATTGCTGAAATAAATTGGTGCGCAAAGATATCGATAACTCCTATAATACTACTCAAATTCACATAAAGTTTATTGTCTTTTTGCTTCAATAAAGGTTATCTCTCCAGTTGAAATTTTAGACCAACCCAGATCACAGACTGGGAGAAAGGCCAAAACACGACCGACTATCTTATACATGGCTGAAAGTGGCATTGTATATTCAACAAAATTTCATTTTTTGCAATCTAATCTTTGTTAACAAATTATAGACTTTTCTAGTATATCTTTCTTTAGGTAATGAATACGATTCTTGGATGCATTTGAAACAATATTATTTGGATGATTTTGTTTTTGAATTCACTAGTTCTCTACATTGCGCGAACTATGCTTTAGCTATTCATATGATACTCCACATGTCTTATTGAATGATCACTGACATTGATGGATATCTTTTCCTGGGAAGTATGAATTTTCAGCATTTTCATTTGCAATATGTCATTGGAAAGTTGCTTGTCTCTTATATAGCTTTCAAAATCAGCTTCCTACATGGTCTAACTGCCGTAAAAGAAATCATGTGATTGTTCGTGAGTACCTTAAAGGACTTCCATATTTGTCATTGTAACTAATCTTTGAGTTGTTCCTATACGTTACATTACCTCCATGCAATTTAGTTGCTATAGCCATTCTGTTACTATAGCCAATCACTATAAATCTCTATGTAGCTTCTGAAGTCCAACGTAATCATTTTAATTAAACTTTTATGTAACTATAAATGAAGATATGTTTTCTTTAATTTGTCAATTTTTTCATAGAATCTTTTGAATAAATTATTAATATGTTTCTCTTTTAGTTTCTTTACTTTCAAAAGAGGAAAAATCGTTGTCACAAACATAGCATTTAAACCATGAATGTTCTTGCACATTGTTGAATTGTCATTTTGCACAATGCTTAACAGCAAGAATCCTTTCGAACTCTTCTCTTGAAAAGTCAATCTGAGATCAACACCAAGGTTTTGAGCAATCTTGTGACGTACTAGAATCCACTCATTAGAAGATAAATGTATTTGTTCATCAGGAGGTGTTTGTTGGTTCGAACAATCCGGATAAGATGTAGAATCTACTTGCTATTTCAAAAGGATAAAATACACAAAAAGAAATATTTTTTTTGTATTTTTCTATTTTTTAATGAATGCAATATAACAATGTGACTATGAATTCCTAATTTAACCAAGTGTTTGTCAAAGAAAATAACAAAGATAGGGTAACAAGAAGTTTAAGCAAATAACATGAAAGTAAAATCCTAACGGACATAAGCCACAGAAACAACGTGTTTGCGAATTAAGCCTTTCAAAAGATTGGCAGGTAACCAATGAAAATAGGAGCAATGCTTCCTTAATTCCACTGATGCAATCGTCGATGGGAATTTAGTAACCATAAGATGTTTCATTTTTCATCAAATTGCAAAGTCATAGAAAGTGCGCTCATGCGAGACGAAAAGTTATGCAAGAGCAATATGATGATCTTCTCTCAAACTAAGTATGTTAGCAAAATTTGTAGACCTATAGAAAACACCATAAAAGATCGCACAACTAGAATAATGCAATAAAATAATTGGCTCAATTACACTTCATGAACATACATCCACAAAATATAACTCACTTAGACAAGAATCACTACACTCCAAATGTGAGCACCAATAGCATATATTATTGCATCAAAATAATGGCGGCCTAGAATACATATTACATTCCTAAATTTATAAGAAATCTTCTCCTCAATTTGTGTTGAGAGTGAGAAATATCTTTGTGCAATCATATGCTTCTAAACTAATAAAACAAATCTATTTATATACAAACTGACTCTCTAACTAATGCTTAAAAGGACTCCATCCATATTTATATCATTAAATGGATGCATGAGCCTTTACATATCTTAAAACAAAGAAAGCATGAGAAAATAAGAAGAAGAAATCCTTTAGATGATGTAGGAGTGTCAAGAAGTGCAAAAAATAAAAATTTCATCTTCATTAATCGTCTATAGGAGGTAATCTACTGTCAGAATGCATTTTTTATGCATGGAAAGCACTAAATTTAGAATTGATAGTTAACTATCAACGCACCTCTAAATTCTTCAAAATCTTCTAGCAAACCTTTGAAAAAGCACACCTCGAAAGCAATGCAATTGTGCACATATGCACCTCAAAAGTAGGTTCAAAAATTAAAAAATTCACTAAGTGTCAAAATTGAAATTCTGGCTTCCGGGTTTTGTCCCTCTTTATAGCACAGCTATGTCTACATATTTGCCCTTGAATTTCTCAATAATCTCAATGACTTGAGCTACATATAGAAAATCTAAGACTTCATAATTATCCTTTACTTTTTGCCTATAATTTCCCACCTCGATGCAAGTCTCTGCAAAATTTATGAGTTTCACATCCAACTCTAATAATGCTTCTTCCATTTTGAATACTTGTCTAATATCATCATCATTAGTAGCTTTCTCAAAAGTCTTCCAAAATTGCTCAACTACTATCTCTATAGCTATTAATTTATCCCTAGAATCATCTTCAAAAATGTCTAAACATGCATCGCTATAATATTTCTCTGCCTCCAAAATTTGCTCTTGGGTTTGATCCTTGAGCTTGTGAATCTTCACATGTAATGATTCCATTACTTTATTTCCATTCAAAATCTTCTTTATCCAATCATCAATCTTATCTAACTCTTCTACTGTATACACCTCCATTAACATCTAATACCTTTGGCCTTTGATTTCCTATAGTGCTTGCAAGTTCTTGCCCTAAGTATGTAATTCATCCATCAAACCAAAATCTTGATTCAAAATGGCCACTATCCTATCCACGTTATCTTTCATATGGTGTAGCAACTTAAGATTTCCCTATATAATATGTACACCTTTCTCCTCAAAACTTTCTTGTCATTGCTAACAAGCTCTCAAAAATGGGTCTAGCTGTATTGTCCCCTTTTCTCTTCTCTCTAGTGTTCATTCAAAGTTTCCTCAAGATTTGCAGGATCTAAAGGACCAACAACTCCATTCAGATATCCTTTTAGGATCTCATTTTGTCTCTAAAATGTTATCAATTCTACCTCATCTTGTTCTAAGTGCCTAAGCACTTCTTTAATTCCCATTATCACCATTACCTTAGCCATGTCCAAAGTAGGTTTCCCAAGCATGCCCTCATTGATCTGATAATCTCTTGGAGTCAATTCTTCAACATCTATATGTGGAGGAGGGATAGCCACATGAGCAAATAAGTCTCAATTCTAATCACTCATAATGAAGGCTAATGCTCGTGCATCCTTTGGTGGTGACTCAGGTTTTCTAAGAACTTCAATCAATTCCATCCTATCCTCTTCCTCAGTAGTGAATTGTTGTCTTTTGTTTCTAATGACTTCTTTCCTCAACCATCTTAGTACATACTCTATTGGGGATTTTCCTTTTGAAGATGATGGAGTTTGCTCTACTATGCTCTTCCCTTTATCCATCCTCTCTGGAGTCTTCTCCTTCTGTGAGGGATCCACATTAGGAGCCTCTATATTTGTGGAGTCCACTATTCTCATCTCTATGTCTTGGGAAGTTTTCTGAGGTTGCTCGCTTATTTTCCTTTCTTTTGACACTTCGTTGGTGGATGCTTGTTGTGGCTCTTCCCCTTGTTCTACTTGAACTTGTTCTTCTTCAGTTTTTGGAGGAAGAGGGGTAGATGATCCCTTACCTACACAAAATGTAACATGAACAGGTGATGTTGGAGCTACTTCAAGTCCTTGTGGCTTAGGTGGCAACTGACTCCAATCCTCCTATTGAGGTTCATTAGTCAGAGTATCCCTTATTTTATCTCCAACCAACTTAGTGTCGATGAGCATGAAATCAAAATCTAACATCTGAAAGACATTAGTGCCCTCGCCCTCCTACTCATTGATTTATTGTTGCAACTCATCTTCTAATGTAGTAAACTGAATAGGCTTCTCAGGAATGGGTGGCGGTGTAATTGTGGAGCTTCTTCTCAATTCTAACTATGTAGCTCTTGCAAGATAAATCCTCTAGTTCAAAGGAAGGTTGTCATCTTCATCCTCATCATCCTCTTCTTCTTCTCCCTCGGGGATAACTTCTAGGACTGATGAGAAAGGAATCACTCTCCTAATCATCTTTTGCCTCCTCTTGATCAAAGTCTTAATCTTTCTTCTCTTAATAGAAGATGGGGAGGCTTGTACCTCTTGTTGAGGTGGAGACACTTCTTGTACTTCCATTTTAGCTCCTCGTTGCTCTTCCTTCATTAGTGGCACTTGAGGATTATCCTAGGTCTGTGTAGCTTCAATATTTTCTAACCCTTATACATTTTCTTCCCCTGGCTATGGAGGTGCTTGAGTTGCTCCCTCTTATGGCTTGGCTTGTTGAGGAGAATTCCTCTTCCTCTTATCTTTACCTTTCTAAGCCCGATAATAGCCAACTTCTCTATCAAGTTGGTGCACTATTTCTGGCCTTATTAGCGACTGAGCTATAAATTTGGGTACTATGACTTTGGCTCCTCGACCTCTTGCTGGGTAGGCTTGAGCGTGGAAGACCACTACTTGAGGAATTGAATCCAACTTAAAAGGTCTTTTGATCCTATCCTTCGTTAATTTGATGACATACCTATACCTATGATTGATGTATGAGTTTTCTTCTTTGTCAATCTCAGCATTCATGATAGGTCGATCACTAATCTTATCCCTATTGAACAATGGATCAAGAACATCCTCTATATCAATCTTCAAATGGATCTTTAGTTTCAAGGCACTACTTTCTAGATAGAGAGTCATCCTACAATAATCCCTTATACAGATATCATAGTTGTCTATTGTGATTGTCCAGTGATCCTTGACTGCATCTTCATGTTGAAATGTCTTGCCAGCCAAATATTGTACCCTTCCAATGTTATCAAAATAAAGGTGAGGATATTTATATTCCTCTAAGGGATATTGATCCCATTCAGGCTCGAAAGATGGAATATCTTGTCTCTGGACCACACTAAATGGTTCTATCGTAATATGCCATAACCATTTTATTTTATATCATTTCCTAACTCTATCGTAAGCAAACAAGAGTTGTCGAGTGATTTCAAGTAGAATGAGTATGTCACTAGGACACCTAGGGAGCTTCTTGGGGTTGATAGTGGTACCAAAAAACCTTAAATAGGTGAATGTTTGAAACTAGATATAGTAGGCTCCAACCTCTAATATCTTAGTTGCTGCCTCCTCTGACATCCTCTTCACACAATCCCCCTCAATGAATCAGATTATTGTAAATATAAATGCATCATTCACTATCTTGTATTCCTTACTATGCTCTGGGAGCTTCTTTTTCACTAGCTAAGGATACACTATATAGGGCCATGCATTTGCATCTTGCACGCTACTCTTTTTGTAGATTCTTGGATGATTTGTTGCCCTTACAACTAACAAATATACCAAATATGATGTCATATAGAACTTATGGTTATTCTTAACTACCACTAGCTACTCACCCAAGTTCTCACTAAGAATCAAAGCCCAATCAATTGGCATATTCATTGTCTTGATGGTCTCAATAAAATGCACCATCCAAATATTCAGGTGTCCTAATGCTGGCAACCCCATGACTCTAGTCAAGAGTATTATAGAATATCCAATATCTTCTTTCATGTAGCCTCTCGTCATGTTGAATTTGCCTACTTTACACCCTAGAGGAGTCTTCTCAATGAGGTAAAAGGACTGAATGATTTTGGAAGCTTTGTCTACATGTTCACTATACCATCTTTTGACTTGGTGATAGGTCAATCTAATGAACTAATCTACCCTCAAAAGATGGAACACCTTTTCTATGTTCTTGGGTTAGAGATCAAGGATGATCTCTCCAGTTATGCTCTTTATGACCCTTTCTTCAAAGACATAGTTAGTTGCTAATGTCATGATCAGCTCTAAAGATTGCATTGTTACTAGATGTGATGTTACATTAACAAGTCCTGATTGGATCAAAGCGGCTATCATTGGGGATCTTTTGGTGGGTTTTTTGCATAGTGTTAGGAATGCACTCAAGTCTATGTGATCGAGTTCAGTGTCCCAAATCTCTAAATAATCATCTTGAAAGCATGATTTGGCTGGAGCATCTTGAAACTTGAACACCACGGGTTTTGGGACCATCTTTGTAGCAAGGGAGGATGATGAAGAAGCCATTGAATCTGCACAAAAATAATGTTGATTAGTCTGGAGTCAAAGAAAAATTGATTAATTCAAACCCTAACAATGATTCGAAAAAACCAAAAAACCCTAACTATTTAAAACATCAAAAATCCAATTTGTAACCTTTTTATGCAGAAAAAGGGCATACCTGGCACACCTTGGAGGTGCTCTAGGTGCGCTTATCCTTGAAAAATCAAAGTGTGCACTCAATACACCTTTGAGGTGCACCTAGTGTGCACCTTGATTTCTTTGTTGAGTTATACTACACACCTAGACTTAAGCTTTTATATGTTTTTTTTTTAAAGTTTTTAGGGTTTATTGCATAGACAAAAGGTGTGGCACCTTTTAGGTATTTTAACATTGTTTTTATTGAACGTGTAGGTGGGAGGAAGCAAGAAGAAGCAGAGTTGCATGCCTAATGAAGTGTGCTACTATGATGCGAGAGTTGGTAGCAAAGAAAATGTGAAGTGAAGGGGGTAGGAAGGTCTCAGGTTTTATAGACCTGAGGACCCAGTGCACCTCTTGGTGGTGCACAACTACACTATTGCACATCACCCAGGGTGATGCCTCCTCTATGAATTTGGTGCACTAGGGCACCTGGGGAGGTGCATTGGTGAACCATTTTTCTTTGCAAAAATGACTTAGTCATTCTAATGATGAGTTCCAAAATCTAGGTTCTTAATCCAAGACACGAATCTAACCAAAAAGCACTAGATATAACCCTAAAAAAGACTCGAACCCTAGACTAGGGATCCAGAAAGGTCAAAAAATAAAGTAGGGGGTCCTCATTTCTAGGCGAAATGGGGTGTGAGTTGTGAAACGACAACACACATATACCTACACATTAAAATAAACTTTTTAAATAAAACATGTTACTATTTTGATCGGTTCCCCTACAAATTTACATTCTGTATAATGTCATTTGATGTTTCATAATGTAGGAGTTACTATATATTGGTGTTATTGAGATTTTTCATTGCCTAGTCTCATATAGACTAACCCCCTCTCACCTTCAATATTTTTTAGGTACATGCTCCTGATAGTGCAACTCAACAACTAACTAGCTAGGAACACTACTTTCAATCTGTCATCCTACTCAGGAAATGGTGAACCTTCCCTTCTTTCTTGACTTCTAAATTGTTGTGCATTAGTTGCATTGAATATAATGAAGATCTTGTACCATGCACTTTTCTATAGGTAAATACAAATAAATACTCTAAATTGGAAAAAAATTGTATTTATATGTCTTTTGTAACACCTTTGTGGAATAATATTTTGATCTTATTTTCATGATTAATGAGTCCTTTCATATTGCATACTTTGTACACTCCATTCTCTCTTGAATGTTTAACTCAAAATGAAGCACAATGAACATCACCTTTAAAAAATCAAATTGTACCAATCCATATTAGCTATAAAGCTTGTATTTGTATGCCAATTTTAGCATAAAGCAAAAATTGATAACATTTTTGGTCACTTCTTGGGGGTGTTTGCCTGCTAAAATAACTAGATTAGTTTTCCTTTTTCATTCCATTAGGCACAAAGTCAACTCTTGATTTGAAAACTTGGAAATTTGAAACTTTCTCAAACTGAAAAGAAACTATCACACTCATAAACTAAAAACTGAAAGCTCGCACAAAATTAAAACTGAAATCTACAATATGTGACAGGAACTCACATTTGTTTGTCTTTATTATTATGGTGTAGGTGGTATACCAGATTTTTTGGAGTGAAATACTACCTCCTTTAGTTTTATAGATCTGTTTCACTGGTATATCATCTATATGATGACCATGGAGGTGGTAGGTTTTCATTTTTACTATAAATTATAGAGTCATGTGTTAGAAACACCTACTAAAATTCAAAACCAAACTAAAGACAACTAAAATACTAATTATTGGATGTCATGATTAGCACTTATTAAACTCTAAAAAACATGCATGCTAAAAACCAACATTTGACTATAGTAAGTTATGAGATATTGATCTCTACCTCAAATGAAATCACTACAAGGTTGATCAAAATAACTTCCTAACCTCATAATCCAAGATAATATCTCTCTTTTACTAGCAACTAATAAGACCTTAAGAATGAAAATGAACTTGAGGATATTCTGTAATTTATTTTGAAAAATACATGGTTGTTGACATGATGGTTCTTTTGAATGTTACTAAGAAATAAGTATGCATCTTAATCAACTAGTTTCTCAACAGGAACATCTCCTATAGGTAGTTTAATCAAATTAGGTGGCCTATTTTCTTTGAATCTAGCAATGTGCCTAAGTGGACAACCCTTAGTATGCACAAAAATTGATGGCTTGGTATGAACCTTTTGTTTATATACATCTCCTTCTTGTTTATTTTCTTTATAGGGATAATCAACCCTTTGCCCACTAATTCATACAACTCTAATCATCGTTTGTCCTTGTTTATCCCAAGTGGATTAAAGAGAACAACATGCCTATTAGTTTGATATTCCTGATTAGTGCATGCTTGACCCTTACAAAAAAATAGATCATCAACCAAATGTAAACAAAACTCTTCTATGATATAGGTAAAATAATCCTCTTGCAACTATTCACTAGTTATTTTACATTCATTGTCATCAACATGATTAGAAATTTGAGAATTTGGTAAACTATGTAGATTTTTTCCTTTTTGAACATGCTTACCCCCTTCTTGTTGTTTCTAATGATTTTCTTCAGAAAATCCTTTCTAAACAGGTGCTGGTTCTAATTCAAATTTAGGATGTATCAGTTGTTCCAAACCTATTTGCAAATCTAAACCCCCTTTTGGTGCCATTATCTGAATAAGATCATCATTTTGTCTAATGACATTAGAGATTTTGTTAAACATATCAACCACAACCTCATACTCAGGCTAAATATAACTAGGTAGCTCACCAAACCAACAAGGAAGATAATTTGCATCATCATGTGACTCTAACTCACTAGTAGGAACCCCTTTAATAATTTGTACCTTATCTAATACATTCTCTTGAACCTCATCAATAAAAATTTTATTAGCAATGAGTTTTTTTATCACTTGTAATTGACTTGTCCAATAATCTTAACTTTACACATATGTATGTCTATTGGTAAAATGACTAAGTTTTCTACACATATGTCACTTTTATGCACTATATCTTGAGAAGTCATAATAGCATTCACTACTTGAGGCTTCTTTAGACTTAAAAGGTATTAACTCCTAAAGTACTTGAGCATCAATGAGTTTACTATATGGAAATACTTTCTCAAGAACAATTTTTTTCAAAATTAGGAAATGCAAACATACTTGGTTGTCCTGGTAAAGGCTCTTGCAACAATACAGAATGTACAAAATTTGAAACTTCATAATTAGATGGCTTAGAGGGTCTACCTTGAATAAAGCTAGGAATGTTGACTCTAGGAACTTGCTTTGGAAGAGTTTGTTGCATTCTTTCATGCTGTCTAATCATCTCCTCTATTGAGAGCACAAAGTGCAAATCCATCATCAAGGTTAATACAGTAGCTCACTAAGTTCATAGGTTTCTTTGTGTTGTTTTATCAAATTTGCAAAAAGAAAACCCCTTCTCATTCATCATGTAGCTTCCCATATTACCTCTTCTCATATGATTGAGTGGATGCTTCTCAAGAATGCTTTGACTATACTGTGAATTATGATTGAATCTTTGACTAAAATCTCTATTCTAATTTTGTTTACTAACCTGATAACTAGAAACATTTTGATAAGAAACTTGATTAGACATGTTACCTTGATTATTCTTCCTTTTGAGACTTGTAATCTCAATGCCATAGCTCTCTAAGGTCATCAACATGTTCTAATTTTCCTCTTTAAGTTGTTGATTCTAAACTTTGAGCTCTTCTAATGGCACTATAATTGTTGGAATGTAACAACTATAATAGGTTTAATAGCTTACATGCCTGACTAGATTTCTACAATGTATGGCATTAGAAGCCTTGGTGCAAGCTTACTAGCTTGTATAAAATAGGCCTCTAGAGCAATAGCTATGTCAAACACTTTTGGTGAGGTATTTCCTCTCATTGATTGAATCATCACTAAAATATCACTATTTAATGCCTTTAGATAAAACAAAAATGCATAAGCATTTGATGGCCTCACAAAAATGGGAATCTGGTTCCATGTCCTTCTGAACCAATGATTGAAATCAAACATTAAAGCATGACCCTGTCGCTTAATAGTAGTCAAATGCTCAAACAATGAAAGATGATCAAACTTATCCTCAAATTGACAATTCAATTATTCTAATAATTCATCCCATGTAGATATTGAATTAATTGCTAACCTTGTAAAATAGTCAAGAGCCTTACCTTTTAATAATGCTACAAGTAGCTTCAATGTGTCATCCTGATGAGTAAGTTGATGAACCCCACACAAAGAAGCCACATCTCTGATGTGTTCAAACAAAGAAACTTGATCTTGACCTATGAAATGAGGTAAATGCTTTAGGGCTTCTCTCAGTCTGTCATGATGCTGCTAAATATTCAACAAACTACCTTAATTAAATGCCACAAATGGTAGATTCCTTAGCTGTTGATGAGCCATTCAAAATCCAAATTTGTTGTAAGTATTGAATCTACAAAAACTTGTAATATAGAGTCACCAAGTGTTCAAAATCACCTTCTAAAAAGGCTAAATACATGTTCACACCAATATATATATATGTATGTATGTATGTATGTATGTATGTATGTATGTATGTATGTATCTCAAATGAACTATGGATCAGTTTGTGTCCCATCAGGCGTGCAAAAAAAAATTATCAATCAAGATTGCCCCTATAGTGTGATGTGGTGTCAAGCTATCATGTTAAAATTATTAGAATCATTAATCTTTCTTTGGTTGTATTTATTAAATGGCCGGATGAACCAAGGTATCCCTTATGTATTTTGTCCTCTTGTCCATGTGTGAGGACAAGTCATTTTTGTAATTCCTTTATTACAAAAAATAGTTGATTCCTCCTTAGGAGGATTATGGCACTTTTTATGCACACACTTATGAATGTGTAAATCATTCACATAGGATTTACTAAATAACTCCTCTTCTCATCTCTATATAAGAGATGTTCCTCTCTCATTCTCCATACACACACTCACTATGTAGTTTGTTTGTAATGACTAAATGGCTCCATCTCTCTTTTCCTCTCTCTTTTATTCTTTAGGATTTTGTCCCATTCATATTATACACAAGGGATTTTCTTTGTTTTCCCCTTTCAAAATCTGTCTCCTCTTGTTGATTCATTGGTGGTTGGTACTTGGATTTTTTTTTATTCCATGCTCTCTTGGCTTTAACTTTATGATAACTAGTTTCATAACAAGCTCTCATGGATTATTTCATTTCATTTTGTTCATGTGAAGGTTACCACATTGGAGACTTTTTATTGATAGAAGAAGAGAAGAAAAGCTTCATTACTAAAAACATTAACCCTCTTTAGAAGGTTTACCACCAAAGAGTCATTTTTTGTCATCTAATCTTGTTTTATTTTATCTTGCTTTGGAAGACTTGTTGCCAAAACAAAGAAAAAAATTTCTCTACTTTTTTCGTAATCCATTCTTGCAAGTTTTCATTTAATCTAAGAAGTCTATTGTTACAAGTCTTTCTTTACAAATATTGTAGATTTCTTTGATAGAAAGGAAAGAAAATATAACTAACCCTTCTTGGCTTAACAAAGCATTTTATTACAAGTTGTTATAGATTTTAAATCTATTATCTTCACAATTAATCAAATTTTGTTTATTTATTTTCATTCTTCTTGTATTATTTTCATATATGCCTAATTTATTGTTCAAGATCAGTTCAATCCAACGTGAAGATTCACATTTTTCTGCTCGTCACTTTTTAGCCCACTCCTCTCGGTTCTATTCTTTCCTACTAATGTTGGTCATCTATTTGATCTGTCCGGTCTTAATCATGCTTCTCATTTTGTCTTCACCTAAATTTTTTTAACTAGATCATCCTTTGTGTGCTACACATGTCCATTCTATTTGTTTTACTCTAAAATTTATGCTCATTATTTTATTTAGTAGAGGCATTGATTCAAATTCTTTCCTTGCACCATATATTCGACACCCAAGTAATATTTGTCACCACTAAACTCATAATCAAAATAATTAAGCCCAAGATTGCAACATTGCTTATTATCCTCTATCACTGTTGCTTCTCCCTATTGACTTTGGCAAACAAGACATAAATTACATGAGAACAAATATTCAATGGTGAATCTATAGATTTTGGCAACGCTCCCAAACTTAGCAATGTGTTAAATGAGGTTAATCTTACTAGAAAACTCTGTAATTTTTTTAAATTATGATTCTTGTAAGTTTTTTTAAAGTTTGATTCTTCGAAATATATAAATTTGTATACATTATTCAACTATTCTTTGAATATTGCAATTTTATTTTACATAGTAATTATATTTTAAGCATGGGAAATTTGTGAATAGCTTGTCCTAATTTTATTTTCTAATCATGTAGTTCTTTTTATATTTTTTTCCAAACTTTTGATGTTATGGAAATGAAATATTTTCAAGATTTGTATACTATTTTGCATCTTATAATTCTATTACAAAATAGGTTACTCCTATCTGCTTATCGTTGCATGTACAGAAACTTGCAACTGCTAGTGTTAGTATATTTTTAAAAGAGAGATTATTTCATTTTTTAATAAACTAATAAGAGGGTATGTAATTTCTCGAAAGGGTATCTCTCCTTTACCTCTCCTTTTACATATCTCCTCTTTCTTTTACTCAATGATTTAATTATATAGTTCAAAAGTATCATTTATGGAAATCATATATAAATGGAAAGGAGATTATCTTCATTAATCAAAAGAGATGATTATTCTATTTATTAGTCCTTTGTTATATTATTATTTTTAAGATATTAAGTTGCTCGCTTAAACTTTACATTAAACTACAAAATACTTTGTTTTCATATATATTATTTGATTCAACTCTATAATACATTTCTTTTGAATTATTGATTATACATATATCTAAATTGTAGGTTTTAGTATTCTCTTTACTAAAATTTGTCTAATCATTTTTAATGATAATTATGTTCTATCATCATTTGACTTTCATATGAGTTACATATGATCCAATTTTCTCTTATTTAAATTGTGTGATTTCATACCATGAAATTGGAGGCATATTTATTCAAATATATATAGGTGCACACACATATACTCAAATATATATACAAAATATTGTGTCTATAATGTTTAGTAACTTGTAAGTACATTCTTTTGTAAAGTAAAATGTGTTTTATACTTCAACTTCTTTAATGTAGTGCCCCCTGTTGACCCTCAATGGAGTTTCATACCATCCATACATTTATATATTGTTCATTTCTCTTCCATTTATCTATACTTGTTCCTCAAATTATTTGGGATGATAAATTATCATACACAATTGCATTCAATTTTACTATGCTCTATTGATTTGCACATAGTTGAAGTTTTATGCTTTTATAGCATCGTTCTATGCCCATATTGGCACTTTTTGGTTTATACAATTGATTTATATGAAGTTTATTGGATCTTTTTTGTAAGTTGCATAGGGACCCATTTATTTTTCAATGTTAACTATGAAGGACCCATGAGTATAACTAACTCATATTTTCTTTATTCAGACCATGGAGTATCCCTCCATCCTATCATGTTGTACACTTACTTTCTATGGAGTTTCTCTCCATTTGGTTCTATTTGTTCTAGTTTGAAAGATGATATATTCATACGGCGTTTCCCTCCACTTGGCTCTACTTGTTTCACTTCGAAAGATGATATTTATATGGAGTTCCCCTACATTTTGATCTGCTTGTTCTACTTTCAAATGATTATATTTACATGGAGTTTTCCTCCATTTGGTTCTATTAGGTGTATATTTTGCAACCAACAATTTTGGGTAAAATCCAATCACAAAATAGGATGACCAACCATAGTGTGTGAGACAGAGTCTCTCCTACCTTAAAGGGAAGGCTCCCCCTTCTCACTGTTCCTTGGATCAACTCAAGGTAAGTAAGTAGTTGAGAAACTTTGTAAGGGGTGTTACCAATATTCTTTCCTCTTAGCTTTCAGGAAAGAATCAACTTACTTGTGAACCAAGTAATGGGCAAGATGGAACCTCAAACTACACTTCTATCTAAAATTGTAAACATTGATACTGATAAACTAACACTAGCTCAAAGGCTACCTGAAAGTGTACCAATTTGGCTATAAGTTATATTTTAACATATTATATAAGAATAACATCTACCATTGGGGCACAAAGACTTCTAGAAGTAGAGAATTATAACTATTTTTCATGAATTTGAGATGGTAATACAAGCTACAGTCAAAGCTCCTCGTCAATGTATTGCCACAATCACTCCTAGTCAAAGCTTTAGCTCTAATTGCTTCCTAAATCACTATTCTCTATTATTGAACACACAATAATAACATGAATCAAAGACAATAGGCACAAATTATAGTCAAAGCTTCTAATTTCCTCTAGATCACAATTGCTTCTAGTCAAAGTTTTGAATCCAATTGCTTCTTTTATTCACTTTTCTCCCAAATTTGTACTATACAATCAAAGTTATGTTTGTACAAGTCTAGTAGAGCTTTCTTTCATATAACAAAATATGATTTTACAATGAGGGGCACTCCTTTATATAGGCAAATGAGCTAAGAAAAGATGGAGGAAAAAGTGGGAGCAACTCAACCAACTTTGACCTGATCTAACTAATGAGAGAAATTATTGGGTTACATGTAGCTTGCATTACATGTAATTACACATTTTCATGTAATACATCCTCTTCAATTACAAACATGAAAAAGGAAGAAGAAAGACATAATAGAAATGAAACAATCCTAGGGGTTGTTCTAAACGGGCTTGTACTTAGCAATGTTATCTCAGATGATAACAAGATCAAGAGTTCCTACATTTTGTGTCACTAAATTCACCTTGATAATCATGGTATTATGTCTTTTGATTACCTCTAACTCTCTTTGATGAATTATCCATTGTCATTTAAACTTGATGTGATCAAACTTTTTCTTGTTCAAGTTATTGTCAATTCTCCTTTGTAGATTGGCACATTCTAGAATCTTTGTCACTTTGAAAACCTTGTTAATGGTGTCTAGATGTAAACTTAGAACAAATTTTCACCAACAGCTTCAACTTTTTCTTCTTCTTTTTTGAAGCAAACTACTTGGCATGTTCCATCATGAACTTAGGTTCTCGAGTAACCATTGGAAAATGGAGACCAAATGATTATTGCTTCTTAAGAGTCAAAACATGCCTTCTTGATGAGATATCTCTGTTCTTTAAAGAATTTTTCACATATCTTGAAGAGTGTGCCACAACATGAAGATGATAACATCTTCTAATGAGATTAAATCCTTGAGAACTTTTGGATTTGAGTTAAAATGACGAATCCATGAGGGGTGTGTATTCAAAGTATGGCTTAGACACCTATGAAACACATGTGATGGTTGTAAATCAACCAAAAAGCATATGTATTTGGATGGAAAGGGCCAAAGTCAGACTTGGCTTTCAAGATGTCATTACACATAAAATAGATTACATGTACATGCAACATGTAATGAGGAATGGAAAGTGAGATGAGATGTGACAATGGATGGAGAAAGAGCTTACACGTAAGTGTGGATGATGGATGAGATGAAATGTGTAATGAAAAGGTAAGTGGAATAACATGTATTTTCTCGTGGAGGTGTAAGTGCATATGGAAAGATTGAAATAGAATGTAACTTGAGGCAATGTGAACTTTATAGATGCCTTTGATGAAAAGTAAAGTTAAAGTACATGGGAAAACATGTACATGACATTTTTAACTTTTTAAAAAGTGACTTTTAGTCAAAAATGGGTTTGAGAGATACAATTACATGTAATAATTTTCATGTAATCATGTCATGCGATTGGATGTAGAAAGTGAGATGAGATGAAATGGAAATAGAAAATGAGATTAGATACACATACGAATGATGGATGGGATGAAATACATGTAATTGCATTTGATGAATGAGATACAAACTGTTGTGGCATGGAAAGATGGAAATGGAATGTGATGATGCTCTTGCATAAAATGGAAGATGGAGTGAAGTAAAACATGACCAAGTTCTTGGGAAAGAACTTGAAACTTCTCCAAAATGAAGAAAAATTGAAAAGAAAACACAAAAAAATAAAAAATAAAAAAATAGAACGTACCTTTGGCAAAAGACTCAAACATGTCAACAAAAAAACCACTTCAACATGCAATTTTGAATTTGGAGTTTGGGAAAAAACCAAAAATATGAAAATGATCCATTTTAACATTTTTAAAGGAAAAATCCACATTCCATGGCATATATCAACAAGTGTGAAGCATCAAGATAAAGCATGCATAAAATTAGCAAGATAAGCTTGAGTTAATTAGCAAGAAGGAAAATGTCTACTTACCTGATGATCATAGAGCTAAAATAGAAAGTTTTATACACTTGAAGACCAATTCTCCCTTAAATCTGGATTTTCAAACAATTTTTTGACTTATTTTGTACTTGCATGTAATGGGCATTCAATGGTCGAATTTGACATGACAATGCCAAAAACATAGTCTCCAAAGACAATAGCATACATTAAAACTCAAAAATGACCACTCGTGATCAAAGGTATGGGCTGGAAATGCCATTTTTAAAGTTTTTTAAACAAAAACCTGACATTTTTATGCAAAAATATAGGTCATTTTTGCAAAAACGTGGCCAAAAAATGCATATTTTTTATTCCTTTTTGACTTGTGAATGCAAAAAAGACTTTCCCAAATGCATATACAATGATCAAAACTCCAAAAATACCCATTCCCTAGCAAAAACATGAATTTTAAAGGCCCAAATCTTGGCATTTTTCTTCAAAACGTGGCTTCAAATGGAGCTGTAATGACATTTTTTTGGCAAGAAATTTAACTTTTTTTTGTATGAGAAGGATTGGATATGCATAAACATCCTTAAAGGAGAAGAATAGAAGTCATTTCATGAAAAAATCCAAGATTTCTATGTAAAAACATGTTCTTGGGAAGAACTTGCATGGAGTTTTTTCAAAAATGGGTTTATGAACATCAAATGCATGTGTTTGAGATTAAAACATACCTTTTGGAGGTGTTTGCATGTTTTAAAAATGTAACATAGAGCAAAACATACCTTTTAGAGGTCATTACATGTTTTAGGCTCTCCCAAGGCAAAAACGCATCTTATTGGTGCATATGCATGTTTTAAAAACATACTTTTTGCCAGTTTTGTGGATGCATTTACATGTCTTTGGTGCAAAATGCACATTTTTGGTGCAAAGACATGTTTAAGTTATTTGCATATACGACTCAAGGAAAAAAATCACATTTTAGATGCATATGCATATAACAAATGTAGCTCAACTTTTTGATGTCATTACACATTTAAGTTGAGCTTACATGTGATTGCATCAAAAATGTCCACATTTTTTAGATAATTGCACTTTTGAGTTGATTTTTACATGCAATAGCACCAAAAATGTCCATTTTTAAGTGATTTTACATGTAATACCATCAAAAAGGTCCACTTTTAAGAGATTTTACACATTTAAGTGATTTTTTCAAGCACGTGTCAATTTAATTTTGATAAAATATTACTTAATGGGATATAAATTATATTTAGATTGTTATATTAACAATTTAATGCATAAATATGATTTAATAAGTAATATTTACTAGAGCATTTCATTTAAATATCAAAAATTAAATTGAACTATATAGTTAATATAGTCACTTAAGTGAAAAATCAAAAAGCATCTCAACTTAAAAACATAACATAAAGTGCTCTATAGCTACTTTAAATGAGAATTTAAATGATAAAGTAATTTAAAAATATAACATAAAGTAAATTTAAATTATATTTTCCAAAAAGTGAATGTCAAATTAAAAATGTAACATCATTTTTTTAATTTGTGCAATTGCATCAAAAAGGTCCACCTTTTTAGCACTAAATTGATCATATCTTTCGACTCACAATTCTAATGAAGCCCTACGATATACCAAATTGGAGGAAAAACCAAAAGTAATGACTTGAACAAAACCAAAGGACTAAAAACCAACAAACACACACTCAAAAATGAAGAAAATGACATTGAAGGCCTAAAAAATCAAGCATAGGCTTGACATATAGAAAAAAGAAAAAGAATTGACAAAAGTCTTCAATAAAAGGATCCTTTATATCAATTGGTATTGATAGGTTGATCAATACTAACCAATTAAATGATGAACTAAACTCAAAGAAATGCGAAACTATTTTGAAAAATTTTTGTATTGTTACAACATTTTGTGGTGACAAAATGCAAGACAACAGGCTCTATTTGTTTCACTTTGATAGATTATATTTATATGGAATTTCTCTCTATTTGTTCCTCATCTAGAGGATTTTATTTAGTGAAATTTCCTTCCATGTTTGGTTGATTTCACTCATGTTGAAGGCAATATATTGTTACTATTTCTGGTAAACATGCTAGAAAATCGAGATCTTGAAATGATCTGTTACTTGAGTCACATGTTTATTGACTTATCTTTGTCTCTCATCATATTTATTACATAACTACACTAAGTGGATAGTGTTTCACATACTTAATTTCTTAGATCATAAGTCATGTAAGTGGTGGACAGTTACCTATTCACTTGCAGTGGGATGATTCATTAGTGGACTCTCTCTATCTATGTGAATGGTGCAATGTTGATGTTGGTGGCACTAGTTGGCCTTGTTGTGGTCATTTGTCTATTAGTATATTACCTTCATGGGAGCATTGATAAACACTTTTCATAACTAACATATTTTTTGATATTTTGAGCATATGATTGATCTTGATATCAGGTTAACTCCATTTCTTTGTAGTGAAAAGATAAATTTATCTTTATCACTCTATCTCTATGAGAAATTTCTTTTGATTTTAACATTCCAATTTTTTTACTAGATTGAATATAATATGGAATTATCCTTGTCAATAGTTGCCTTATTTCCTGTTTCCATTTTCCAAGTAATTCATCAAGGTGCATATAAGACAACATTATTTTTTGTACATATCATATGCACCATGAATACACTTGAAGATGTAACACATTTGAAGGACCTATCCACCTCTCTTGGCCCTCCAAAGATGTACCTTCACTAACAAGAAACCTCTTGCATAATTGAAGACATTTCAAAGATCAAGTTGTATTTTTTTATAAATTGGGTTTGATGCCCCTTGTTGTAATATCCCCAAGTAAATATTTAAGGGGGGTGTTAGAATTATTAATCATTCCATGGTTGTAATGTATTAAATGAAAATAACCCAGGTGTCCCTTATGTATTTTTTCCTCTTTTCCATGTGTGGGGATAAGTCATTTTTGTATTTCCATTATTAACGAAAATAATGTATTCCTCCTTAAGTGGATTATAAAACTTGTTATGCACACACTTATGAATGTGGCAATCATGTGTGAGTTACTAAATAACTCCTCTTCCTATCTCTATATAAGAGATGTTTGTCTCTCATCCTCCATACACACACTCACTATGTAGTTTTTCTGTAATGAGCCAAAGACTCCATCACTCTTTTCCTCTCTCTCTCATTATTTAGGATTTTTCCTCATTCATATTATACACAAGGGATTTTTCTTTTCTTTCCCCTTTCAAAATCTTTCTCTCTTCTTGTTGATTCATTTTTTGTTGTTCCTTGGATTTTGTTTACTCCATGTTCTCTTGGCTTTAAATTTATGATAACTATTTTCATAACAAGCTCTCATGGATTATTTCATTTCATTTTGTTATTAATCTTCTTTCCAAACATGGAAACACTCTCAGGCTTTGGCTGAACCTAAGATGAGAGTAAATATTTGGGTGAAAGGTTGATTTCCCCTAGCAAATCATGTAAAAGTAAACTTGAATTGGAAAAGGGATAGAAGGGTATGCTTGTAAAATTGAAGCTAAAACTAAAGGTGATGCACCGATGAATTTGACAATCTTGTACCACAACTTATTAATACTGCTCATTAAAGAACACTGAAAATTCACAAATCAACCGAACAACCTTGGAAAAGTAACTCTATGAAAGCTTTAGTATCATAATATCTAAAGAGGAAAATACTTGTATTTTAATAGATTTAGAATCAAAACGTGAAACATAATCACAAATCTGCACTATGAGATATCAAATCTACATGCATAACTCATAAAGAAATTGACTAAATAAAGGTTTAGAACACAATACTTAATCAAAATCTTACGAATAAACATTGAAAACAAATGAACGATTGAGAAGGAATCAATCTCTATATATGAGAAAACAAGAAATGTGATACAATTCACATGCCCAAACAATCAAGCATGATTTGTGAGGTGCAAAATAGTGACTAAATGTTAGGACCTTGAATAATGAGGTTGAAATACAATAAATAATCATCAAAACTCCTGGGTTGAGATAGAATATAAAAGCACAAGATAAGAGGGGTCAAACTCGATCAAACTATTAGAAAAATGTAGTTGACCACCTCAAAACTCCCCTGGACCCACTAGAACTAAAGTACCAACTCAAAAAAATGTATAATTATCGTTAACTACCTCCAACTCTCAAAAAACATGCAAAATTTTGATGAAACTCGTATGCAAAGATAAACTCCTCAAAATTAGGAACTTAACTATTTGTAGTTGAACTCAAACTGCTTTAAAACTGGAAAAAAAAAAAATCATCTCTTTATGATCATTGTATCTGATAAAAAATAAAATTCCTTCTTAGGTCATATCTGCATTTATATGAGAAACTAAAAGACTCCAACCTTTGAAAAATGAACTCTCCATGCATATGGTTAAAACCTTGAAAAATAACTTCTCACATGCATGAAGAACTCCAACCTAATGTTCAAAACTCCAAGTCAACCATCTTATCTCATAAAAGAAAAGAATGAGGAACATCTTTCTTTTAAATTGAACTCAAAATTTAAACTCTAGTCACTAAATTCATGAGAGAGACTTCTATTTAAAATACTTTATTCATATTTAATATATTTTAATCAACATAACCACCCACAATTGACCATTAAGGGCCTCTCTTGTAAATAAGATTTGCTTAATAATAAATATATTATATATTATTAAAATCATTAACCAATGTATACTTTATGTTTTTTTGTAATTTAACTTTAATAGATAAATAAAATATCTATAACCATAAATTATAAATAACATACTATATTCCTTACTAAAAGGATATTAGTATCATAAATAGAAGGCCCTAAATATGATAAAGTAATTAAAGAAAGAAAATATGTCCACTCTTTTATTAAATTTTATACTCCTTCAAATCCACTTCCATTTGGGAATGAAGCCCTGTTGTATCATTTTGCACTTTTAATTCTTCTGGAGAATTCTCTATGGCAGCTTAGAAAAATAAGGGTTTGCTAGTTTGCATGGACATTTCTCACATTTGAAATAGCCATCCTCATTTCCGATTTGCACAAGAGTTTGTGTATTGCCATCATTTTTGTGTTTCTAAATGAACATTGAAATAGTTCATTACATATATCTTATCAAAACTTTATTCATTTTATTACATGTTTTGTTTCATGTATTCTCTATTCGTTGTAGTTGTCGGCTCTTATCGAAAATATCCAATACAAGGATTTAAATATCTAGACTTTTCTTTTTCATCTTTTATGTTTATTACTAGCTTGAATAAATAGAAAGCTCAAACAACTTCAACAAAATATATGCATCTCTATTTCTTTTGAAAAATAATAAGGACTTTGTTTCTATCTATTTCCACTACTATCATGACTGTACAACCATTTTTTGTATTGGAAAGTGGGCTCTTCATTGAGATTTTCTTTAATTGTTGTACTTGTATATGTATCACCATACCAGCAAAATCTATTTGTTTACCTTTATCTATTTAAAAGACCGCAACCTCTTCTATGCTATCAACAACAACCTCCGCATCTTATATTTCCATGTCATCCAATGTGGTGAATCAAGAATATTAAATGGCCTCCCTTTGGGTCTTTCAAAATTTTCTTTTCTGCTAACACTTTGTTTGAAATGAGAAGCTCCATTTCTATATAAAATAATGAGGATTTGTTGCTCTACTTTCTTTAGCACAAACTTTGTATTTCAAATAATTTCTTTTTCTCATGAAGCTTTGCAATTTTTTTTCTAAAAAATACATGAACACAAATTGCTGAAATAAACTAGTGTGCACATATATCCATAAATCCTATAATACTACTCCAATTTGCATGAAATTTATTGGGGTTTTTTGTCTTCAAGGATTTTTGGTCCAATTAAAATTTCAAACAACCCCGTATTAGAGATTGGGAGGAAGGGCCAAAACATGACTGACTATCTTATACATGGCTGAAACCGACATTGTATCTGATTATGTAATGAGATGTCTATGGGTGACCACATATTTCCCCAAAACCCTTGTCAAAATCTCAATTAATTTAACAAAATAAATTCCTTCAATGTACTTTACAATTCACTAGCAAAACCCCACTAAACAACTAGATGAAAAGGAATCATAAAATGTTATTTCCATAAACCTCCAATAGTTATGCATTATCATAAATAATATTTCATTAAAGTTCCTCGTACAAATGAAAACCAAATCCAATCATAGATACAACAACAAAACTGGATAATAGAAAAGATGAAGCTAGAATACAATGTGAAACAAATGCCTGATGTCTCCAATTAAGATCGAGTTTATCAAGTTTAATGGTTTCCATCCTTCGACCTACTGAAAGTTGATGCTTTCGATAAATCACTCTCCAAGATAGAATGAAATCCAAGTCAAAACCAAATATGTTGAAAATGAACTCCCTCTTCTCATTTTAAGCACAATAAGGTGACTCTTCACATTCCACTTTCTATTTCATTATTTCCTTGTTAACAAAATAACACTTTTCCCCCACTTTAGGATATAAAATGCCCATAGATAATAAAGAGACATTAGCAATATGAACTTAACTTATAAAGTTACTTTATAATAGATCAGTCAAATCTTCAGGCATTAAAATATATGAATAGATGGACTCAAATATGCATGTGTGATAGCTTGTTGGAAAAGTCCCAACAAGATGCTCCTTGTCCAACCCTAAAATGCCAAGAATGCTAAGCCTATTGACGTACTAAAAATAGTAAGTTTTTGGAAACCCTACTTAAACAACTCTGATTGTTCAACAACTAAAACTACCTAGTCCAAAAATTGAACTGATTCCACGAAAAACTCAGTCGGCCCTTGGGACCAAGGAAAAATGGCTAAGCACTCAACAAAATTCATTATCCTTGGAAATGGGACATGACATTTCTCCCTTCCCAAAGAATGTTTGCCTCAAGCATTCCACATTTGTATACTAGAACAAAAATTTTGGAACCCAAATCTACCTCAAAGTTGACACTCTATCCAACTGATGCACTACACTAGTGTAAACATCTCTAGCCACAAAGTCGTAAAACAACTCAACATGAACCCAAATTCTAATCAATTGTATATTTGGAATCCAAAACATCTTGTGTATACTCAATCGAGATAACCTTTTAGTAGTGCTATCATAAAACAAAACACTCTCTAAGCAACTAGGTACCTCACTCTAATTGTATCTACATACACCTCCAATATCGAGAAGTGGCTCGAACTCAATAGTATACTAGTCACCATCAAGAACAGTGCAACAAATCACTCCTTCCAACTTCCTAATCCAAAACCATCCATATGAATGATTCACTTGGATCCCAAGTAATGTTAATACATGAAGCAATGGAGATGATAACACATGCTCGACGGACACAATCACCAAACAACCATGCTGGAAATGGTGAGGCAATTTAACAGTTCATCAACACTCTCACTATCATCATTGTCAACCTCCTCAACTTTCACATCTAAATGTTAAGCTAAGGTAGAGTGTGCCAAATTTAATTCCTGATAAATCTCAAAAATCTATTCTTATGCCTTATGATATGATGCTAAGGAAACCTCTAGGATGTACTTGTATTCGTGAGCTCGAAAGAAAGGATGACCATTTCTTCCTTCTTTCTTAATGCTTCAAAATAAATCTTTGTGATATTGAGAAGATGATCACGATTGAAAGATGTAGATAGTCTAATTTCATTATTATCATCCCATCTTTAATTACGTACAAATGCAAGAGCTCCTCTTTGAGTTTCTCTATTCCTTTTTTCTAATTCTTGTACCTTTCTAAGTTTACAAATCCATCATTCAAACAGTTTTTTCTACTCCCCTAAAGAACTCACAAACTTAGAATCATGAATACTTCTCCCATTAAATAGTTTTCAGCTAGCGTCTCCCAAACAAAATCCCCAAGTGGCACTTCTTAGAAGGAAACATAGTAGTTTTAATTATATTTGATATTATCAAGGAAAACCTTCAAAATAATGGCTTAAAAAGTCCAATCCATACAAGAAACAAGAGTTGTGGGCAACTAAAGTCCTTGTCTAATGTAATAAAGTAGGAGGAAGTATCAACTAATTAGCATGATACAATGGGATCATTTGGTGCAATCATAAATGATTAATCTAAGATTAGTAGTTTTAGAACTATATTGAATATTACAAAATATGAAATATTGATTGACTGTACAATAGAACTTATACATTTTGTACTCAAATTCGTAATAACATATTTTCATTAATAAGAGAGTATTTGAATTTTTCTTGTGATTAATATTTTTTTTAATGTTAGATACCATATGCAATAAAATGTTTTATAGTTATATATTATTACACTTCTCGGAAAAAATCCCTCCAATATTTAGCTTTGTTAGAAGTAAAACCCTTATAAGAACTTTGCTCAATAAGTTGTTTACTTCAATTTCAAACTACCTCTAAACTCATTTATAAATGTCAATTTATAGATCCTTCCAATGTTACACTTGCTATCATCAAGATCCAAACACCTCTCTAGGTTTCTACTGGGCATGAAGATTGATTGGATACTTAAAATAACCAATTTTTCTTTTTGCAAACAAAGAAGAAAAAATACAAATATTTATAAAAATGCATACTTTTCAACTTAGTAAGACTACCTAATCTTAAAATTTAAGGAATTAGAAGAAAAGTAAAGAAAGAATTCTTAGAAAAGAATGGAATAATTTAACTACTACTCCCCATTTTAGCATATTATGAAACCAAATCAATTATAAATGAAACATATGTGTGATATTGCCAAAATAAAAAGATGCAACTCAAGAATATAATGGTCAACTAAAATATTATGGAAGAAAAATACAGAGGAGTTTGTTAGAATTAATAATCTTTCCTTGGTTGTATTTATTTATTTATTGGGATAAACCAAGGTATCCCTTATGTATTATTTATTTGTCCTCTAGTTCACATGTAAAGGACATGTCATTCTTGTCCTATTGTCCACTTGTGAGGACAACTCATTTTGTATTTCTTTTAATAAGGAAAATAGATATTCCTCCTTAAAAGGAATTTGACACTTTGCACACATCTTTTATGAATGTAGCATTCATAGAAATGGGAGTTACACATGCAAAGACATGCAACTCCTTTCTCATCTCTTTAAAAGAGGTGCTTCTCTCTCTCATTTTCATCTAGTCTCCATTATTCACATCAAGTTTTTGATGCTATTGTAAATGAGCTATTTTGCTCCATTTCTTCTCTCTCTCTCTCATTCTTAGACTTTTGCCTCATTCATAATACTCACAAGGGATTTTCTTTGCTTTCCCCTTATCAAATCCTTGTCTCTTGTGTTGTTTCCTCTTTAGTATTTCTCCATTGATCATGTATCATTTGTATGGTAAAACTCTTCTTGCTCTCTTGGATTAAATCTATTATTTCATGCTATTTTATTTTATTATATTTTATCATTTCAATCACTTTTTTCTTACATGATATCAGAGCTACTAATCCTTGTTTTAAGCTTGTGTGAAGGGTTCATTAGAAGAGCTTGATATTGTGAAGATCTTGAAGTTTGAAATATTGAAAGTCTTATCTTATTCTTTTGCATATTTTCTTCTTCCTTATTCATTCTAACCCTCTTTGGAAGGCTTGCTGCCAAAGAGTTCTTCATTTTTTTATTTTTTCTAACCTCCTTTGGAAGGCTTGCTACCAAAGGATTCTTTTTTTTAAAAAAAAATTTATTGTATCTAACCCTATTTTTGTTGCAGGTTTTTTAAGATTTTGAAATTCAAGTTTTTTTCTATTTTTTGTTTTAGAAAGGAAAGTACAGCAATTCGTATTTTTTTTTATATCTCATAATCTATGATCTAGGTTTGGTTGAAATTTTAACAGCATTCAAAAAATATAAAAATATAAAAACCCTTTAAATTTCATTTGTATCAAAATAGTATTGCAAAAGTTATTATACTATATGTGCAATATTATTTGTTTTTGAAGTTTTCAGACAGCTGTTCGTATTTTTATGATATCTCTCAATCCGTGATCTGGGTTTGGCTAAAATTTGAACAGCATTTAGAAGACATAAAAATGAAAAAATCCTTTAAATTTTATTGAAAATAAAGTTAACTTAAAAAATTTATCGCTCTCTGTGTGTAACACGTTTTTTTAATTTTTCAAATTTTTATTTTTCCTGTTTCTTCAATCGGACCAGTGGTTTTGCAGGGAACATTTTAGTTTTTAATTTTGACTCTCTAAATCTCTTAATAATTATTTAACATTCTTGTGGATAATAAGTCTCACTTTTTTATTTCAAATCTATTATTTAAATTTTAAACGTAATTTTTAAATCATGTCGACTTTAATTCTAAAAATCAAGTTAAATAACTCAAACTATCATGCTTGGAAAACTCATCTTTCATTTATATTTTATTTTAAGCATATTTTAGATGTTGCTACTGACCCTTTTGTAGTTCCTGGTACCTCAACTACACAAGATGAAAAAATGCATGGAATACTAAAAATGAGAAAGCCCTTGGCCTCATTGGTATATCTCTTAACCCAGATTTATATGTTCTAATTTTTCATTGCACTAATGCCCATGAAGTTTGGAGTATTTTTAAGCAAACGTATGATAGGCCATCTGAATCACGCAAGATTCAATTGCAAGACAATTTGGAAGACTTGAGGTATATTGATTTCAAATCCATGGATGAATTTTTATTTAAATTATTAAAAGTCAACTAATTGGATTAGGCGTTACTCTCACTGATATTAGATTAATTACCATTATTTTAAAGAAATGTCTTCTTAGACAATTTCAACAATTTATTAATAATGTTCATTCTCAACTTGCTATTCCTACTTTGTCTACTCAATTAACTTATAGTATTTTTCAAAATTTGTTGCGTCAAGAGGAAGCTAAGTTATTACAATTTGGTACTCTTAGATCTAATGAACATGCATTTGTGTCTAAAAATCAAAATCAAAATCTTAGATCATCTTATCATGCTCCAAATAATAATCAAAATCAAAATTTTAATACTCAAAATTTCAATAATAATCATAACAATCATAACTTTAATAATCGTCACAATAATAACAACCTATTTAATTCTAGACCTTCTTTTAACAACAATAATAATCAAAATACAAATCGTAATAATAACCATCCTAATCAATATAATAGTCCTAATAAGAAACCTCATTGTACTTATTGTGGGAAAGATGGTCATTTGACTAACAATTGTTTTAAAAAGCAAAATGATAAGCAACTTATCAATAACAAAAATCAAAAATCTCATGGTAATCAATCTCGTCATTCTTTTACTATTAGTTACAATGCCTCTAAACGATTAGAATGGATAGTTGATAGTGGCGCTTTTCAACATGTTACATCTCATAAAGAAGTTTTTGATTCTTTGCAACCCGATCCTTCGAATACTCCAATTCAATTAGCTGATAATCATCATTGCAAAGTTGAAGGATTTGGTGATGTTAATGTTCCAAATGGAAAGTTACATGATGTTCTTTATGTTCCTGACTTGAAAACCAATCTCCTTTCAGTTGCTAAATTATGTCAAGATTATAAAGTTGAATTTCATAAGGACATGTGTTCTATTATTGATCCTAGCACTAATGTTGTTGTTGCTAATGCTAAGTTGGGTCATGATAACTTATTCAAGTTTTATGAGTTTACCTCTTCAAGGTACTCTTTGCAAGCAAATATTGATTTTAATGTGTGGCATGAAAGGCTTGGTCATTTGAATTCTGATTATATAGCATTGATGCTAAAATCTCATATGGTTGAAGGATTACCTCATATTGTTCCATCTAAGATTACATGCACTGGGTGCATGAGTGGCAAAATGCATCGGGAGCCCTTTCCCCATGGTTCATCATGGAGGGCATCTCATAAGTTACAATTGATTCATAGTGATCTTTTAGGACCTATGGAAAATATCTCCATTCAAGGATCAAGGTATGCTCTTACTCTCATTGATGATTTTACTAGAAAAATTTGGATATATTTCTTACATAATAAAGATCAAGTACTTGATACATTTTCCAAATTTCATATGTTAGTAGAAAGGAAATCTGATTCTAAGATAAAGATTCTTCGAACTAATAATGGTACTAAATATGTTAATAATGTCTTTCATTCTTACTTAAGATCATTTGGTATTAAACATCAGCTTACCATTCCTTATACACCACAACAAAATGGTGTAGCGAAAAGAAATAATAGAACTATTATGGAAATGGCTAGATGCATGTTACATGCAAAAAATATGAATTATAAGTTTTGGGTTGAAGCTATGTCTTGTGCCACTTATATTCTTAATAGAACTCCTACTAAGGCTTTGAGGGATATAACTCCTAAAGAAGCTTGGTCAGGTAGAAAGCCCAATTTACAACACTTAAAAATATTTGGATCTGTTGCTTATGTTCATACACCCAAAAAAAAAAGGCATAAATTGGATGCTAAATCTTCTCCATTTGTATTTGTTGGGTATGATGAAAATACTAAAGGTTATAGAGTTTATAATCCTCTTACTAACAAAGTTCAAATTGCAAGAGATATTTGTATTGCAGAAAATGAAGTACATGATTGTTCTAAGGTTCAAGATGATGAATTTAGTGGAAGTAATATTGTAGTAGTGGAGGACCAACCTCCTTCTCTAAACCCTACACCTTCTCTAAACCCTACTTCTCAAGTATCTTCTTTTATTCCTCCTATTTCTTCTAATTCTAGTAATGATGTTGATACTAATGATGCATTTATAGATCATGACTCTTCTTCTAGTGATGAATTTATTACTAATAAGAGAAGACCTAAATGGGTTCAAAGTTTACTTAATGAAAAAGATGATTATCTTACTAGATTTGGTGGACTTAAACCTAGGAGAATTAATTATTGTAATTATAGTTTGATGACTTCTCTCATGAACTCTAATGATCCTCAAACCTTTGAACAAGCTAAGATTCAACCTCATTGGCAAAAAGCTATGCAAGAGGAATATGATACTTTAATCTCTAATGAAACTTGGGATTTAGTCTCTTTGCCTCATGGTAAGAATTTAGTTTCATGCAAGTGGTTATATAAAACCAAACTTAATGCAAATAATGAAATTAGTAAGTTTAAAGCTAGACTAGTAGCTAGGGGATTTTTCCAAATTGAAAGTTTAGATTACAATGAAACTTTTGCACCAGTTGCTAAAATGCCTACTATAAAAATTGTGCTTTCTTTAGCTTCAAAAATGAATTGGCATATTCATCAAATGGATGTTAAAAGTGCCTTTTTAAATGGTGATTTACATGAAGAAATTTATATGGCTCAACCACCAAGTTTTATCAAAGAAGGTAATGAGCATTTAGTATGTAAACTAAAGAAATCTATTTATGGTTTAAAGCAATCTCCAAGAGAGTGGTATTCCAAAATTAATGCCTTTTTAATTTTTCAAGGTTTTGATAGAAGTAAAAATGATCCTAACTTATACATTAAACATATTCAAGATGATATTATCATTATTATTCTATGTGTTGATGATTTGATTCTTACTTCAAGTTCTAACACCTTGATTTTTGATATTAAGTTTCAACTCAATCAAAAATTTCAAATGACTAATTTAGGAATTTTACATTACTTTTTAGGAATGCAAATATGGCAAACACCTAAGGGCATTTTTTTTTTCTCAAAGAAAGTATGCTCAAGATCTTTTGGATAGGTTTCAAATGAATGTTTCTAACCATGTTTCTATTCCATGTGAATTAGGAACTAAGTTAATGGTTGATACAAACACTCCTTTTGTTGATGCTGCCTCTTATAGACAACTTGTAGAAAGTTTAAATTATCTCACCCTTACTAGACCCAATATTGCATATAGTGTTGGTTTAGTTTCAAGATTTATGTCCAAACCTCAACAAACACACTTTAAAGTAGCTAAAAGAATATTAAGATATATCAAAGGAACTCTTAATCTAGCTTTATTTTATGATGCTAGTTCTACTTTTACTTTACAAGGATTTACTGATTCTGATTTAGGTGGAGATCCCAACGATGGGAAATCTACTGGTGGTTATTGTTTCTTTGTTAGTTCAGGTGCTATATCTTGGAAAAGTAAGAAAGACACCTCTGTTTCTCTATGTTCTACCGAAGCTGAATATAAAAGTTGTACTTATGCATCTAAAGAAGCTCTATGGCTTAGAAGAATTCTTGAAGATTTGGGTCTACCTCAACAAGAACCTACACCTTCGTATTGTGACAATCAAAGTGCAATAGCCTTGGCAAAGAATCCTATCTACCATGCAAAGTCAAAGCATATTTCTCTCCACCACCACTTCATTAGAGAACACATTGAAGAAAAGAAAGTGTCCCTCATCTATTGCAAGGGTGAAGATCAAGTTGCTGATATTTTGACGAAACCTCTTTCTAGAGAGAAATTTGAATTTCATCGTAAGAACTTGGGCTTGATACCCTTTGATGTAATCTCCCCAAGTAAAGATTAAAGGGGGATGTTAGAATTAATAATCTTTCCTTGGTTGTATTTATTTATTTATTAGGATAAATCAAAGCATCCCTTATGTATTATTTATTTGTCCTCTAGTCCACACGTAAAGGACATGTCATTCTTGTCCTATTGTCCACTTGTGAGGACAACTCATTTTTGTATTTTCTTTAATAAGAAAAATAGATATTCCTCCTTAAGAGGAACTTAACACTTTGCACACACCTTTTATGAATGTGGCATTCATAGAAATGGGAGTTACACATGCAAAGACATGCAACTCCTTTCTCATCTCTTTAAAAGAGGTGCTTCTCTCTCTCTCATTTTCATTTAGTCTCCATTATTCACATCAAGTTTTTGATGCTATTGTAAATGAGCTATTTTGCTCCATTTATTCTCTCTCTCTCTCATTCTTAGGCTTTTGCCTCATTCATAATACTCACAAGGGGTTTTCTTTGCTTTCCCCTTATCAAATCCTTGTCTCTTGTGTTGCTTCCTCTTTGGTATTGCTCCATTGATCTTGTATCATTTGTATGGTAAAACTCTTCTTGCTCTCTTGGATTAAATCTATTATTTCATGCTATTTCATTTTATTATATTTTATCATTTCAATCACTTTTTCTTACAGAGTTATACTATATTGCCCAAAATATGATGAAATGCAATGAAAAAGGATTTGATAATGGATCTTAATGGTTTTTGCATACCAATTTTTTATGAGTGGTAAAAGGATAAAAACTTTTTAACGGGGGCAAAAGTTTAAGGGATTGAAATTAAAAGATTATACAATAGTGTAAATAAGATTATAACATAAAATCCCACATTTAAAGACTCCCTCCAATCACACATAAGTTTATTGTTTCTCAAAATAATTCCCATTCATAGATTTTTTTTTTAGCCCTTTAAAAGTAAGAATTCCTTAAACAAGCTTGCAAATAATTTCTAGTCTTGTTTGAGATACAAATAATGACCAAATTTAATTAGTAAATATTATAAAATGGACAAATTGGTTGAAATTGTCAGCTGCATAGCCGCTTGCCAGAGGAACACCTCTAGAAATAACATACTATAGATTTCTAAATAGAATAGAATTATTCTTTCAACCTTATTTGTAAACTCCAAACTATTTCTGACCTTTTTGACACAAGCTTCGATCAAAAGTTTCAGTTTACAACACAACGAATACAAAGTAACAAATATGTGGTACATTCTTTTGGCTCAACACATTAGTTCTAGATGGTGATGACCTCCAGTAAGCTCCACAAATAGTAAGATGCTTCATTCATACCTATAATACCCTATATATATTATGTTAAAATTATTGTTCCATTTTGGATAGTACAAATCAATCTGTTTTTAGATAGTAATTTTAGATAGTAAAAATCTTGTAGTATAAGTCTTTCTTTTTGCAAACTTTAACCAACCCCCTAAGTTTTGTTAACACACAAGTACATAATTTGGTTATAATATCTAGAGACATGTGAACATATATTATAATTAGTATCGTAATGAAGCCCACTATAGATATCAAAGAGATAATCAACAAATTAAATCAGATCCACTCTAATGGAATTATTTGTGCAGTAGAGAAAACAATGTCCTAAGCAGAAAATAATTAATAATTAAAATGTGAATAAAATGTTTAATATTGAGATTTATCTAGGTCATTGTAGTAAGGGTGTTGCATTGCCTCCTTGTTTGATATCCTATTTTTTGAATCATAAGCCAAAAAACACTATACAAATGTGTACCATACAAGCATGGTTGGTATGAAGAAATATTTCAAACTAAACAGACTCATAAAAAAATTGTGGGTGCAAATAAATTATACTTTGAGATAACAAATCTACACTCGGCTTCATATCTAGAACAACAAAGCTTATCTTCTTAGGTTTCCACTCAGGATGTGCATGCCAATCCATGTACTTGTCATGCCTGGCAATATTTCCTCCTAAGGATGTTTTGAGTTGTTTGTTGTCAAAAGAAATTAAAACATAATTCTTAGAATAGAAGATAGTGTTTTGCAATATTATTACATTAATATTAATAACCAATTTTAATAAAGAAACTATATGATTTTATGTACTCTATCATAGCAAAAATTTAAAATAACTATATTTAAACCAAAATGAAAAAATCTTTAATTGTAGAAAAATTTAGTTCTCCAACAATTAAAGGATATACCTAAGCAGATGACTTATTTTTTAATCTGCTCTGAATAAGGTAGTCATTCTAGGCATTTTAGCTGCATAAAAGATCATTTCTATATTTTTGTTTTAAATTTATTGAAAGAATAATGGAAATTAGAAAGGTTCATTTCAAAAAAAAATTGTTTAAATTTATAGAAAGAATAATGGAAATTATAATTCAGGAGGTAAGTAGAACAATGTTTTCATCTTAGGATTGCCAAACAAGAGATATGGAATAGTAAGAAACACCCAAAGAGCACTTTAGGGGCCTTTACCAAAGAATCATCCCCTGACCATGATCAAACCAATTAATAGTATCAAATAAAATCCAAAGTATTGATATTTAAACATTATAAGGCACCCAAAATGGGACAATAAGGTAGGAGTCCTATAAGATTTTTTCTATTGTCGATTGTGGCCATTTCTCCAATAAATTTATGTTATAAATCATGGACATATTTTGGATAAAATAATAAGACTTCTTCTTAAAAACATTATGATGGAATAATGTAAAACTAATTATAAATTTTAATGATTTTATGATGATGATATTAAGGATATGTCTATAACCAAGAGTGTTTTTATTTATCGTTGATCCACAATGAGAATTTATAAGACACACATTTGAGTCTTATTCCAAACCCGTCTTAGTGGCTACATGATATCAAGAAAGGAATTTCCAACCTTAAGAATAAATTTTCTAGCAAAGAAAGATTCTTCAAGTGTAGCTTGACACTTAGTAGTTCTATTGGTAAATAGTAATAAGTATTGAACTTTAATGTTTCCTACTATGCATCCAGCACATTATAGGGGTGTCTGATATAAACATATTAATGAAGCTTATGCTTTTAAAAAGAAGTCAGTCCTGTGCTACTACACAAGGGAAACCAATAACAAGAAGATGAAAATAGAAAAGGCTTATGTAAGGTAGACTTGGGAAACATAACATTATGAGTTAAGGCATTGACACTTAGTAGTTTTATTGGTAAATAGTAATAAGTATTGAACTTTAATATTTCCTACTATGCATCAAACACATTATAGAGGTGTTTGTTTATAAGTAGTTTTATTGGTAAATATTAATAAGTATTGAACTTTAATATTTCCTACTATGCATCCAGCACATTATAGAGGTGTCTGATATAAAAATATTAATGAAGCTTATGCTTTTAAAAAGAAGTCATTCCTATGCTACTACACAAGGGAAACCAATAACAAGAAGATGAAAATATGAAAGTCTTATGTAATGTAGGCTTGGGAAACATTACATTATGAGTTAAGGCATTAACAGGAAGAGTAAATGACAAGGTCTGCAAGTTTTAGTAAACCCCTTGTTTTATTTACCAATACATTTTGAGGCTTCAAGTTCCTATATTAAAACAAATTTCATCATCATTAATTTTTGAAAAGTGAAAACTAAAATTTGACCCACAAAACAATTCATGTTAGACAAATTGAAGTACATGAAGATTTGTAACATAAAAAAAGATTAAAAAGATTAATAATAGGACCAAGTGATTCATATCAATAATTAAAAACAAAAATAGCATAATTCACTTCAAGATTTTCCTTTTTAAAATAACATGAAAATAAAAATAGTATAATAACAAGACAAAAAAATCAAGACGACTAAAACTTACAAGCATTGCCTTGGTGATGGTTCTGCAAAGTAATCATCACATAAATAAGTTGAGTTAGCGTAGTTATCACAAGACTTGATATATATCATTTAGTACCACACCCATCAAGCAATTCAAAATAAACTGTCTATTAACCGGAAAAAAAGCTTTATGGATATCAATAGTTAAAAACATTTGTGCAGTGCATGAGCAAAAATTTGGAAAAATCAACTACATACTAGATAGAATTTCTTTAAAAAAATTAACTGCAATAAGAAGAAATAATTAAGAACACATAATCTAGGCAACTATTTGCAGGAGAGCATGTGATTTATTATTTAAATTTCACTTTATAGTATACTTGAAGATATTATCATTTAAAGCCTAATCCAAGTTCAAAACCTCCTTCCAACCATAAGTCATGGCAAAATTTAACTCCACCAAATACATAAGTGAAAGTGAATCCATGCTCAGAAATCTTGAACTTTCACAATTTAAAATAACCCCACACCTAAAGGCAGCCCAAAATTGAACTAGAATGGGCCAAAAAAGAGCTACTACGCATATTTTAGAAAGATGTTGCCAAACTAGTTTTCAATATTCTCAATATAAACTAATGCCAAACAAGGTATAACTATAAGGTAGATTCCTTGTTATTCATTCTTGAGGAATCTTGCTAATGTAGCAATGGAGACCACCAAATGACTATAACTAATTATGTGTTTTTAAACAACCAAATGCACAAAATTAAGAACTATGAAATTCTACAATAAGTGTTTTTAATACACAATAAAGGTTTTTGGAATGAGAGTTGAATGAAGTAGAAATATGGAATCAACCCTAATATAATACATCTTTCCCATATCCAAAGTCAGGAAACCATTTAACCCTCTTCCAAGAAAAGCTTGGTCAAAACTATTGGGATATTATCAACAATGGGAAAAATGATTATCATGGTGAGTGCATATGACCGACTATTGGTTCATTTGCCGCAAGGAGAACAAGGATGGAGGGACTAATAAGCATTCTTTTGAGAATTGGAGCAGGATATGTGAATGCAAAGGGCCCCTATACTATAACTGGATGTCATGTCCCCTTTCGCGTGACATGATTTCTACAGTAGATTTTCCTATCATTAACTCTCGTAGGCAAATGATTTTGGTGAGAGAGTCATCCTGTGCCAGTTGACTGCATATTGCTCTCGGAATGTTATAATTGAGCCTATATTTAGTAAGTTGGGGGCCTACATGTTTAATTTTGAATTGAGATTGCACTTTTAATTTTATAAAGTTATTTAATTAATTTTATAAAGTTATTCATTAATAAAGTGCATTATAATAAGACTTTATAAAGATGTTTCTAGAAGCTCCTAGTGCTTTCTTAAAAAGATGAATAAATAGAGGGCGGTAGGCACCCATTTGGCAAGCGATTTTGTGGATTCTACTACTTATTATATTGGAGCAATTTGTGGTCTTTGGTCTGCAAATTTCCATTAGGTCTTTGGGAACGAAAACTCCCTTGGATCTGCATAACTGAGGAAGTGAGATATCTTCTGAAGGGTTGCTCATTGGAGATAGTATTCAACCATTTCATGAAGGATTATTCTGAGAAGTGGTTTTGAGGATTTGAGTTTTTGCAAGGGTTCTGAGTTCATCATCTTCTTACAAGATCAATTGGCCAAGTTCAGGAGACAATCTGTGCATATTTGGATGAGATTATGATCAGGTCTGAACTCATATTTTGCTCATAACTTTCCTCAGCATGGGAGTCTGAATTTTTGCTCGGGAAGGGTTATACATTACCCTAAGGCATCTCAAATTTTGCCAAATTAAGCATCCAATACACAGACAATTATTTTGTTGAGCAGGGTCGTACATGTCAGAGTCGTACCAAGGCACAGGTCACAAAATTGTCTCCACTTCACAAACTGTTCAGAATTGCCTTCGATATTTTTAGTGGGCTATTTAATCACACTAGGAAATTCACCACATATCAGTTTGGGCACTGTTTGGAGGGCTGGGGAATTATATAAAAAAATCGTACCAGAGCCGTACAGGTACGGCAGTGCTGTAATGCCTAGAAAGGAGCAGACCTGAGCCACCATTCAGTGATTTACACCAGCAGGGTTGCAGACAGGCAGGAAGAGGTGCCATTTTTAAGACTCATGCATGTGACAACTCATGGATGCAAAAATCCCAGGTTCTTGATGTTGCTTCATTGTTTTAGAATTAAGTTCAGAACTGTATATGCTCAGACGTTGTTACCTTTAATTGAAATATTACAAAAAAAATTGCTATTTCCACTAGAGTTTGTACAGATCAGTCTCTGAATGCTAATAACAGTAAATTTTCCTGAATATTGTTGGTATCTACTGCATTTGTTTCATCCGTTTACTTGGTGAATTGTTTTAAAACATTATATCTTTACGCATTTATGGTTGCATGCTAAGTGTTTGACGAATTGCCAAAAGTCAATTTGGGTGACCTTTATAGTAAGGGTCATTACATTGGATGAGGACAAAACATTATTTATTTGTGCAGGTATGGTGGAAAGTTGCAAATGCAAGGCAATTTGGATGTGCTTGGACCAAAACTGATCTTAATCTTGATGACTGTCATGTGCTAAGAAAAAAAGTACTAGGTGAGCTGACGCTAGGAATTAAAATAGATAATAAGAGAAGATCGCTCTCCTCTTGGACACAAATAAATTTAAAAAATAGAGAGAACAAAACTAATCCCTAATAGACGAATACAACAGAAATGAAACAAAACTACAAAGGACAAGGGGCAATGAATGAAAACTACAAAAATTGAAGAATACCTTGAAACTGTGACAAGATGGACATAGAAACGTACATATGTGATGTACAATAAGCAAAAAAGGAGGAAAAGAAACTCACAAGAAGGAGACCTCGAAAAAGCACTCCCACACTTTTTCTATGTTAACTTTATGTCTGTTTTGCACACAAATGTATGATTTATGTTATAAATTTTCTAAGAAGCTCACACCTCATTCCATGCAAGTAATGGTTGGAGACCAAGTTTTATTTTCTGTAGACATTGCATGTTTCAAAAATTGCAATAGTAGACACATAGCTGTCTTTCGTAAATGACAATTGCCATATTACAAATTTTGGGTAATATTTGTAGTGAGAAAGGAAAAAAATACTGACAAAAAAGCATAATAGCCAATGGGAAAATATTAATTTATATATATATGAGATCAACTAATATCATTTTGAGAGAGGAAATATTTTGAAAGGAAAGATTGAGAGTTCAATGGTTAACTGAAGGTGACAGGAACACTACCTTTTTCCACAGGTTGGCCTCGAACCATAAAAGAAGAAACACGATCAATAGATTGGAAGGAGAAGGGGGAGGAGAATATAAGGACCAAGAGGAGATGGGAAGACATTTTGTGGAGTACTTTAGCAAGGCCTATAAAAAGGAAAATAGAACAGGAAATCAAGTAATAAGAAGTTTGATAAACATGATCCCACAAGTGCTAGGAGAAGTGGAAAATAATAGCATTCTTGGAAACATCACGGAGGAGGAAGTGAAACAGGAAGTGTTTTCTATGAAAGCTTACAAGGCCCCAGGACCTAATGGTTTCCCCCCAGCGTTTTTCTAGCAATTCTGGGAGGTTATTAAAAATGGGTTGATTTGGGTAACCAATGACTTTCAAGGAAGATGCTAAAAAGGATAAATAAGACTTGTTTTGCTTTGGTCCCTAAGACTTTGACACCCACGAGTCTCCTTGACTTCAGACCTATAAGCCTTTGTAACATAGTTTATAAGATTTTTGCCAAAGTAATGGTCAACAAGATTATACCCTTCCTAGAGAACATTATAGAAGCACCACAAAAGGGATTTGTGTCAGGAAGACAAATCCTAGATACTACGATAACAACTCATGAGATCATACATTCAATGCAGAGAAATAAAATACCTAGTATGGCCTTCAAACTAGATATCTGTAAGGCGTATGATAAGGTAAGATGGGACTTCCTTTATGATGTTCTTGAAAGAGTGGGGTTTAATAAAAAAAGTCATAAACCTTATTAAGATGATGGTGAGTATTGTCTAGTATGCGGTCCTACTAAACGGCTCTCCTTGGGGTAATTTTGAAGCAAGGGAGAGGATTAAGGCAAGGAGACCCACTATCTCCCTACCTCTTCATTATGGTGGTAGAGGTGTTGGGAAGATCATTCTCCAAACTGGTAAATACGAGTTGTGTTAAAGGTATTAAACCTACCACTGCTGTTGAAACTAAAGTGTTACAACAATTTGTTGATGACACTTTTCTTTTTCAAAAATCCTATATAATGGAAGCAAGAGCATGGAAGAGTATCCTTAGAAACTATGAAAATAGCTCAGGTCAGCAAATAAACTACTCTAAAAGTAAACTTTATTTTTTTAACATTGATGTTGTTATGCACAAGAAGATCAGGAACATTTTAGGTTGTAAGTCGGCTAACCTCCTGGATACTTATCTTGGTTTATCTTTAATCACCAAGGAGGTAACAAATGACTTCTGGAATACCATTGTTGAAAGAATCCAAAAGAAGCTAGTAGGATGGAAAGGGAAAATTCTCAATAATGTCGAAAAACTACTGCTACTCCTTGCGGCTCTCTAGGGCATTCCAATTTACTTTCTATCCCTTTTTAAAATAAACTAAAACATGGTGGACAAAATTGAGAGAATACAGAGGAATTTTCTTTAGTCAGGAACAGAGGATCCAAAATATGGATGAATATCGTCAAAAGCAGATGTATACCGAGGGAAGGGGTGAGGTGGATTACGGTCAATGGGCAAAACATTAGGTTCTAGGAGGATAATTGGATGGGGGGGAAACTGCTGGTTTACAGCAAATTTAGAAGACTAATGGAAACATTGAAGGCAGAGGTAGTGTTAAAAGTGGCGGATTATAGAGACCCTAGAAGGAAGTGGAAGAAATTACAAAAAGATGCATGTCCTCAAGAGTATACTCAACTACTTAAAGAAATTGAGGAGTTGATAGAAGCTCAAAGACTGCCAATTCTACTTCAAGAGCATAAAGTGGTGTGGGATATAACTTCTAGTGGCCATTATACTATAAAATATGCTTACAAACCCCTCTTTTGTAAGGACTTTTGTCCCACAACATTGCGTAAAGTCAGGATTAGTAATCTTTTGCCCAAAATCAACTTCTTTTGGTGGACTATTCAACATGGTAAGATACTAACATTGGACAACCTAAAAAAAGGGGGCTTTTTTTCACAAACAGATGTTATCTCTGTAAAGAAAAAGAGGAGGTTATCTCTCACCTACTCCATGAATGCCCATATACTCTAATGATCTGATCACTGGTGTGGGAGAAATTTGGATTGTGTTGGGTGCTGAAGGAAAATTTGAGTCAATTTGTGGAAAACTGGGATTGTCCCTTTTATCACCCCAAGCTGGTATTCCTATGGAGAATTGTCCCACCATACATTTAATGGCACATATGGAAGGAAAGAAACAATAGTCTTTCAGGAAGAGTTAAGGCCTGTGGAGGTAGTTATGGGAATTATGGAGAAACTGCTGAAAGAAAATATAATGTTTACCAAATGTAAGGCACCGAAGGAAGAACCAGGAAGGAAAGAATGTTGAATAGCAAAATGATGGGATATCCACTAAAACTTTAATCATTTTGATAACTCTAAGGTAATAAAGAGGCAACAGACAAGATGGAAACCACCAACAATAACATAGCTTAACAAGAGAGGGTGTTGGGGTTGCAGGTGGAGTGCTGCGAAATGGAAATGGTGAAGCACTGCTAGCGTATTCTGGGAAAGTTGGTGGAGGAAGTAATAACATGGTTGAAGCAATGGCTCTACTTTGGGTCCTACAATTGATTAGTGATATGCAAATAAAGGAAATAACTATAGAAGGTGATTCTAAATTAATAATTGATATGGTGAAGGGAATCTCTCAGCCAGGCTAGAATATCCAAAATGTTATCACATATATTAGACATATCCTAAATGGGATGGAAAAAGTCCAATTACAGCACATATACAGGGAAGATAATATGGTGGAGGATGTTGCTACTACCACAAGGTTTGAATTAAAGGAAATAACGTGTTGGAGAAGCATGGATATCCTAAAGGAGGAAATTAAGGCCTTGATTTGCAAGGGGGGGAGCAAAAATTGAGCATGACTAGACAAATAAAGATCAATGCCACATTTGGCAATATCATATCTAGGAAGGCAAAGCTTGCTAAATTTAATAAGAAATGTAAAGGAAAGATGATGAGACATCGTCGTATAGGTTGGATAATAAATGGACACAATTTGAGGCAAGAGTTACTTCGTAATTATGGTAACATAATGCGACATTTTAAATATTTTCTTTTTGAAAGTACGAAAAATATCATTACAGATACTGTCAAAGATTTCATCAACGTTAAAGTTATGATGCAAAGTACACACGAATCCCATAATGAAAAGGTATGGGATTTCGAAGTGCCTAGAAAACTTGCTTATAGGATGTTTAAAAGGCCCTAGAGATGTTACTTTCAACATCTCAGTGTTGTTATTGATGAAATATATCCCCGTTGTCAGCAAGCTTGAGGGTAAGAAGGTTCGGATGCAAATTATTGAGGTTCGAGAGTCAAGAATTAGCAAGGAAGAAATGGGTGGAGATTTGAATCGATTAGAGCCAACAAAGATGGAAAATTTGAAGGATAGAATGGCGACCTGATTCCTGTTAAAAGAAGGGGGATTGCTTCCTTATATGCAAGCAATGGCGGGTCACGACGAAAATTGTGCTCTTTAGTTTGTGAATGGGTGGAATGATCACAGAGTTACCATAAATGATATCACGTTCCAAGTTAATGAGGTTATTGCAATGGTCATTGGTTTGACTCTAAAAGGGAAAAATGGAAGAAGGTTACGAAAATGATGGACGAGGCTAGCATGAATAGCTTTTTTGCTAAGGATGAACCTGTTTGCTATAAGGGAGGCTTTCGAAAGGATTAGCTACCGGCTCCTTGGGATGATGTTTGTCTGGTGATCATGAAATACCTCACGCTTGAAGGGACGTTTGGAGTCTTATTATTATCACTTGCCTCTCCTAAACCATTTTTGAAAAAGACACTTTAATTCTATTTCGTTCTTTCTGTTACACTCCCTTGAGGATATGATAAGTGATGTTAGGCAGAAGAGAAGTAAGGGTAATAATTTCACTATCATTCATTAGGGTCTGATTTTTAGACTTCACCAATTTCATTTTTCCCTCTATCTCCCTAGGGTTGTTGATAATCAACGCCACCACCAAAATTCCCCTCCGAGTACCAGCACCGCACCCTCCCCCAGTAGGGATAATAAGAAAAAGAGAAACCCAAACCCAGTAATTGAACAAAAGGGTAGTAAAAAAATCAAAATTGAAAAGCTAGTAGAGGTGGTCATTGGGGATTCGAAGGAAGAGGGAGCAAATGGCAAGAGAAGGTCGGGAAGGTTAGCCAAAACACAAGCAAGGTATAAACAAAAGGCAAATAGATATAGGGTCCAGAAGGCAGAAGAGGAGAATTTTGAGAACAATGCAAGAGAGCTGGAGGAGGAGAAACATTCTGACTCCAAGAGAGAAAAAGGGAATGAAGAGAAGAAAAAAAGTGAAAACTCTATTGATAACACCCGGGTGTCTGCTAGTAATGTCAATACCATTGAGACAATGCATGTGTCGGCTAGTTTTACCTTGTAGCCTATTACCTTCTATAAGGACAGCAATAAAGTGGATACTTCCCTATCACCATCTCCTCCCCAACAAAGGAAAAAACCAATTTTTTGACTAACCTGCAGACTTTGCAGGATAAGAACCAACCATTGACAAAGACTAAGGAGGTGCATAAGAATAGAAAAAAGAAACAAGGAGAAAGAAGAGGGATAGAATGAGAAGAATGCATAGATGGAGAAAAGGGTCAAATCTTTAGAGGATGTGTTTTACTCCTCTAAATTTCCCTTGAAGGTAAACCATGCTACTGCTACTACCCTCCAATTATTGGCGTAGGAGAAGGATGAGACGGCTGGACATAGGACAACGAGCTCCTGTATAAGTTTCTTGCTGAGGATTGGGCTAGAGTGCTTCTGGCTGAGAAAGGAAAAAATAAGGATGAAAAATAATGTGGTGGTCTCTAGGGGATTTTCAGCCCTAGTTGTTTATTTGTTTTTGGCCGCTACTTGGTTTTCTAGTCTACCACTTACTCGCAAACTTGGGTTGGCTTGTTTACGCGAACAGTTATATATTCTGAACTTTAATAGTATGTTTAGTACTATAGTCTTTTAAATTAGTATAGATGATACTCTCGTAGTTGTAAATGATCGTGTGTTGTTTTTGGGCTAGGTTGGTTTGTTTATGCCAACAGTTCATGTTTTGAACAATCATAGTAAGTTTAGTACTATAGTTTTTTGAATTAGTATAGATGACTCTCTATTAGCTGTGTTTTTTTGTATGGTCTTTTTTGGTTGATAGTTGTAGTTCTCTATAGCAGTGACTACCTTCTACTTGTTTTTGTTGGCAGTGTGCTTGTTGTTAGCTTTTTGGATGTAAGGGCCAACCCCCTTGTTCTAGTTGCTTCTTATTTCAAAAAATAATTTTAATATATCTTACAAACTATAGTGTTAACTGTCATAATTAGAAAGAACACTATTTCAAATGAGAGAATTAATATAATAAAGAAGCTTAATAGCTTTAGTCTCTACCTTACGACAAGGATTAACAATGTTTTCATGACAGGGTTCATGCTAAATATTGTTTGACTTCTCAAATGTTTGTTGGGAGTATAACTCAAAACTCTACCAACTTCATCAAAAAGACTTCTATTAAATAAAATTATGTTTGGACAATTCATAACTTCATGAATATGTAGAATTAAATATTTGTTTGCAATCTTCTCATGAAAACACCAATTAAAATTAAAGATTTCAAAAAGTATTTAAATCATGTGTTAAATGTTTAATAATAGAGAAGCTTCATAACTTTAGTCCCTACCTTACGACAAGGATTAACAATGTTTTCATGACAGGGTTCATGCTAAATATTGTTCAACTTCTCAACTGTCTGTTGGGAGTATAACTCAAAACTCCACCAGCTTCATCAAAAAGACTTCTATTAAATAAAATTATGTTTGGAGCGTTCATAACTTCATGAATATGTAGAATTAAATATTTGTTTGCAAACTTCTCATGAAAACACCAATTAAAATTAAAGATTTCAAAAAGTATTTAAATCGTGTATTAAATGTTTACAATTCTTATACATTATATATTATTCATTCACGCTTGTAATGTTTTCGGCCTATTCTTATGCAAATATTTCCAATGGCTGGCTTGAGGTGTAGCAGGCCCATAAATAATCAACTCTTGTAGGCCGCATGTTATACATAATAAAACCAATCAAAATTAATCACTAGACATTAATTTTCATAACAATAAGTTATGCGGCTTCAGATATATAATAACCACTCAAAACCCACTATAATAATAGTGTTCTAACTTTCTCCATTATCTTAGTTGTGCAAAAGAGTCATCAAATTTATATGAATTCCCAAAGAAGGGCAAATATGAATTGGCCCAATGCCAAGGTTAATATCAACTTTCATTAGGAAATAGAAAAGATTTCACATGTAGCTTTTGAAAATAATGTATCTCTCCCCTCTATTATGCAATGCAAGAAAAAAAACTAACCCAATAATATATCTACGACAAGCCAAAATTTCAAACACTGAATGACAGAAAAATTTCCTAGACATTAGTCGAGCTCATTCAAGTTATGAAACATTTTATTGGAATCAATATGCTGCCAGTGTTGTTCAAATCAGACACAATACTTTAGCGAAAGAAATTCCCTTAGGTATCTCACGAGAATAAACCATGATAAAGACCTATATACTGAATCAAACTTTGGTTTGCAAATTTTCTATTAGTGCAATTTTGACCCTTTAGGATGATAGTATACACTGTTGTGATAGCACTATAGTATCTTGACCAGATATCTTCTTCCCCAAGACTCTTGACAAAATATAGAAATTTTAAACAAATAAATTCATGCAATGTATTTTAGATTTCACCAGCAAAACCTCAATAAAGAACCCGATGAAAAGAAGTTTTAAAATGTTATTGTCATAAACCTCCAACAAAAATACATTTTCATAATAATATTTCCTTGAAATTCTTTAGAAAAATTAGAATCAAATCCAATCGTAGATACAGTAATTACAACAAGATTGGTTAACATAAAAGATGAACCTAAAATATAATGTGAAATACTTGTGCCATGTCTTCATCCGACAATGACTTTTCATCCACTGTCCAAACTTGACAATTTCCGTCCTCTCACCTACTCAAAGCTAAAGCTTTCAAAAAATAACTATCCATGAGATAGCAAAATCCAAATCACAAAACCAAGTATGTTGAAAATGAACTCTCGCCATTTTATAAACACAAATAGGTGCCTCTTTACATTCCCCTTTCTATTTGTTTTTTCCTCTTTTAAAATAATATATTTCCCCCACTTAAGGAAATATAGTGGCCATAGATTATAAAGTGACACTAGCAATGTGAACTTTAAGTTATAAAATCATTTTATAATAAATCGGTTAAATCTTTAGGCATTAAAATCTTTGGTCAGATGGACTCGGATATGCATGTGTAATAGCTCACCATAAAGGTCACAACGAGACACTCCTAGCCCAACCCTGAAATGACAAGAATGTTAAGCTTGTTGAATTACTAAAAATAGTGTTTAAAAAACCCAACTAAAACAGCCCCAATTGCTGAAATTGCCTAGGCCAAAAAAATGAACTGATCTTAGAGATAACTTAGTTTGCCCTCACGACCAAGGCAAAATGGGCTAATTGTGCAAAGAAAATCATTGTCCTTGGAAAGGGGACATTGCATGAGGCCTAGAAGCAATTGTGTTTTCCTATCACAATGCATGGCGTGATAAAGGGTGAGGAGCCCCGCTACCACACCCAACTTAAGGCCTTCAAGGACACAAAAACTTTCATGACACCATTTTTCGTAAACCTATTTCTTTCGAGCTACACGACTCCAAACTCTAAACCTTTCAAAAAATTCAGTGCGATAATTGTTGAATATTAATTAGACCCTAACCATATTTTTTTTACATTTTAAGATAGAAGTTTTAATTTATATAATGGTAAGTCTTTTCAAGTGCATAGGTTTTGTATTCAGTGAGGTTTAATTTTACCCTACAAAAATTGTGAGTCTATGCGGATTCGTAGAAACTCGGCAACACTTAGCTGCCAAGTCTACGAGCCTCAAATGTCTAAGTCTGCCAAGTACTTGATAAATTCAAGGGCAACATCTAAACCCTAAACTAAAAAGCATATCTTACCAAGGGGACAGATTTTTTTTCAAGCTTGTCTTCTTGTGTGCAACATTTTAGTTTAGGCTTCATCCAATACCGAAATTCTGGAAGCAGTATATGATGAATGTTCGATGTACTTTAGATACTTCAATGCAGTCCAGACTAATTCTTTATTTAACTTTTTATAGGAAATTTCATTACAATAAGAAAATTAAAAGATTTGCAATAGATAAAAGAATAAAGACACTTCGCTACTGATAACTCTAATACAAGGTCATTACTCAACTAACAAAAGGTGTAAGAGCGCTGATATTCATTTATTCTGTTAAGAACCCAAATTCTATTAACCTTGTCTGACAGATATTACAAGTTATGCCCTTGAAACACCAAAACTTGGGCATCACGTCATCCTTATGTATTTTGACATTTTCTATAGCGTTTTAATAGTTTATTTAATCTCTCTTCTTTCAAACGGTGTGAAGTAATTATTTTTGACAGCAAATTTCTATGCGTGTAGTTTACTACAAATTGTTTTCATTTTGTACACACAAATTAGCTATTTCTTTTGTCATAGAACTTGTCCAACCAGTAATGTGTAAATTTGAAAGTAGCAATGAGCGAGAAGTGTTTGTGCCGTATAAAAGAAACATTTATCTTAGTAAAATAATAAAATAATGACGTTGGACTGAAATATGGATGAAATATTGGTGAGCTGCTCCGTTCAATGATAGGATGCAAGTTTTCATGAAAAATAATCATCTAAGTAAGCAAACACCAAACAACATGGATACATGCTGCTTTAAGAAAAATAAAACCAAAGAGGGCAGGAAATTAAGTTGTAACTATAATTAGTAATTACAAATTTGAATAATTATTAAGAAATAAATCTGAAAGCGACAAGGAGTAAAATGTTACTGCCATTTAAAAGAGGCTTTAAAAAGTTTAGTGAATGCTTAAAAATAATCATGTTCGTCAGAAATAATTTCAAACTATTCTTTTCAATGATAGGATGCATGTAATTTCATTGGAAAAAATCATATTAGTCAGCAATTATAATAACATGGATGGAAGCAAGTTTAAGTTGCACATATATTTCTTGATGTCTGCTAGTAGGAATCCTTCATGCACTTGCAAAATTGGACGAAATGATGAGATAAGAATAGCTAGTATGAAAAGGACAAGGCCCGAGTACATTATTTTTAGCTCGACTCGAGAATAAAATTGCAATATACAACTCAAGTAAAAGGTCACATCCGATCATAAAAATTGCATGGTTAACAATTATAAATTGTTTTGGCTGTGAATGTTTAAATCATGAGTAGAAACTGTTCCATTGGAAAATAAAAAAGACTGAAAAGTATATGCCTTTACTACTATAGTTGTTATTGCTAGTGCTAACTGAAAATAAGGAAATCTTTGATTGAATGTACTTATTTGCAAACAATTTCTATAACATGATAGAAACATTTTTCAGGTCTCCCAAGGAGGGTAAAACCATGAATGATTGTTAAATTGATGTGAGCAGCATCTGAAGAAACATAAAATCAACCTAATTTCGTCAAAATATCCACACCAGTGTTTGTGATTAACAGTGTATGCTCAAATTGTGCAGAAAGACTACCATCAGCAGTCACAAAAGTAAATTTGTCATCCCAAAACTCGTACTCAATGCTCCCTAGTGACAACAATGGCTCTGCGAATCCATAACCATGTCTTAAAAAAAACAGCTAACATACAAATATCCCATTCATAAGTCACATACTAGAGAAAAGAAACTAAAACATACACAATTCATATGGCATTATTTCAATGGAATTCACACAAAACATCTTTCTAGAAGATATCTTAAACATACACACATCTATAACATCCTTAAAATTCTACTTCATAAACACACCTGCTTTCAACAGAGGAGGATAGGTAGCAATCTTCTCGACAAAAGTCTTGAATTTCTACTGTAAAGAAATTCATGACAGAACCAAACCAATAGATTCTTAACTCGTATTCGAGGTTTACAGAATTTGTTAGGAATATTAGATTATTATGTTCTTAATTATAGTTTGTTTAGAGTTATCTTTATAAATATTTGTTTTGTTTTGGTTATATCTGTGAATCTTTGTGATTATATATACAAAGGAAGTAACTAGTTAGAAGGCTCCCTATAATATAGGAAGAGATTATCCTATATACATGTAATTTGTACTAGATGAGAACTAGATAGAAGCAATATAGTTTTGTAAGACAATTTCTTTTCCACTTCTGTGGCTTTTCTATATTTCTTATCATGATACAAGAGCTATATATGAGTTGTTGATGAATGCCATTGAGACCACTAGAATCATGACAAGGCTGTCAAAGAGTTCGACCTTTTCTACAACACATCATCCACTTATTTAAGCGGTGCCTCTAGTTATGATGTTTAAGGATGGAGTGCAGTTGGTAAATATAGCTTACTTGTATGGGAGATATCTTTCAGGCCAGTTTAAGAGAAAGATATAACTATACTGTGCTATTATTTGATCTCCAGTAGCAATGCAGTTTTCAAAAACTGACCTGGAAATTATCATTATTTTGTGAGCATGCATTGATTTGATCTTCTCATTCTAAAATTGATTTGAATAAGCAATATGTTGCTCATTTCAAACCTCGCCATCTATGGTGTTCTATTTAGGCCATTTGTTCTAAAAAGGTTTCTTATATTTCTCATGCTAGAAGGGCTAAGGCTGGAATCTGGTTTCAAAGGCTAAACTATCCAGGTTTCTAGCCCTCTTAATGGCTTCCTACAAGGTACTAGGGCCAAATGTTTGATCCATCACAGAGTGACTTTGATAATCACCCTATGAACAAAACAATCAATCTATGTTCTGACATTTCCATGACCATAACAAGTAATTTCTAGAAATCCAAAACATATGCTTCAACCGATCCAACCAATTTCAGTTGTGCCAACTTCCCGAATTGTTGTTCCAGAGCCTTCTGTCAAATATGCCAATCAATCTATGAGTGAAATCTGCATAGGAAGTAATGCTATCATGTCCCATGTTCACTAGCCCATGGTAGCACTCATAAGCTTTTCCATCAAGTGAAGGGTGGCATACTTGATTGCTTCCATCTCTATCATGAGCATAAGCTGAAAATAATGTCCTGCACTCCTGCACCAACAGTACACTTACTTGAGCCATCATAACGGAGGATAGGGACAATGCTCACCTTAAAATCTTTCCAATGTCCTTGTTTACTCTCGCCTTTTGGATTATTTCTATATTTTATACTAAAAAAATCTGCCTAAGACATGAGCATAATTTCATCTCCCAAAGATTCATATTCTTTGAGGTAATCTATTAAACTTTCACCATCAACTTACTGTCATGTTTTCTCTCTAGGTGGTACCACCAAAAGTTTAGCATAAGTGGCCAGGGAGTGCTTCTACTAGCTGTCCTAGTGTTGTTTATTGGAACATTAGTGTTACTACCTTCTAAGTAGTTACCATTATACCCATTATTGCCATTACTGTTGCCTTTGTTCTCACAATCACCCTGATTAGTTCTGTTATTTCCATATGTTGTTTACATCATTTAGGTTGTGGTTTGAACCAACTGTTGTATTCCTTTAGCTAGATCACTGTGCATCTACATTGCACGGTTCACATCCAGGACACACACACCCGGTCTGGACACACAAAAAGCAACCGGGTTAGTTCTGGGTATGCAACTACATACACGAAGCACACCCACAGGGTATCCATGGGAGGGGCCAATAAAAAGTAGGAGAAACAACACTCGAAAACACATTTTGTTCATGCTTTTTTACAAAAAAGAAACATATAACGGCTCTTTATGAGACCATTCAAACCTAAAATGTATTCACTTTGTTCTCTGTTTCCTTGACTCGTTTTATCTCCATTTTGGTATTTGGAAGGGCAGCAAGCTTTTTTCGAAGGCGATCATTCATGGAGCGCCAAATAGCTTCCACAAACAAGATTTAAGTGTCTCAGATTTAACCCTATTCTTTTGTCTTTCTTAACAAAACAAAAATTAGATTTTGATCAAGTTTTTCAAATTCTTGATGAATTCTTGCAAGTTGTTTTCAATTTCTTTTTTAAGAAAACAAGAAACAAATTTAGCTCTTTGTTATAATGTTTTTGTATCTTGTTTTTGCACTTGTATACTTGCATTTATTTGTTTTTCTTAATTTAAAATTATTTAATTTCTTAGAATAGCAAAAAATCAGATTGCTAGAATGGCCAAGAGTCAAGTTCAATGTTTGTGAAAGGAAACTAAAGATTCAAAATTGATAAAGGACCCCTTTATGGAGGCATACCACAAGGTTTGAATAACTTCCAAGGGGTGGACACTATATTTGCAAGTGTAATTTGTGTAATGCACAATTTAATAGCTCATATTATTGACTGAAACTGCAGCCTGTGGGCCCTTCTAAACCACAGATTGTAATGTGTGCAAGCCCAAATGACATGGACTTGTTTGCTGAACAAATAGCGTCATTCGTAAGAGAACAAGAAGTTGTGAGTACAATGGTAGCAAGAGAAAAGCACAGAGCTCATCTTTCTGCAAAGGGAAAAAAAAAAGAATTTACCCACTGATATAATAATGGTCTCCCAACATACCTTCTTGCAAATACCATTTACAAAAGATGAAGTAGAAATTCCCAATTCCCCTTGCAAAAGAAGTCCATTGAAAGAGGCATTTACAATTGAATCAAGAGATATTGCTGATTGTAACATTGCATCTTTCATCTATGCCAATAATCATCTTTAAACTTGGTGGGATCACCATATTGGCTGGAAATGGTTTTGGCACTTAATAGTGGATCTCGTGCTTTCATAAGTCTTGGGAAGAGGCTACAGACAGGAATGTCGAGGCTACCAATGGACTAGGGCATGGTAGTTAGCACAATCCACCAAGCTCCAACCCACCTAGTGTAGGAGTGCAATTAACTAGAAGTAACATAAATACAAGAATGACATCACAACAGCCGAAGCTACCAAAATTTAATGTTGACGAGAAGGACCCTGTAAGACACTTTCGTACATGTGAGACAATCTAGACAGTGACCAAACTCACCGACAAGGATGAATGGTTCCAACCATTCCTAGTAACCCCACATAGAGACGTCGTTGATTAGTACTCGGATATGGACAAAGAAAAAACAAGTACCTGGGATAACCTATGGAAAGAATTTCAGATTGAGTTTTGCTTGCTTTGAGATGACAATGAAAAAGTTGTCAAAATCCAACATGAGGCTGGCTGAAGAAACTATTGGGGAAGATGCAAAGCTAGCTAACTGACGGGTTAAAGAAGAGATGGTTTGTGGAGGGACTGAAGGCTTCTCTCAAGAAGAAACTAAAGATAGTAACTCCCATGTTTTACGCAGACGTCTACGACAAAGCCATGAACCTTGAAAGCAAGGATAAAACCTCCAAGAAGAAGAAGAGCAAGTCATCATCAAGGAGTAATGACTCATCAAAGCAGAGTAGCCGTGACGAGGAGTCGAATATGAAGGTACATGCTTTGAAGAAAGATATAGAAAGAATGATGAGGCAATTTTAAAAAATGAAGGAGAGTGCAAGAAAGAAATGTTGAAGGCGAGTTGTGGTGCTCCAATTGCAAGGATAACGACCACACAAAAGGCTCCTATGCAAGAAAACCATTCTACGAGATTTGTCAAGTTATGGGCCATTCCACCAAGGAATGCATATACAACATGAAAAAGGACGAGCCAACAAGTCTTCTTCACACAAGAGCAACCATCCACATCTAAATGCATCATTTGAATGGTTTTGAAATAGCTAGTATGGAGAGAGAGGCAACAATAACCTTGTAGCCCTTGACTTTCAATTTACTTGGTACAAACCATCAAGGAATCAAACGTCTCGTGACACTAAAGGAACAACAAGTCACAATAGGAACGCAACTATTTCTGCTAGACTTTGTTAAGATTCTGCTCAAGAAGATACAATATGATGTAACTCTCAACAAGGGGTGGCTTGTGGCGCTGAGGGGAAATTACAACTAGAAGAAAAACGCCCCCTCCATGGAGAGTGGAGGGTAGAAGTTTGTCATCGAGCTCCAAACCCAAATAGTGAACAAAGAGATCGCATCTTCCTTAGACTCTTAGCCTGACAGAGAGAATGGTTGAATAGACAACCAAAGGAACCGAATGGCACCTAACAAAGAAGTTGTTTTAGAACTTGAAAGTGTTCAAACGGTGAAACGAGCAGAGTGAATGGAATCTTCCACTGGCAAATGGAAGACTGGGCTATTTCACAATTAATATGTTGAAGGTGGAAGAAGTAGAACAAGCATCAGAGAGATTTGCTTCCGTTAGAGTACTAGAGGCTTGCGTGAATAGAAACCCAGCTCACAAATTTGGCACTAAGAAACCAATCAAGTATGAAGAACCATCCTTGCAGATAACCAATCTTGGAGATGAGATAAATCAAGGAAATATAATGGTAGGGGATGATTGGATTCTCACGTTGTAAGGTCACGACATTCAAGATCTTTGTGAAATACAAGGATGTATTTGCATGGACTTATACAGACGTCAAGATTGTACTACTAGAGTTGTGTGTAATCACATTCTTTTGGTACCTGGAGTCGTACCCATGTGGAAAAGGCCTTACAGAATGAATAAAAATTACACAAGGTCAAATGAAGAGATTGAGCATATGCTAGAGGTAGGGATCATCTTCAAGGTACAAATAAGTGAAAAGGTGTCCCCAATTGTGATATCATTGAAAAAGGAGGCCAACCAAATCAGAATGTGTTGACTTCAGGTACCTTAATGATGTCTCTGTGAAGGATCCTTTCCCCATACCATTTACAAACACCATCTTGGAGGAGACTGCTCAACTTGAGATGTACTTGTTTATGGATGGGTTCTCACGGGAGAACCAAATATCCATTACACAAGAGGACAAGTTGAAAACAATCTTCATGGTAGAGGACAAAGTGTATGCATATAACAGGATGCTCTTCAATCTATTCAATGCACCTCTAATATTCCAAATAATAATCCTCCACATTTTTGACAAAAAGTCAGTAGGGAATCTTAGGGCCTTCCTCAACGACTAATCGATCTTCAATAGGCAGGACTGCAACCCTTCAAGAATGTATGGAGTTTCGGTTGAGAGCAAGGTTGGAACTCAACCTAAAGAAGTGCAAGTTTATGGTCCCAAGGGAACTTGTTGGTTTCTATCATTTGCAAGGCTAGATTAAAGACAGACCCCAACAAGCTCAACGTGATCATTGATGGACCCTCCCATAGATGTTACGAGGGTGAATTTATACCTAGGCAACATTGGCTACTACTGGCGGATTATAAAGAACTTTGCTCAAGTCTCTTACCCTCTGGACAGGTTGATGTGGAAAGGAGAACCCTATGTTATGGGGATATAACAAGATGCCTAATTTGCAAAACTAAACACAAGACTAGTTGAAGCACCAATTCTGGTGTACCTCAGTTAGGACAAGTTCCACGTGTATGTGGATGCTTCAAATTTTGCAATTGGTGCAACCTTGGCTAAGGTAGGCGACAACAACTTAGACTATCCCATCCATTTTGCCAACAAGTTGTTCTCAAGGGCAGAAAAGAAATATAGGATGATAAAGCGAGAGGCACTTGGGATGGTTTATGTTATACAAAAGTTCAAATATTATCTATTGGCAACATTGTTTATGATTTATGTGGACCACCAAGCACTAACATATCTAGTGGATAAACCAGACATACAAGCAAGGGTGATCAGATGGTTATTGCTGCTATAAGAATTCACTTTTGCGATCATCGTGCTACTAGGAAAAGGCCATGGTATTGTAGATCAACTCTCTCCTTAAGTTCAAAGAGCTGCCAGAGGAAGTTAATAATGACTTTCATGATGTCCACTTCTTCCAAACTGTAGTCTTGCTAGAATTGTTATAGAGCATTGAAGAGTACTTGTCAACATCATTGTTTCCGAGGGACATGTCACCTGATGAGCAAAGAAAGCTAGTACTTAGAAGCCGAATCTTTCAACTGATCAATTAATTGTTAAAAAAAAGGGATCCGATCAAGTACTAAGATGCGTCATGGAGAGAGATAGTGTTTTGAGGGAGGCGCGTGAGGAGCTAGCAAGAGGACATATGGCACCAGGTACAACATGGAAGGTGCTACATGCAAGGTTGTGGTGGCCTACTCTGTACAACAACACCAAGGAGTGGGTCATGAGTTGTGATGCTTGTCAAAAAGTTGGGAAAAAGATGATGAGGGTTGTCGTACCACTCAATCCTTCGCAAATACAAGAACATTTTAAATGTTGGCGCTTGGAATTTCTTGGAACTCTTAAGGCAAGTAAGGCCTAGTGATGTCGGTATATAGTAGTGGCCACGAAATACCTCACAAAGTGGGTAGACGCATGGGCTTTACCTTACAACTCGGTATTGAGCACGGCGAAATTCATATATGGATTTATTATAAGGTATGACATCCCGATATAGATGACCAACGACAAAGGCCACTTTGTGAACCATGTCATGCAATTGCTCACAACTGAATTCAAGATTTTTCACTCCTTGTCAAGCCCATACTATCGCGGTGCCAATGGCTAAGCAAAACCTACAAAGAAGATATTGGTGTCAGTAATATACAATTAGTGTGGAGTTGAGGAAGAAGACTAGGAATAGAAATTACTGTCTATACTATGGGCATACTGCAACATATAAAGTGAAGACAAGACAAACACCATTGAAATTGATGTACAAGCAAGAAATCATTGCCCCTTTCGAGTTCATGGTTCCAAGTTTGAGGATAGCTATTTAAAACAAATTAGGGGATATAGAAAGCCTTCGGGAAAGATTGCATGACTTAAACAAATTTGACAAGCATCGAATGATGGTGCACTGGACAACAGAGGTGCAAGGTGCGATATGACAAACACCTCAAACAGGTTTGGTTCACACCATGGCAACTAGTATTGAAGAAAAACTAGAGAATTGAGATCAAGCCAAGAAAGTTCAAAGTAAAGTGGTTGAGTCCATACCAAGTTTGAGAAGTTGGCGAGAATAGAGCTATGAAATCATGGACACTAGATGGATGGGAGTTGATATGGTGTACAAGTCTAAGTTAAAGCCCTACGATGAAAGGCGAAGGCAACAGGTAGTGCAACCCAAGTCAAGGGATAGTGTTGCAAGACGAAGTAGATTAGTGTAATATCCCCACCACAAAAGAAGATTTATGAAATAGATTAACAATAATAAACCTATTATTAATATAATAAAATGATGTACTATTGCAATATAATATATAATATTACTGATACGTAATTGATGTAACAATACAACATAATTCATGATTAATTATTATACATATATTATTAGAATATTATAATGTTACTTCAATGGTCATTTTAGTTAGTCTCTAGTTTATTAGGTAGTTTCTATTTTCATCTTTAGTTCACAATTGTTTCTTTAGAGACATCGTCTTTGTAAATCTATATAAGAACGTTACATCCCTATTCTTGCTTAAAAATTAAATATTCTTATAACCGTTGAGAACTTCATATGGAGTTAATTTGGTTAATTTGGTTCATCGTTATGGTTCATGTGAATTGGAAGTGTCAGTTATTCATTATAATTCATGGGATTTGGAATAATGGTTAATCGTTATGATATTATATGAATTGAAAATAGATAGCTAATATGAATACTTGTTATAGTAATCTTGATTGATTAAATGATGAAAAATATATTATTACCATGGTAAATTTCGTTTGCAGTAACATGACTAAGGAGAGAAGCCTTGCCAAAAAAGGAAAGGGCCCAAGGGCACCACCTAGCATTGAGCCAACACGTATAGGTCCTAAACCACCTTGGTCAAGGGGGAAAATCAGACTAGGCAACAATTGGATACCAAGTGATCACCATGAGCTAAATTTGTCTACGTATTTAATAAGATCAAATAATTAACGGAACAAAATTGTAAACTATATATATTGGTATGAACTTCAAAGAATTTAGCTTGTCCATCTTCCTTGTGTTATTAATGACCTGCTACTACATGTTGGTACCTTGGTGGTCAATATTGTATGTACCTCCAACCTCTTGCAATCAAGATTCTCTTACAAGCATGTTTTCTTTGTTTTTTATTTTACCATTTGTTTGTAGAATTTAGTACTTCAACATTCTTCAATTTATGTGGCAACTTTTATGTTAAAATTTTGTTAGTTTTCTCTCCAATTTCAATAGGTTGTAAGCTCTTTTGTCATTGAATGCAATTTGAGTACATACTCCTTTATCCACTCAGTGATAAATTAACATGTCTGTTGTGAAAAGTGCAGAAGACTTCATTTATATTCATTCCAATTTGTGTCTTCTATTACATAAGGAATCCCAACACAAGGAGGGGGCAGCAAAGCTTTTGGATGTAGCTATTCAGTGTACCAACATGGATGCAACTATTGAAGATCTTGCTAGATTCACTATGGATGATGATGTTGATGACATACTTACACATGGTGCATTAAATGTAGTAACCCCAACCGCTTATTACCTCGACAAACACCAATTTTCTTATAATTCAGTTGTTTGGCAATTCCTCAAACACTTTGCAAGCAATCATTGTCCTTGGTCTTCCGATTGATAATGATTTCTTAAATTTATATGTTTTCCTGATTTATTTTCCGTTTGGGATATAAATGAGTTTAAAGGAAATGCTTGAATAAAATGTTGAAATTAACAATTCAAACTAACCACTGAACTACAAATTTTATTCATGCTAAAATAGATAAAATATACAATTAATAAAAAATGGAAACTGATCTTTCATTTTTTTCTGCAACACCTTCTCCTCAAAATACATCGCAGGCCTGTGCATGCATAATCCCAACAGCAGATCACACCTGGAAATAGTAGTTATGTTGTAGCAGAATATTGAGCATGTTAAGGCCCCCAATAAGCAGTTCGTACATATGAAACTTTCCTCCCAGCCTTTAAACGCCTATCACTTCTCTCCAGTTGCAGATCGCATGTATGAGAACAACCCAAACACTGCTACAGGCAATGTTTGCAGCCTCTCAAAATGCACAACACTTCTCAAATCCAAGTCATGGGGTTGGACATTTTAATCACAACCACCAAACTCCCATTTAAGGTTGCCAATTGTTGTAGAATAAATGCCAATAGTGCAAAACACTTGGAGAATATAATTTCCTCAAACAATGGCATCCAAATCAGATGACAAATTAACCACAAGAAAGGACTAGTTGCGAGTCAAGCGAGTCGTCCGGGTCGAAGTGACCCGTAACCTTGACTCGGCTCTCCTGACTCGTGGGTCAAGATGCTCGTGACTCGGCCGTGGCTAGGCAAATCTAGACTTCAAATAAAATAAAATTTTGCTTGTTTTTCTCCTAATTTTTTTTATGTTTCTTTTGCTTATAACCCAAAAAGAGCTTTCATAACTCTTTCATGTGAGAATAGAACAACAAGAAAAAGAATGTCATTGTTTTGCAACCAGCTGAAAGAAGAGGAAAAAAAACTTTCATTTGTGACATTGGAGCAGCTATAATACTTGCATTTAGATCATGAAGGAGTTTATTGGAGCTCTTCTCAAAACTTATCAACTCTTTTGAAATAGGTAAGAGTTGATTTTTTGGATTTAGATGATTTTTTTTTTCTCTATGCTTATGGGTTTTTTGAATGAATTTTTTCTGTTATTGGGTTTTCTTTTATTTTAAATCTTCATAAAATACAACGCTTAAATAGTAGTTTTTGGTTTAAAATGTCTTATTGCAGCGACTTTAAATGTCTTATTGCAGCAACCTTGACATTTGAAAACATTTTTTTCCTTACTCATAATGGCTCCTCCAGCCAAAAAACCCAAGCTCTCTAAAGCCAATAGAAAAGATGACTGCTGAAAGTATACCATAGACTTTCTAGGTAGAGGTAGAAATCAAACAAAATGTTTATCCTGCAAGACCATTAATAGTGGGGGGTTAAATAGATTGAAATACCATATTGTTGGCATATGTGGAGATGTTGCTGAGCCTTGTAAAGTTGCAACTGTTGATTCCAAACATTTTTCTTATGTTGCCTTAGAAAACTATGAACAAGAAAAGCAATTAAGATAGAATTAATTACCAGAGTTAGCCCTAATTGGTTCCACTTCTTGTCCACCCTCATCCTAAAGTGCATCTGTATCTTATTTTACAACCCTAGGTTCAGTAGGTTGTGTAGGAGAAGGTTCTTCCCTTCCTCCCTATCATCCTAGAGCTTTCACTAGTGCTTCTGCTTCTACATCTATTCCTACTAGTGGCATTGCCACTGATAGTAGTATTGGCATTACCTTTCATCCTAGAGTCAGAAAATCTAGTTTGGACTTTTTTTTGTACCACATTCCACTCCTTGTGCACAACCCTCACTTGGGAGCTTGGATTGGAATAAGGAGATCGATGAAGATGGAAGAAGAGCAATTTGCAAGTTTTGGTTTTCTGCAGTATTCCATTTATTGCAGCCAAGTAGTTCATTTAAATTTGATTGTTTTAAATTTTCCATTAAATTTTTTAACTTCAACTTTGAAAATAAAATTTTATAATTTTAACTTCATGTTAAAATATGCTAATTTAACTATTTTTATAAATGTGACAAGTTCCTTATTGGCAGGACACCTTTAAGACAGGGCAAATTAGACATTTGGATGATTCATTTGCATCATGAAGCCACCTTTTATACTTGACTCGGCTTCACCAACATGCTTTTCACTTGAGAGGCTTCAACTTTTAAATATAATAACTCCTTGCACTTTTATGTTTGATACTTGACTTAGGTTTATAACTAATTAAATAAATGTCACATTACAATGATGCCACAACTCTCAACTTAAATGAAAATATAAAGTCAAATTATAAAATAATAATTTGGCCACTAAATCATAATAACCCCCAAAATACTCATCCTTTATGTATGTCTTTTGAAACAAGACTCACATCTATTATTTCCCCGTGTGGCCAAATGGCACTTTCCTAAAATAGAAAGGGTCCCTCTCAATCATCACTCAACTTTCCATAAATAGCAAGGCATGATTGAGGTGGTTTCCATCTATGGTGCAGGGCTTAAAGCCCCCATTGAAGATGAGTTGAGTGGCCCCCTCTTACTAGAAATGGTTGAGGAAATGAAACTTGAGTTGGAAAGCCATAGCAATATTTGGAGCCAAAGGGGTTGCACCATTATGACAAATGGATGGAGAGATGGGAGGAATAGGACTCTCCTAAATTTTCTTGTTTCTAGCAGAGGTAATTCATCATCCTCTACTTCTCAAAGTCTAAAATTTAATGTATTAAATTATTAATTGATTATTGAATAACTAAAATATTATTTTATTGATTGGTCAATGATGATTATTTTGTTTTAATTTGACATTTAAGATCCACCATGTTTTTGAATTCTATAGATGTTTCCTCACATGTCAAAAAAGTAGACATACTTATGTTTGGCTATTGAGGAGGTCGGAAGGGATGAGGGGAAATAGAATGTTGTTCTGGCAGTGACTGATAATGCAACTAATTTTGTTGTTGTAGGTAAAATTTAATATTTAAGTTTCTAAATTTTTTATTTTAGTTTATTAAATATTTAAAGTTTCTTGACATATCTAATTTTTTGCTAATTAATTTAAAATTGCCACAATAAAACTTTTGATGGAGAAACACCCAAGAATCTTTTGAACTCCATGTTCGGCCCATTGCCTCGACCTCATGTTAGAGGATATTGGCAAGATTGAATGAGTGAAATCTTGTGCTGATAAGGACAAAAAAAATTGCAAATTCATCTATAATCATGTCGTGATCCTCGACACTTTGAGCTCATACGCGGGGGAAAGGAGTTGTCTCGTCCCGATATCACAAGATATGCCTCTAATTTTATCACACTAAAATCCTTCCTGAATTCAAGGCTACCGTTGCGGTGCATTTTTGTTGGTCCACAATGGACTTCCTTGTCCTTTGTTACCACCCCTGTAGGAATAGATGCAACTAAATGCATTTATGATGAAGAAGATTTTTGGAACCCTCGTAAGGAGCTTGTGGAGGTAATTTAAATTTTAAAAACTTAAAATTTATAAATTAATTTATGGCATGCATAATTTTGTTTTATTTTCATTGTGCAACTTTGCAAAGTTTCATAATAGAATGAACATATCATTATTCACTCAATTGGTTTTTAGTTTAACTGGTTTGAATGTAACTAAGCCCCTTGTAGCCCTCCTACAAGTTGCTGACGAGGAGAAACCCGGTATGGCTACACATATGAAGGAATGGATAGTGCCAAGCATGCCATTAGAGACAAATATGTAGGAAATGAATTTTAAAATACACCAATAGCTGTTGAAACATTAAAATAATTATTCAGGCCCTTTAATTTTCTAATGTCCCTTCTTTACGGAGCAATGGGCAATATTCTAACATTGTCATGAGATATATTGCATCTTGATTCTTTACTATGGCCGAGAAAAAAATTTGAAGATATAATGATAAAAACTATAGTTGGCCCCAAATAAGTTTATGCTATGTAATGCTGAGGTATTGGATTTTAGTGTTTGCAAATTGAACTAAATTAATACTGAACCTTAATATATTGAGAAGTTGAGTGTAGGAGTCACAGCAAATTCACATGAGCAGTGTCTGATTTACATGAAATTTGTCAACTCCCACTATATTCACAGGTTGTTCCTGTTACGGGTTGTATATGTGCTACTGAGTGTGGGTATCCCATCTTATCTATTTCACTCTTCAGTTGGTTGTTGAATGACAGATTCCACAATGCTGCCTACAGTTGGATCATCAGTTTATGCTCTTTTACCAATGGATTGTCTTGTCCAAGTAATAACCATGCGATATGTCTGTTGCACATGATTGGTCGGGACAGGTATGTCCATGAGAATGTATGTGTTGGGTGGAATCATCTCTTTGTGTACATGTGTAGAAAGGTTGGCAACAACTAGATTGGTGCTCAACTGTGCCTGTTCAGTTATGGCATTGTAAGCTGCCGACAAATCACCACATGCATACAAGCTTGTGTTGAGAACTCAGTCACACACACGCACGAAAGCACGCACACGCACATGTGCCCACACACCCACACACACACACACATCAGAAATACCACTACATGTTTCCAACAAAATATTATTTGAATAGACATTGAGTATCTATGTTATGATCAATGAGCTTTATTCTATAAACTTGGTATGTAAATTATCTAGTAAGATAAAACCTGCTTGGTAACCAACGAATTGTATATGCCATTATAATTATCAAGTGTGCCATTTCCACCTCTAAGAAACAAACACAAAACCAGTTCAAGGATGGAGCTTTCAGATAGCAAGTTAAAATGTTTGACAAATTTACAGCTGAGGGCACAAGACAGATTCTAAATATTAAATTCATCAGAATGTTTGACAGAATCCCTACATGATCTATGTATGATCCAGCATTCCAAGAACTTTATTATTAAGGCTTGGCCTGTGTTTTCGCATGTCTGATCACAAGAACTTATCAGCAATCCCTATATATATGGAAAAAGTCTGATACTAAGTTGTCAGGTTTCATATTTTATAAACATACTATGTATTCTGATTTCTGTAACATTGAATGAATTTTTCTGCCAGTTTTGATTGAATAAGAGTAACTATGGCATGTAAAATAAATGACCTGCAAACTGTTTGTCATCATGTCTGATACTAAACCACATTGACAAACTATTTGGCAAAAGTTATTGGAAGATTTTGATTCCAATCAGAAATGTTCATCATGGGAAAAAAAATGCACAATCAGGAAAAGGCTGTGAAAGAACTTGCTCAAATACAACGACAGTTGGCTCAGAATTCGAAGATGGATTATAGAAATGAAGTAATCAAAGTGTTAGATGAAAATTATACACTCCTTTCATAGGTTCAAAATGATTTACCCTCATCCAAGTCTTCAGAATAAGAATAATGTGGCAAAGAAACAATACCACGAGCTAGCTCATGAACCTTTGGCACAAGGAGCTTGCAAAGAGTTGCATGAGGAGTTTCAAACAGTCAAAAATCAGCTAACAAGTAGTCTTAAAAAAAAAAATGAACAACCAATTACCACTAATTTGCAGCCTTCTCATGATCATGTGAAAGAGGTTAATGCACAGGTTTAATGATAGGTAGTTTGAAGATAGAGGTATCTTATAGAGCTGCCTATAATAGTGCACTTGATGGACATATTGATAGCTCATGTGGTAAGATTTTCCAATCAGCCAAAGATTGTGATTCCATATCTATTGTGAGTGTTGATGCTTATTTTGACCCTGACTAAATGGTCTCTACATGTGGTATGAATTCGCTTTGCAATAAATTTGTTTTTGAATACAGTGTTGTCCCTAATTCCTATACCTAGTTGGGCACAAACGATGGCATTGATAGGTGTGATGAAATGTACACCCCTACACCATATGCAACTGAATGTTCTTGTGTATCTACTAATTCACCTAAATTGGAGAGTCAGATAAAGGTAACTGAAAATAAAATTGTTGCAGACCTGTCAAATTTTGATGACATATATAGGATGTTTAAAAAACACCTTTGGAAGGAATAGTTGGAGGTAAAGCAAACAGGACTCAAAGAGGAATTTCCATACGTATTAATAATCCAAGAAGGGCTGGAAACTATGAAATCAGATTAGCTACACCTTTGAGATCGTGATCATCTCTTTGAGCTTCAACAGATTTACTCAGCAGCACTACGGAAGAAGTAAGCAGAAGTAGATGCATGTATAAGAGGTCATGAATGCCAAGGACACCCTAGAGGCTACCTTAATGGCATTTCATGAAGTAAAAAATCAGATTAATGAGCTTAATTGGAAATGAAATTTGGCACGCTCTACTTTAGCTCAACATTTAGATATGATAGTTGAAGAAGTTGTCAGAAATGATACTACAAGAGTTAATCAGCATGAGCATGATTCATCTACACTCAATGGGCAAACTGTACTTTATGATGATCCATTGACTGAGGTTGAGGTTATTCATCATTAATATATAGTGAGGAGTGCTCGACATTTTTTGTTTGATGGACACAAGGACTTGATGCGGCGCACGAATGGATGGGCCGAGATTTGAATCATCCATTGTGGGATGGATGTCTGCCATCTTCAAAAAATGGGGTTAGAGGCTTTAAATATCCAAACCAAGTCATTATGGGGGATTGCTTGCAGGGACACCAATCAATTTTCCATCATACTGATATATATCCAAAGAGAGTTAGCAGCTTCTATATCCCAGAGGTCTCATGTAGATATAGGTTTATAGGTGGATTACTAGCAAAATCAGCACATTCATGAGGGTCTACCAAAGGTTGGATGAAGTTGTGAGGTTGCAGAAACCTTTAGTAAGTTGTTTCTCCTCATAGCTAATGGATGTGAAAGAAGTTTTCTTTGGCACCTGAGTGCTGCACAGTTAGCAATATAGCTTAGGTGGGTTCCACTAATAGTCTTCAACACTTCTGGCATAGTGAAGATGAGGTCAAAGTCGAGCGACAAAAGTTTGATATCTTCTTTGACCTATTTCTATTTTGGTGAACTCTTGTGAGCGAGATTCGAATGGTTGTTATGATATATATCCTTTCACAATTGAGGGAGGTGAGACAAGTTGGCTTTTCAAGTTGCTCAATTCTACAATGTTCCTTCTTATGACATCTATGGTCGGATCACTCCATCATTTCCAGAGCACAGGCATGGTGATTGTATCGATTTTTTAGGTATTATCATCTTCATTGGTACCTATATTACAGGAGTTGGTGGTATTACGGGCATCACGCAAGTCTCCACATGGCATCCAAGTAGAGCATTTACATGGGTGGTTATGGTCAAGGGAGCTGGGAGGATTCATTTGTTGTGCTACTTTCTTCAAGAGGGTCGGCATTCTGTTGAGACCCGGCCAGCTATGGATATTAGAGGTGTATAAATTTATATTTGGAGAGAGGTACTTAGAAAGAAACCGTTCTTTTTATGATAGCGCCGCATAGCAAGTCGTCCTAATCGAGTATACACATGAGATGTTTTCGATTTGTAGCATTTAGTTGATTGGTCATTTGGTTGATGTTGAGTTGCTTCAAGATTTTGGGGTTGAAGATGTTTACACCAGTGTAGCATACTAGACTGGTAGAGCATCATCTATGAGGAGATTTGGAATCCAGGAATTTGGTTTTAATGTATAGATACAAATTGCTTGGAGGCAAGCAATAGTTAGGAACAAAGGACTATCATGACACCTTTTCTAAACCAATAAATTTTGTTGCGTCATTAACCTATTTTGTCTTGGTCTCATGGGTTAACCAAGTTATCTCTGGGATCATTTTGTCTTGGTCTCATGGGTTAACCAAGTTATCTCTGGGATCAAATCAAGTGTTGGCCTAAGCAATTTCAGATTTCGGCCAATTGAGGTTGTTTTAGTGTAGTTCACAGACAATTACAATTTTAGAAAGTCAGCAGGCTCATTGTTCTTGGTATATGAGTGTTTGACTGGGAGCATCTCGTCGATACCTTTCCATTGAACCATTGCACATGCATATCAGGGTTCATCTGATTAGTGATTTTAATGACTAAGGATTGAATGGTATTTTAATTAAGTGTATATAAACATAAGTTTATATTATTAATGTCACTTTACTATATTTGAGCACTTTATTTTCTTAAGTGGGGAAAAGGTGTTAAATTAAAAGGGCAATAAAGAAACAAAGTAATATGAAGAGTCACAAGGTTGGGCTTAGAAGAAGATAGAGGGCTCATTTGTAACATACTTGGTTTATTATTTTGTATCTCAGTTTTCTCTCTTGGAGAGTTTCAAAAACCTCATCTTTCAACAAGAGAGAGGACGGAAACCCTCAATCTTGGACAGTGGGAAACCCATTCTCAATTGGAGACATCGTACAGGTGTTTCACATAGTGCCTCAGGTTCATTTTTCAAATATCCAATCTTGCTGTAATTTTCCTGACTATGATTAGATTATGTGGTTGTTTCGCTCAAAAAATCCAATAGAATATTATTTCTGAAATTCTTTTTATGTTTGAGCTCAATTGCAACATCATTTCTAAGACTTCATTTTATCTAGTTCTTTTATGTGGATATGCCAGTTAAATCTGTAATAGATTGCATGAAACTTATAATTTAAAAGTTTTAAGACTTTATTGAGAGTTCTGGGGCAAATATCCCATTAGGGATATTACACTACAAAACATTGAGATCAAAATTGGGTGTACCAAAAAAATGTATGCCAAGGTTGAAGATATCTAGATGCTTGTCACAAAACACCACATGACCCAAGGAATTGTCATATTGATCTCAAGTTTGGAGCTATTGAACGTAAGCAAACTTCAACTTGAAGTAGTGATGTAATTTTTTAAAAATAAAAATTAGTATATTTACATTTTCTGATTTTCATAAATTGATTGCGTAATGTGTGATCTTTTTAAATTGTCTATATTTAATCGTTTTGTTTGTTCTACTTCTATTACAAGTTGTTTAGAACCACTTTGCTTCAAACTCAATATTCTTGACGTGACTTGTAAAAGTGAAAGTGGCTCTTTGCAAAATGGTGATCAGCAATAATTGCTATATATGGAAGCAAAGCAACACTAGGAGGGCAACAAAAATCAAGCAAAGGATATTGGATTACTAATGGTGGGAATGTGTGGAATATTTCCTTCACTTCATGGATAGGCCTTGCCTTAGAGAGGTGAATGATGGCTTAGACTCAATGGTCAAGAAGATGAAGAAAATCATAAATGACAAACAGCAAGACCTTGAGGAGACTTCTTCAAACAATTGGTGTAAAATGATGGAACAAGATGACCAATCCTCCATATTTGCTTGCCTACGCATTGACACCAAACCAATTATGCTTCAACTCAATGTTTAATAAGATGAAAAAAACCAAAAATGACAAAGAATGAGACCTTGAGGAGACTGTCCTAAAACAATCTCAAACAATTGTTGTAAAACGATGGAACAAGATGACCGCTCCATATTTACTCGACTATGCATTCATACCAAATTATATAGCAACCAATATCTCAATATACCAAGAAAGCTGCCACAATATAAAGATTTAGAAGTGTCTAATTGGTACAAGGCTGCATTTCAAAGACTGAACTGACGATGATATGCGAGATTTGACTACAGACGAATTCTTATAGTTTGTGAATGCAAGAGGCCTAAGTAATGATGCTCTTTGTCATTAGTTTAGAAAGGAAGCTCATTATCGGCGGTTCCTCCATGGCCAACGATTGCAATTGCTGCAGCCCCTTGTAATCAAAATTATATCACAAGTTTCATTTATAATTTTAATTTAATTTGTCCTCAAAGGTTACTAGTAATTTTGCAACTTTAATAATTTTATTTTGATTGCTACTTTGTGTTGTCATCATAGGTTGCTAGCTCATCTGCATCAAAAAGAAATCGGAGCACATGTTCTTTCATCTACTAAGCATAGCGCAATACGTTACAATTAAAAAGAGCAAAAATTTTAATATATGTGCTTTCCAATCAGTGTCTCCTTTCCCATAAGCCGAATGAACACAAAGAAGGTGAGACAAAGATGTGTCACACCCCTTTCATGATGCCCAATAAGAAATTGAATATTTTCAATAATGGTTTTGTAAGTGTGCCCTAAACAGAAATACCTAATCTAACATTGGTTTTATTGCCCTAAATGGTTTTGAGTACAATGGTTTTGTTGCCCTAAATGGTTTTGATTACAACGATACAGTGGTATAGATTTTCTTCCCTAGGCAGTATTTGTGGACTAACTGTGGTTTTGTAGACTTTCCCTAGGTGGATTCTAGTTTCGAAATGTATGAAATCCCTAACTTAAAACTCGCAATTTGTTTAAGTAATTACAACATAAATAGGATCGAAAAACAGCTTGTTTATCATGTGGATTAAGATTGATGATAAATAACAAGATGCTCATTGATATGCCAATGTAATTACACAAAATCTAATTTATGTATATTTTGATATCAAGATTAACTACTCGTGTGATTGAACGTAGGAAGAATGTAAACCAAACCCTAAAGTGGGTAAAGGTATCACCGAGAAAGGGGATGATGAATGACCAAGGTCTAGATAATCTGGAAATGGTAAGACTTGACAAATTGTACATGGGTAACCAAGGTGACTTAATTTTAAGGACTCACCTTTACGTTCTTTCCTTGACAATTTGATGATTAATATCTTAAAACAATTTCTTGATCAATCTTATAACGTAGAGAACCGCCTGTTATCTAAATTGTCTTGTTCTTAGCAACCACCCTGAACATTAATAGAATTGGACTACTATATTATTAAAATAAAATAATTAAAACATAAATAAAGAAATTAAACTATAATAAACCATCTTCAATTTTGCAATCTTCATATTACTAGGACTCATTTCTGTATCTAATTTCTCATGGAAGTTCCATGATCTCCGAAAACATTCTCAACAATATATAATTATTATTCACCTTCCGCACTATGATCAAGATTCCCTAAGGGACCAAAAACACCCTCTTAATTACTAATTCCCAAACTTACTATAATTTTTCCAAGGTACATAAAATATCTTCATATTACTAGGACTCATTTCTCTATCTTATTTCTCATGGAAGTTCCATGCTCTCTGAAAACAATCTCAACAATATATAATTATTATTCACCTTCTGCATTATGATCAAGATTCCCTAAGGGACCGAAAACACCCTCTTAATTACTAATTTCCAAACATACTATAATTTTTCCATGGTACATAAAATTAACTCTTACGATTGTTATCAGGCAAAACTTAGGAAAGTATAGACAAATTCCTCACTGAACATAGAGAAATGGTTCATAACCAAAGGATCGTCCCATGGATTGACAACAGAAATTTATTCATGACGCGTAAGAAAAGAGTGTGGAATAGAATTAGGGTGCAGGAAGTATAAATAGGGGAGCAAAAGCTTGTTTCACCACCTTTTTACGTTGGAAAGCACTGAAAGTACATAATTAGATTAATTGTACATTGTTTATTAAAATCCTAATGCAATTCTTTCATTTTCATAAAAATAAATTCACGTTAAGTTTGAGTATCATAGTTTGAATATCAAGTTCAACTAATGGGTTAATAATTTATTCTTCGTCTTCTTCAATGCCAATGGCATTAGTTGATCCACCAATAGTACCAAGACTTATTGGCTCAGCTGTACCAATAACATTATTGCTTTCCAAGTCATCGAATGCATCAATTGCAAGCTGAGCAATATTAGCACCAAGCCCATATGCTCTGCATTTATATCCCACATTGTAACAAGCTAAAAAATAATAACAGAAGTTTACTAAGTTTACTAACGGTTTTAGTTAAACTAACTAGTTTGCGCTCAGTATTGGAATAAACAATAACATCTGTAACAACATTTTTTTAAGAAGGAATACATGTCAAAGCAGTTACTATGCTAAATCTATGTTTAACAAGAATTAATTACTTGATACTGCTTAGTATCAAGTAATTAATTCTTGTTAAACATAGATTTAGCATAGTAATCAAGTAATTAATTCTTGTTAAACATAGATTTAGCATAGTAACTGCTTTGACAAGCAGTATCAAGTAATTAATTCTTGTAAAAATCAATTTAGCATAGTAACTGCTTTGATATGTATTCCTTCTTTAAAAAACGTTTTTACATATGTTATTGTTTATTCCAATACTGAGCGTAAACTAGTTAGTTTAACTAAAACCGTTAGTAAACTTAGTAAACTTCTGTTATTAATTTTTAGCTTGTTACAATGTGGGATATAAATGCAGAGCATATGGGCTTGGTGCTAATATTGCTCAGCTTGCAATTGATGCATTCGATGACTTGGAAAGCAATAATGTTTTTGGTACAGCTGAGCCAATAAGTCTTGGTACTATTGGTGGATCAACTAATGCCATTGGCATTGAAGAAGAAGAAGAATAAATTATTAACCCATTAGTTGAACTTGACATTCAAACTATCATACTCGAACTTTACATTATAATTTGTCATTTAAATTTTTTATATTTTGATGTTGAAGTACATGATGGTATGATCACAACGCTGTGATTGCAAATTTATGGTGTTTTTGTGTTTATATGATATTATGTGACATTCTAATCTTAATTCATGCTTATACGCAGTGTATATCTGTGTGTGTCCGTCTGTTTGTACTAACGAATCCAAAACCCATTTCAAAATTTTGTTGTACCTACAAACTGCTTCGTTGAACCCATATCTGAACCTGAACAAAATCAGGCTTCCTAGTTTATTTTCTTTGTTAATATGTAATAGCACGAATATTTTCACACAGTGCTTTGCTTGGTTTGCGAAAAAATTATGTGATTTTTTGTTTAGAGAATTACCTTTCAAAGTTGCACACACAAGTTTTGCAGCCAGCACAGATGGTTCTTGGTCATGTACCCATTCCTTCGAGAAATAATGTGATCTCATGCCCATGTGAATGGGTTGGTTCTACATCATAGCCATTATTGTCCATACCTCAAGATATTTTAGTAAAACATAGTATATTGTCAGCCATGTAATGGATCAAAATGCTAACAGTTGTCAACCAATGAATTTAAATGATTTGTTAGAAATCAGAGTAGCTATCTAGGAAGGTGAACCATCTCAGGTGAGCCAGCAAGTTTTCAGTTTGTGAACCAGAAGAAGTGACAAGTCCATGTTTTGCAAAATTCCATATTTAGTATGTACACCTCAAACTAGAAGACAGGGAGTTTGCAGAAGATACTAGCAGAGGATTAGTACAAGGATTCGACATAAAAAATTTTCATTGCAAATAGGAAATTCATGCATAAATCAGCTTGAGAAGATTGTTTTTTGAGAAAAAATAGGTTGAAGTTGATGCAAATCACTCTATTAGAATTGTGTCACAGGAGTTCTCTATACATCTATGTTAATATCCTATTATAAATGACTAATATCATTCTGTATTGATAATTTATGATCATTGATACTTAAGAATCTGGAAAATCTTCCTTTGTGTATTGTGTGCATGCATTTACTTTTTTTTTTTACCCATTAAAAGCACTACATTAGAAGCTTCGTGCACATGTTTAACTTATTAGAAAGGAATGACGTTAACAAATGTGCTAGTTGTGAGGATTTCAAATATAGGAACATATACTTATCAACCCAAGATTCATGAAATGTCAAGCTACCACTCATATAGTTGGTGTAAAACAAAATGTGCAGAAATTGGATATAGCTTTTATAGAAAGCGAAATGTTAGTGAAGACAATGGTAAAACTTCTAAATAATTATGACCAAAACAAATACAACAAAAGTTCAACCAAATACAACACAACTCTCAATGGAAAAAGATAACAAAAGTAAAAAATTAAGTCAATAATGGTCCTATAAGTTACAGGTTCTAAAATATTTTACTTGATAAGTTTGTTATAGCCAGGCAACAGTTAAATTACAGTGAAGCATACCAAGTGCAAAGGTTTGCCCAACCATCATGCATCCACCCTGATCCTCACCTGTAAATAAAGTGAGAATAAAAATAGAATTGAAGTAAGTATAATTGTTTGACCATTATGATATTAGTATAGAAATGAAATTCAAATACCTAATAAAATGAAACAAAACAAAAAAGAAATTGCATTAAAAGAGAAGCGAGAGTTTTAAAATTTCAGTTTGGGCAGCACACAAATGGATCACTTAGTTCCCAAAAACCTGGATCCAAATTATCCCACCTCAAATTTTCACCTCAACAGTTCTCACTCAGTGCATTTAGTACCTTAATTGATGAAAGAAAAAACTTCAGCTGGAGGACATATAGAATCAATCCACCACTCTTTTAGGTACTCTGTTAAGCTAATCACTTGGTTATAGACAACATTCTCTTTACATACACACATAATGGAAAGAATCATGACCCCATACAGACATGACAATATAATTTTAAACGTGTCTCTACTTAGCAATAGGTTGTACACACATATGGAGCTAAACAAACAAAAACTGCAGGAGTATAAGCATAAACACACTCATCATAATCAGCCATCTTTATAATGGCCCCATAGATTTGGTTTCTGTAGTTCAGCAAAATAAAAAAATAAACAACACTGTGATTTCTCAAAAGCAGTTAAAGACTTAAAAAGGACAAACTTATAGACAAGTTTCAAGGTGAAAAATGCCATTAAAAGCTATGAAAACATAAATTTCGGGTGTGAAAAAACAAACATGAACTTCAAACCCAGGAGTTGCTTGTCCTGATTAAAAAGCATTTTGCTTGGACCGGTGAAAAATTCAAAAGATACACAATTTTCAAATAATGACACATCAATGAAAGGATGAATAGCTTTAAAATTTTGTCACTACATTTTAATTAAATGCTAAGTGAATTGATTGCATATATGATCTCTGAATATGTGATATGACTGAATGAATATGCAAACAATCTTATGTTCAATAGCTATTTCTGATCTAGCAATAAAAGATATACTATAACCTTGGCTGATTAATTGCTTATAGTGATTAGATTGCCATGTCTGATATGTTCCTTAATTAAATGCGCTATGGAATATGAAATAACAATATTGCTTATAGCAATATGGTTGCTATTTCAGATATGAAGTTGTAATCTTGCAACAATGATGGATGTCACTTTTGATTTGGCTATTTATCAGTTCAACTATACTACCTCCTTTGATTTGTACTTAGACACTTGCAACCAATTTTTAGCCAAACAGGAAGATGATCTATCGAGGAGATCGAATGTAACTAAAAGAAAAAAGATTTCCAATGATGCCTTCATTCAATGTTTGAAATGTCTTTGTATATCTTAAGTTAGGAATGATGAGGCATGTTGATGCAGAAGCATCCTAGGTGTGAGGACAATCTTGCATTACCCAAAAATGTTTTTATTTTAAGCCTTTACTATTTTAGTCAGGACTAGTAGACACAAGGGGTTGCTATTTCTGGGATCTTACTATTTTTAGTAAGGTTGTCATACAAGCTCGGAATATTCTAATTTTTAACATTAAGATTCATTTCAGAATTATAAGCCTACCATAAAAATCGCATTGCTCCAACTTCGGTACCAGAGAAGTTATTACAAATTTTCGGTGGAGAATTTTGGAGAAAAATCTTTGAACACAATTTTGAAGGCCTTAGAGGCCCCAGATGAAGTCCGAAAACTCAACAGATGGGTGCTTGCACAATTTCAAGCTTGTAGATCACGAGCTAAGGTTTCTGAAAAGTGGTTATAATAGCCAATCGGAGCAACGGTTCGACAATTATGGCCTTCCAAAGTTGGGCCACCCGAAATTTCTAAAATAAATGTTTAAGATGTATTTGGCTGACTCTATATGTATTGTTAGGGTATGTCGGCCCTAGGTATTAAGTTATAGTGTCTAAAACCTTCCCAAGCGGCATAAAATTGCCTATTTAAGAAAAGCCCACACATTGTCTAAGACAACTCTGGGTAATAGTTCATAGCTTGTCTTGCAGTTTATTGTAATAAAGGCGCCCGTGTGGGTTAGCATATTGTACAAGTGAATTATGTAATTCCGCAATTGCGACGATAATAAGAAGCCCCTATTTTGTTCTCGCAATTGTTGTTGTTTCTTTGTTTCTATTATGTGTTTATGGTATTAAGGAGAGCACCCTTCATCAAGTGGTATTAGAGCTAGAGTTCTAGGGTGTGTGGACAAATTGTTGACTGTGAGGCAGTTCGCACTAAGATAGCGATTTGGGCTGAGCATGAAGACAGATCGCCAATTGTAAGGCAGTTTGCACTAGGGGTTCAGCAGAAGCGTGAAAATGCCTCCACAAAGAGAGGGTGCAGAAGAGTTGTAGATGTTACACTTGAGGGTTTTAGAGCCATCCAAAGACAAATGCAAACATTAGAAACACAAACGCGCAAAGGAATAAATCTTGTCGTAAGAGATGAAAGCGAGGATGAGGAGGAAGAAGAAAAAAATGCCAAAGTAGAGGAAGTTCTATACCCAAAGGAAGAGAGGTTTTTTAAAGGCATCTCCAAGATTGGAAAAAGACCCAAGTTTGAGGTTCCCACATTTTTGGGAAAATCTTAACCAAGAGGAGCTAATAGATTGGATCAATGAATTGAAGGAGTAATTTGAGTATGAAGTTATTGAGGATACTGATAGGGTCAAGTTTGCGAAGGCGAAACTGAAAGGACATGGAAAGATTAGGTGGCAGGAGATTCAGTTGGAGCTAAATAGAAAAGGAAATGACAATATCACCAGATGGGAACGAATGATAGCTAAACTGAAGCGACAATTCATCCCCGTGGATTATGAGCTTGATCTGTTGAAGAAAATGCACGGGTCGAATCAAGCGGGAAAATTTGTTCAAGAGTATACCAAAGAGTTCTACCAAGTTCTCATTAGATATCAAGTGCAAAGTTGCAACCATTACTGGCCACAGTTGCAACAAGATGTGAAGAAGTTTGTGCAAAGTTTTCCATGTCATCAAATATGGGGATGTGGATCTAGCTACTCTTGGAGAGTTGAACAAGTGCATTGATGCTATGCTTGACTAGATGAGGGCAGTTGTGCGAGAGAGGACCCTAACTTTTGCATTTTACACTTAGTACACTCGGCCTATTATTCAGCGTAGATGGGACAGTCGCAACACTCCCTTACATATCATTGCTTATGCATTGAATCTGATGTGGTAATGCCTAGGCCTTGGAGAGTTACACCACTAAATGACAATGAGGCAATCTATTATCAATTTCAACTTTAGTACACTTGCACTTGAAAGTTACAAGTTGGTACACTTGCACTTGCAAATATTTAATATGTTAAATTACTGATTTTAAAATTTCAATTTCAGGTGAAGGAAGGATTCTTCAAGTGCATTGATAGGATGTATGACCTTGAGATAGCAGGGAATGTTCGCACTGAGTGCACCAAATTTATTACTGTTAGCAGCTATCCAACTAGAGGAAAGGTTGACATAAAAACAATGTCACAATAGGATCCTATTTTGTGATGGAATTGTCATGGACCCAAATCAACAACAACCACAGTAGCCATCTGTTTCCTATCTCAAATCTCATGTTCTGCATCTTTAGAACCTTTACTTTTCACTTTCAAATTTCACCTTCACTTTTACTTGAGTCTTTTAGTCATGACTTTCAATTTTGATTTTGTAATTCTTGTACTACTCATTTGATTGTTATGATGTTATCACAGGTATCTAGTTTTTCAACTTCTAAGAGGACCTGATCTACTTATAGCTTCATTCCCTCTCTTAAAATGAATAGATGTACCTCTGAGAAAGCAGAAAAGCTAGTGGTTGTACATTGTGCCTTGTGTATCAAAGATCGCAAGACACTTGTGTATAAGGAGAGCCCTACAACACGATGACATATAGAGCCAAAGGAGCCCTCACAGGTTGATGAGGATGCAAATACTTCTAATGCGGGGTTGGTTGGCGTTCCTCTTCTAGCTCTTACCCTTGAATTGGCCGACGATTCAGAGGATGAGTTTGTTGAACTTGAGCCTCAAGTTGGAATTGATGATTAGAGGCCTCTAGGCAACCTCTATTGCATTTTGGTGGCCCTTGGGCCTTTATTACTTGACATTTTGTCTTCTAATTTTGTAGTTTGTATTTGAGACTTGGATATTATCATATTTGTCATTTGAAGATCAAAATATTGAACATTGAACACTGTGATCATATCATGGTTGTTGTTATTTGATGTAATTAAGCTTATGATGCCACTGAATGATTGATGAGATAATGATACTGATACTTTGATGCCATTTGAATCTTCAATCTTTGATTATTTTAATTTAAGTTATTTAGTAGAAGTTAGAAGTAAGAACTTAGATCTCTTTCATTGTTCATTGTTCAATGTTCAATGCAATGTAAAACTAAACTAGCAATAGTAGTCTTGATGAACTTATACTTCATATTTTTGTCATATATTGTTACGCATCTTTTCATAATTAGCATTTTAAGTATCATATGTATAGTATATACAATATAAACCCCGTCCCACTTCTGATGTCCCCTATCGCTGTCCCCTTATCGTCCCCAAATTGAGGCCCCTTTGTCCTGGAAACTTGTTCCCCCATTCCCTAGGCCGGTATAACTATGTCACAACCTCACATTGTTCATTTATCTTATTTCTAGAAGACCCACTTAGTTTAAATAACATTTTTAATCTTATGTTTAGAAACCAATTCCCATGTTTTGTTCTTTTCAATTCAATTGAGTTCTTCTTTCATACTTTTATCCTTAAATCATCTTTACTAGCTTCATCAGCAATTTTTGTTGGAAACTACAATTGGAACAATTGTTAAATTGTCATGGATGTCAAACCTTACTGGTAAGACATTTACTAACAATGTAGAGTGTCATATCAATTGATTGACGAAAAGGAGTTGAATAGAGAGATAACTAGATCAACTAGTAAAGTTGTTGAGTAAAGAGTAAGTATGTTGGAATTACAATGGGCACTTAATCAGTTAGACTTTGACAAGATAATGTGTTGTTTAATCATTTTAGAAAATGAAGCAAACAATTGGGTTGATGTGTAGAAGAGTTGTTGAGTATAACATTAAGCTTGAACGAGTATCAATTTACTAGGTCAATGAAGAAGTTGACGCAGAAGATTAAGGAGCTTAAGAGATAGTCGAGAAAATAGTATCAGTCGAGATTGTGGCAGAACAAGATGAAGATTGAGTGCGCTAGTGTAAGCCGAGAGATATAGAACAGTAGAGACCAAGCTACCCGATATTGACCGAACACAACAATACAGTGATGACCGAGTGTCAACAAAATAACAGTTTGTGAAAGAATGAAGATTTGATACCGACATAGTTGAATTTTCAGATTGGTCAAAATGCATAAACAATAAGGATTAATGAGCTAGCATATTTATTGCATGAATTGAGTTTGTTATGCAATCTAAGCAAGAATTTAAGGAGAAGTTTTTGGAAGTTTCAAGAAAGGAATAGAAGGATAAAACGATGAACAAATTCAATAAACTTGATCAAACCCTAATATCTACAGTGATGTTTAAGTGACAAAAGATCAAAGCTACCTATTTAAGGAGGGACAGGAGATACTTTATTGTTGGTTGGTTCGATATTGATTGGTGAATTTGAGGACTTGTGAAGAACATAGTAGCACACGAAAAGTGAGAACATTGGTGAAGTGTAATTGCTTTAAGAGTTTCCAAGTAGATCAAAGATGGAGAAAATGATGAAGTCCAGTCAATGAACCAACATATAAGTCGAATGGAGATCCAAACAAGCAACGTAAGTTATATCTTAACAAATCAAACCTAGCTATTACTTCCTAACCATTGTGGCAATAAAATCCTTTAATCAAGGTTGACCAAACAGTCATTTGTAAATTGTTTAATCAAGGTGACATTCTAATAGAATGATCTAAAGAATTCTAAACCTGGCTGATCCTAACGAATGATTAAATCCTTTAATAGGGTCACACCTAACAATGTATTTTGTAATTTATAACAGGTTTGGCACTTAACCGAGCTCTCTTCAAAAGAGTGAAAAGTAGTAGCTTGTTACTTGGTGGTTTTCTCCAAATTGGGTTTCCACGTCAACTCTCGATTACTCAGCATATACTAAACAAAGAGCAAAGTGATGGATGAATAAGTTAAGTTGCTAATGAGTTGCTATATTGGTCAAGTTGTTTTATAAGCTTGAATAAGTTATTTGAGGTTGTTAAAAGCTGAACTGGTAAATCTAGACCTAAGGATAACAGATTCACCCTACCCTACCCCCCCCCCCCCCCCCCCCTCACTCAGTTATTCTATCATTCTAACAATTGGTATCAGAGCTTTGGTGCTTGTAAGGAATTTTTTTTAAGGGACTTGAGCTAAAGGTCAAGATGTATATGAGCGGGGGACTTCCCTACATGGCAACACTTCACGAGATTGCATCTATCTAGAGTTGGAGATTCTGTACTATACTGCCTAGAAAATGAATACATTGAAGTTCCTAGACCCATGTCAGTTGAATAGATAAAGGAGGAGAAGCATAATCAAATATGATAGATCTAAAACTTCCCTCAGTCAGGCTAAATTTGATGATGTAAGGGATTGCACTAATGCAAAGCAAAAGTAGGATAAGTTGGCTCAAATCCATAAAGAAGACAGAAATGTGTTAAAGGCTAAACTTGAAACTTTGACAAGCATGTATGATGACATGATAATGAAAGGAGAAAGTATTACACATTATTGTGGCCAAATCAAGGAGGTTGTGAATGCAATTAGCGAAGTTGGAGCAGACATATTTGATTAGACTATGTTAAGCAAAGTATTGACTACTTTACTCCCTATATATGCAATTAGAGTATCTGCAATTTAAGGACTGAAATGTACACCTAGTAATGATCTGACCTCAAATAGTCTAATTCGTTGACTCACTACAGTTGAATTGTCAAATTTTGATAACTATACACCTTGTAGTGTTTAATGTGCTTTCAACTCTCAACTAACCCTTGATAGATCTAAAAGAAAGAAAAAGAATAAGCATGTCTACGATAACAATGAATCAGATGAGGACCTTGATGAGTTAGAAACATTACTGGCAAGAAGGCTACCAAGAATAATTGGAAAATACATAGTTAAACTTCATATTATCTGCTTCACATATAACAAAGTTGGTCATATTGCTCCAAGGTGTCCTGGGAAAAAAGGAAAGACAACAACTACAGAGGAAGGAGAGACAACAAAGACAGTTGAGGTAACAAAGACTGCTAGGGAAAAGGCAAGAAATCTTGTTACATTGGTGAAGAAGATGGTTATGATAGTGATTCTCATGAAAATGATGAAGTTGTTTATGTTGCAATGAAAGATGAATCTAATGAAGATGAAAAACCTGCTTCAATCTCACATGTGAATAAGAATGACAGATGGATAATTGCTAGTGATTGCTCACATGCGTTCAATATATTTTGCAATGAGAAAGAAATTAAAACACAAATGAGTGCACCAAGGACTACAAAAGAATAGGATAGCTAAAAGAAGAAATAGATCAATCATTGACTATACAAGAACATTGATAATAATGTTCCACAAAGGTATTGCAGTGAAGTTGTAAGCATCGTTGTTTATACACTGAACCGAGTCTAATTTAAAAAAATACAAACAAAACCCCTTTTGAACTTTAGTATGGCTATACACCTAATGTCAATTATTTCAAAGTATTTGGAATCAAGTGTTACATATTGAAAGATGAAAGGAAAGGAAAACTTGATGCAAAGAGTGATGAGGGTATATTCCTAAGATATTCCAGTTAAAGCAATGCATACAAGTGTTTGAATTCTAAGACTAACAAAATTGTGGAAAGTGCAAATGTTAGAGTTGATGAATTTGCAAAGAAGAATGAAGATGAATACAAGAGAGAGCCTCAAGATTACAAAAATTTTGCCTACATTGATGAAGATCCTAGTACATTACCTAAACCATAGAAAGAGGTTGTCAAACATCACCAACTAGGCACTGTCGAGGTTCAGCAGACAAGCTCTACTTAGCATCAACACACTGTTAAGCACGAGGTTGTAGGAATCAAGCCACAACAAGAAGTCGTCAACTCACAGAGAGACAAAACTAAACACCAGACAGACAATGTCAAGTTACAACTAGAGACACTTGAAGAAGATGAACAAGTTGGACCACATGAATTACCACAAGAAAATAAAAACCCTGAACTTGTCATAGCAAAATATGTAAGGAGACACCATACACCAAACCAAATCATTGAAGACAAAGATTTAGGAGTCATGACAAGAAGCAAATTAAAGAATAATACATGTTTAGCAGGTGAGTTTGAACCTAAATCAGTAAAAGATGCATTGGGGATTGAGGATTGGATTAATATAATGGAGGAAATTGATCAAATAGAGAAGAACAATACATGGACACTGGTACTAAGGCTAAAGGATAAGAATGTGATTGGAACAAAATGGGTATTCAGTAACAAGATGAATGAGAAAGGTTAAGTCACAAGGAATAAGGTAAGACTAGTTTGTAAGGGAAATGCACAAGATGAAGGAATTGACTATGGAAAGACATTTCCCGTGCTTGTAAGGTTGGAATTAGTAAGAACATTGCTTGGATATGCTGCTTACAAAGGTTTCAAAGTATATCAAATGGATGTCAAATCTACATTTAGGCTAAAGGATAAGAATGTGATTGGAACAAAATGAGTATTCAGTAATAAGATGAACGAGAAAGGTGAAGTCACAATGAATAAGGGAAGACTAGTTTGGAAGGGAAATGCACAAGTGGAAGGAATTGACTATGGAGAGACATTTTCCCTCGTTCCAAGGTTGCAATTACCATGAACATTGCTTGCATATGCTGCTTACAAAGGTTTCAAAGTATATCAAATGGATGTCAAGTCTGCATTTATGAATAGAAATTTAGAAGATGAAATCTATGTTGAACAACCTAAAACATTTGTTGACCCAAGCAGGAGGAGCATTGAACAAAGCATTAAATGGTTTGAAACAAGTCCCTAGAGCATTGTATGAAAGGTTACATACATATTTCGTGAAAATTGGTTTTTCAAAAACTAATGACAATAGCAATCTGTATTTGAAAAGTGAAACTGAGAACAAGATATGCCTAGCTGAAATATTTATTAATGATGTCATATTTGGAGGACATGATGTGTTGTGCAAATCATATGCTAAAGAATTTGAGATGTCAATGTTTGGAGGGATTAAATTATTTGCTGGTTTACAAGTCTATCAGATGAAGAGGGGTATTTACATTACACAATCAAAGTATATCAAGGAGATAGTGAAGACCTTTGGAATGGAAGATTTAAGACCAATTTGAACACCTATGGCTAGTGGTCATAAATTTTCAATGAATGATGATTCTACTGAAGTCAATCAGACATTGTATAGGTCAATGATTGGAAAATTGCAATATGTTGTTTACAGCAGACCTAACATTGGATTAGTTGTTGGTATTGTTGAAACATTTTCTGCTAATCCGAAGGAGAATTACATGATGGTTGTCAAAAGGATACTAAGATATCGCAAACCTACAGAAGACTATGGTTTATGGTATAATAAGAGTGATAAGTTTGAGCTGAAAGTTTACAAAGATGTTGACTAAGTTGAAAGCATTGATGATAGAAAGAATACAAGTGTATTGATGCAAGTTTTGTATCACTTACATAACATATTAGTAATTGAACATCTAATACAAAGTATCAAACATACAATTCCTCTCTTGAAAAGTTAATACTCATGAGATATGAGAGTAACTCCAATGTTCCTTACTCTTGTGGATACTCGCTCAATTTTATCGATGTGATTTACTGGTAATCACATAGGCGGCCTTACAGTATTCATTCAAGGATGACTTGGGTTTTTGGTGAGATGGTGATGATTTTGTATGAGTGACAGGTGATGTTGATGGTGACAATGATGGTGGAGGATGTAACGCCAGATAATGTTGATTGCGCAAGGAGGCGATAATGGTTCTAATGACTTCTACCTTCCTGACTTTCTTAGAGTGGAATTCGACTACCCAACCACTCGCTATTCTACTACTCCTTCAACTGCTCACTATTCTACTCCCACTCCTATGAATGGAAGGTTAACAAATGGATGGGAATCGAATCTAATGAAAGCTAACCAGTAGCCCCACCTTCACAGATGCAATGATTCAAAGGAAAAATAAACTAGTTTGCCACACAAGGCTTCCCAACAAGCCGCTAGGATGCTAATGGTCTAGTATTGATCCCTATCAAACATTCACTAACATCACCATACAATTAGCAATCTACTTCTACTCTAACAACATGAAATGAAATCCTACTTTAATTTGATACATGAGAAGAACCATGCAATACACCAAAACGATCATGTATATCCTCCATGCAAGTCACAACAATGAATAGAGAACAATTTTGGTAGTATCTTAGCAACAATCCTCCAACATAACTCCCTCACAAATATTACTCTAACTATTTGGAAGTAGAAACCATGCAATAATACCAAAGGCCCTTAATCACCATGCAAGTCACAACAATGAGAAAGAAAGCGATTTTGGCATTAACTTATCCAACAATTTTCTTTGACCCTTACAAATAAGAGCAAATGGCCTTTTATAGATGTCAAAATTACAACCGACACTAAAGATCAAAAGCAAAACCGACGATCCAGATTTTATCCTAAAAACCCTAATTAGGGTTGCCACCCCACCGGCCAATGAGAAGACACCACCTCGTCAATGGACCATTGAAAAAAGTGTAAAAGTGGCAACCAATGAGAACGCACCAAAATGGCAGCCAATCAAAAATAGGCACTTGTCCTATTCTAGAAGAAAGAGAAATTGCCACTTGGGCTTACATCAAATGATCTTCTAATATAAATATCCATTTTTCTTTCATTCTTTTAGCTAAGGCAATGAACCTAGCTAGCCTTTCGCTGACTTCTTCCATGGGAGGACAAGGTGTATGCTTTATCTTGAGCTTAGCCGATTTCATCATGCTGCTTGCCTCTTGTAGTGTCTTCTCATGATCCTTCTCATATTCTTTTGCAAATCCGATAAAGGCATTGAGGGAGGAAAGGGTTCAAATGTTTCTTCTTGGTAGCAACCTTTCCTAACTCATCCAATCTTGATCCAAGTCTTGTCTCATTGATGTTCTCTTCTCTGATATCTTCAAAATCAAGTGTTGCTCTGATGTCGCTCATCATGGTTGTAATGGAAGTGTCAGCGCTTGGGCTATGATGTGCAACCGCTTTTTGTATTTTCTTTGCCAAGGGGGATTGTCCTTCCTTTAGTCTATCCTTTATCTGTAACATATTTACTGTACCGACATTGGTATCAATTATTCGCCTTATTTTCAAAAAGAAAGTTGTTTTGGGCATCATATCCTCTTTGTCTTTTTTAGTGTTTGTTCCCTTAGGATTCTTGCTTGCACTACCATCCTCCATCTCATCGCCCTATTACGGGATGGTAAAGTGGTGGACAATGAATGCAAAAACCAAGGGAGACAATATCTAGACAAGAACGAAAGAAGGAAGTCAGCTTAAGGACCCCTTTCAACTCTAAATGATTAAAAGTCACCTCTACCAACAATCAGATCTGTTATTCACCTCATTTTCGAGAAGAAAGTTGGTTTGGGCATCATATCCTCTGTCTTTCTTAGTGTTTGTTCCCTTAGGATTCTTGCTTGCACTACCATTCTCCATCTCGTCGCCTTATTACAGGATGGTAAAGTGGTGGACAATGAATGCAAGAAGAACCAAGGGAGACAATATCTAGACAAGAACGAAAGAAGGAAATCAGCTTAAAGACCCCTTTCAACTCTGAATGATTTGAAATTACTTTTACCAATAGCCGAATCTTCTTTTTGGAATTTAGGATCAGACTTCGAGAATTTCAAACCCCTTGCAAATTTTGAGGCCCTAGCTCTAGGAGAAAAACGCAGCCCCTCTTGAAAATCATAATTGTATCTTTCAAAAATTTCGGCTCCCACAAAATTCGGCTCCCTCAAAATTCAACTCCCACAAAATTCGCCAAGCAAGAAGAGTGTAGATCTGCTCTTGCAAAAAAAAAACATCCAAGAAAAATAACAATTTGCCCTTGCAAAAATTGTCCAAGGAAGAAGAAATCATGCCCTTGCAAAAATCGTCCAAGGAAGAAGAAATCTGCCCTTACCCAAAAACTGCCAAAATAAGAAGAAAATCTGCTCTTGCAAAATCGCTCACACCATGGAGAGGAAAAATGAGAAGTGAAGAGAAAAGAGGAAAGGGGTTTCCTCTTATACCTAACTTGCCACTCCCTCCTAACTGGCTGACTAGGACCCTGGGAGTAAGAAAAATAATAATTAATGCACAACTATGGCCCCCAATTAAATGCTTAGCTAAATATTAACTTTGCCAAGATGAAATTTACTTTTTTAAATTGCCAATTAGACCAAAATTGCAAAAAGAAAATAAATAATGCCTTGGAGATGCTAAATATTTCCATTTAATGACAATTTAGCAATCAATATATCATTAAAATCGGATTTTGGCTAGCCAAAAGCCATTTCTCAATATTAAATTACCAATTTCATTAAAGGTTAAGAAGTTTTCAAGGCAATTTTAATCCATTAAAGACAATTTTTTGCAATTTAATTCAAATCGATTTTACTAAGCAATTTTAGTTTTTTAACACAAATAAAATTATTTCTCTAAAGTCTAAAATTGATTTTACAATTTGCTTTCATCATAACAAAAATTAATTTTCTCACCGAAAAAATTTCAAGATTTTCCAAGAAAAGTTCAAATCTAACAAAATTTCATTTTTTGAAAATTATTCAAATTTACACAATTATATCCAAATTTTCAAAAGAAATCGTCTAAGTACAAAATTTACAATTTTATCCTACCAATAGTTGTTTTTTAAAATTTTGTCCGGCCTAAGAATGAAATTGGTTGTTCTGGAAAATCAAGTTGAAACGTGTGAAGCTAAACTAAGCCTCTCCCCACTGACCTGAAGGTGTCCATGGCTTAAAAAATCTCAAAAAATCAAATCAAAACTTTTTAGACAATCCAAAAATTTGCCAACGCGATTAAAAAAAGGGTGTCCCCAAAGTTTTGGGGCAATAGTGTGAGAACCTCCCACCAAGTGGAGGCACTTTCTTTAAAGGCAAGCAATTGATTTCACAGGCAAGCACGAAGCAACTGGATTTTTCAATCCATAGTAGAAGCTGAGTATGTTGCTGCAGCAGTCCATTGTTCAAACCTTTTGAGGATCAAACAATTGTTGAAAGGTATGAACGAACAGATTATTGAACCTGTGGTGATATGTTGTGACAACACAAGTGCTATAAACATATCTAAGAATCATGTGATGCACACAAAGACCAAACACAATGAAATCAAGTATCATTACTTGATAGAGTTAAAAAAAGGGGAGACTAGAGTAGAAGCAGATAGCTGATATATTCACAAATGCATTACCTAAGGATGCATATGTGTATCTAAGATGTAAGTTAGGGCTCATTCCCCTATTTGATGCAAACTAAGAAGAGAAGCGGCATTGCATCAATTGTTATGATTAGAATATCTTGCAGATTGATGCAGGAGTTAACACTTTCGAAGTTGCCTAAAGCTATGAAAAGATGAACAAAGGTATGAGTAGATAAAGCTACAAGTCAAAAAAGAAAGAGGGAGTGATATTACAAGATCAATCAGAACAGTAACAAGAGGAGGATGTGTATAGAAAGGATAATGTCTTTGGCATTGTTGTTACCACACATGTTACATATAAAGAGGGTGATGTGCTACCATCCAGTTATGAGAAGAGATGTCAAAGAGGGAGTCATTACAAGTGTTAATACAATTGGTGTCAGAATCTTCAAAACAGAGATATGTGAAAACCCACCAAGAATCTTCAAATAGTTTTTCAAAATAAAATAGCACCTAAGAGTTTAAAATGAAGCCCTAGCCCTTTTTTTAAAACAAAAAAATGGTAGATTTGACTGTAAAAAAATGGTGCAAACAAGAGCTTCTGGCCGCAAATCAAGGATGGAGAGTTTTAACAACCCTAGACAATGACACCCAAGGAGCAAAAAGAGCCCATGATTTGTAGGAAAAATGGCAAAATTTGGGCTGCAAATTAAAATCGCTTAAATAAAAATGCGGTAGCAAAGAGAGGCAACAATTGCTATTAATTTTTACAAAAAGACCACCAAAAGAACACCACATAAAGCTCAAGCATGATTTCACGCAGCTGTAGGCTAGCAAAAGAAAATGACCATGCACCAATCTATAAAATTGATAGTATAAACCTTTAAAATAGAGAAAAATGAGTTCAATCTGAGCACGAAATGTAGAAATGGCACCTATCTCAAGACACAAAAAACCTAGGTAGGTTCTAAAACGAATTTTTGCAAGAAAAACAAATTTCAACGAACTGAAGCAAAGGATGTAGAAAATATTGAGCAAAATTTCATGAAGAAATTAAAAATTTTCAAAACCTATTTTGAAATAACTTAGAAAATTTCAATAGAGAAATTATTATTTTTCAAAATAAAAAAGTTGTGATAGCATATTATGATAAAATAATGAATGTGTTATTAAACAAAGATCATAAATGATCTACATATACAACTTTAAACAAAAATGTTGGAATCTCCTAATAGGGATCAAAGTCTCCTAATAGGGTTGGAATCTCCTAACAGTGATTCCAAGTCTCCTAGCAGGGACTCATATGTACTAAATGTTGTAATAGACTCCTAACAGGGTCTATCCTCTAACAAGGAATATTTATATTAATACATCATCTTGTGGGTACCATCCCCACCAGGGTTTTCCCTTTGATCAAGGGTTTCCTTAGTTAACATATCTGTTGTTAGTTGTGCATGAGTATCTTGTTGTGGTTTCAGCTTATATTATTCATATGGTTAAGTTTTTTTAAAGATGTTTATGTTGATAGTTATATAACTGATTCACAACCCCCACCCCCAGCCCACCCCACCGCACCCCCCCCCCAATTATATTAGTGGAATATATATTCTGACAATTGGTTTCAGAGGTTCAGGTCCTTGAAAAGAACATTTAATAGCTTTGGGAGATCCATGGCGAACATGTTCAAGAAGGATAGTCCAAGGTTCGATGGGACCAACTATGATAGTTGGAAGGAGAAGATGGAGACTCATCTGTTGTGCATGTGTCCAGGATATTGGCTTTTGACGAAAGTTGAGAAGACAATTGTTGGAGAAGATTTGCTTGAGGGATGCAGTGAGGGAGAAAGGGACTTGTTCATGTGTAACATGAGAGTCAAAGAAGCCCTATTGTTAGCTCTTCCAAAGAATGAATACAATCTAGTAAAAACACTTTAAACTTCACATGAAATTTGGAAAGCATTAGAAGTTATTTTTGAAGGTGATGATCATGCAAAAAGAATGAGATTACAAAATTGGATTTTGCACATTTCAAGATGCTAAGATGTTGAAAGATGAATCTATGAGAAACTATATTGGTAGAATATCAAAAAATTGTTGCAGGAATTTGGTCTCTTGCTGGAACTAAAGAAGATGATGAGGTTATAAGAAAGATCTTCAAAAGTTATGACACCACCATTCAAGTCTATAGCTCAGATGATTCAACTAGTAATGCCCTACACCAAAGATTTCGCAAAGGAGACATTGCTTGGAAGATTAGAGTCTGCAGAAATGGAACTTCGGCAGTCTGGAGAACTAGCCAGAGTTGAGACAGCTTTCAATGCTTTGAACATTTGACCTAATCTATCTAGAAGTGCAAGTGCAAAGGGATATTTTGCTGGCAGTAGCAGATCTAAAGAAGATAAGAAGATTGAAGAAGGAATAGCCCTTCTGGTAGGAAGCGAGAAAAATGGTAAGAAAATCTTTAAATGTTGGACTTGTAAGGACTTTGGTCATTATGCATCTAAATTTCCTAAAAGAAAAAGTATAAAGGGAAGTTTAACCCTAGAAGAGATTGAAATTGTTTATATGCAAATGAAGATGAAGAATTTGATGAAAAAGGTCAAAGTGAAAGTGATGATGAATTAGGATTTGTGGCTATCAAGGAAGATAATTTGGACAAAGAAACTAAAGAAGAAAGAGCTCTCATTTCCTAAGTTGAAAAGAAGTCAGATTGGATAATTGACAATGGTTGTTCACACCACATAACTGGTGATATGAATAAAATTGTTAAATTCAGAAACTATGATGGAGGTATTGTTAGGGTTGGTAACAATGCAGCCTGTCATATCACAATGATTGGATCCATTACTTTAGATGGAAGAACTAACACTGACAATGTTTATTTTGTTGATGGTTTGAAACATAACTTGTTAAGTGTTGGACTGTTGGTGGACAAGGGATATGAATTGCAGTTCACAGAGAAGACCTGCACTATCAAGGATAAAGATGGCAAAATGATTGGAACTAGAACTAGGTCCATAGGTAATGTATTTCAGTTGAATACTACTGAGATAACATGTTTGGTAGCTAAAGTGGATAACAATTGGCTATGGCATAGGAGATTCTGTCATATAAACTTTGATAACATTGTGAAGGTTAATAACACGTTTGCAGTTAGAGATTTGCCTAAGATAACAAAGCCTACTAATGTTGTGTGCAAAGAATGTATCTTGGCTAAGCAAGAGAAAGTGCCCTTTCCTAGCAAGAAGTTCACCACCACAGAGAAGTTGGAGATTGTCCATAAAGATCTCAGAGGTCCTACAAAAACAAGAGGATTCTATGCTGAAAGGTACTTAATGATCTTTGTTGATCATTTCACTAGAATGATGTGGGTAGCATTTCTTTAAGAGAAATTTGAAGCCATTGAAAAGTTTAAGATATTTAAGAATACAGTGGAGAAAGAATCTGGTGTTAAGATAAAATGTTTGAGATCAGATAGAGGAGGAGAATTTACCTCTAGAGAATTTAAAGTGTTTTATGAAGAAAATGGAATCAAAAGACATCTATCTGCACCTAGAACACCTGAGCAAAATGGGATTGCTGAGAGAAGAAATAAATCAATAGTAGAAGCAGCTATAGCAATGTTATTTGAGAATGATGTCTCAAAGACATTCTGGAGAGAAGTAATTAACACAACAGTATACACTCCAAACAGAGTGCAGATCAGACAGGGTATGGATAAGACACCTTATGAACTATGGTTTCGACATTCACCATTATTCGAATATTTCAAGAAATTTGGAGCAAATGTTATATTAAAAGAGACAATCAGATCGGTAAGTTTGATCCAAGAAACAATGAAGGTATGTTTTTTGGCTATTCATTGAAAAGTAAGGCTTACAGATGTTTCAACTATAGAACTAAGACAATAGTTGAGTGTGCAAATGTAAAAATTAATGAAAAGCTTGGTATTAACGAAAAGACGATAGATTATAGAAAAGGATAACTCTGAAATTATTAGACAAAATGTTGAAGTTTTCTTTAAAACTAACAATGACTTACAGAATGATGAACGAAGAGAAGAGCAGAGATCTAAACCTACAAAAGAGATAAGAGTAGAGATGTCAACTCCTACCCCAGACAGAAATCCGTCAAGGAATCACCCTCCTGAGTAGATAATTGAAAGTAAAGACAAAGGAGTAATGATAAGGAATAGAGTAAATGAGATATGTCTGATATCTCAAGTTGAACCAAAGTGCACAAATGAAGCAATCAAGGACAATCTTTGGATCCAAGAAATGAAGGAAGAATTGGATCAAATTGAGAAGAATGAGGCACGGGAATTAGTTCCTAGACCTAAAGACAAGAATGTGATAGGAACCGAGTGGGTATTCAAGAATAAGATGAATCAACAAGGAGAAGTTGTGAGAAACAAGGCTAGACTTGTTTGCAAAGGTTACTCACAGCAAGAAGGCATAGACTATGAGGAAACATATGCACCTGTAGCAAGAATGGAAGTAGTAAGGATGTTCTTGGCATATGTAGCAAAAAAGAATCTTAAGGTATATCAGATGGATGTCAAGTCAGCTTTTCTGAATGGAGAACTTAAAGAAGAACTACATTGAACAACCTAATGGATTTCCTCTGACAAAAGACAAAGACATGGTATACAGACTAAAGAAAGCACTGTATGGTCTAAAGAAAGCACCTAGAAGCTGGTACGCAAGGTTGGATAAGTATTTGACACAACTTGGATTTACCAAAGATACAACAGAAGGTAATTTGTATCTAAGACAGGTATGATGGTTTATTTATCATTGTGATATTTGTTGATGACATAATATTTGGAGGTAATTATGAACAAAGTGATAAGTTTGCTAAAGAAATGAAGAATAAATTTGAAATGAGCATTATAGGAGAAATGAAGTTTTTCCTAGGATTGCAGATTGCGCATAGCAAAGATGGGATATTCATTTCACAAACCAAGTATTTAAAAGACCTGTTGAAAATATTTGGATTAGACAATTGCAAACCTGTTGGTACACCTATGATAATTGGTCATAAGTTATCTAGCAAAAATGAGACACCTATAGTTGAGCAGAAGGAGTATAGATCTATGATTGGAGGATTGCAATATCTGACTCACACTAGACCAGACATAGCAAATACAGATGGGATTGTAGCTAGATTTCAAACTCATCCTAACGAGTATCATTATGCAGAAGTGAAGGGGATATTCAAATATTTGAAGGGGACATCTAATTATGGGATTTGGTATGACAGATCCAGTGATTTTACTTTGTGTGCATATATTGATGCAGATTGAGCAAGCAATATGGATGATAGAAAGAGCACTAGTGGTGGAGCATTATTTCTTGGCGGAAGACTGGTTTCTTGGTTGAGCAAGAAGTAGGATTGTATTTCACAGAGTACAGTTGAGGAAGAGTATGTTGTAGTAGCGAATAACTGTAATCAAGTTATGTGGACAAAGCAAATGTTGAAAGATATTAGAATTGAGTTAACAGAACCTATTATTATTTGCTATAATAATAGAAGTTCCATGACTATGTCTAAGAATATTGTATTGCATTCTAAGACAAAGCATATATCTATCAAGTATCATGTCTTGAGAGAGAATGCAGCAGAGAAGGAAATGAGATTGGAGTATGTAAGTACCAATTATCAGATTGCAGACATCTTTATGAAGCCTTTGTCTAAAGATACTTTTGAGTACCTAAGAGGTATGCTTGGGATTATGCCCCTGCCTACTTCTGAGTAGATGATGCAAGGAATGCATCAATCCAGCGGTACAAAGCACTATGATTACACTAGACTGAATGCTGATGCTTCCTACATGGGGGAGTATCTGGTATGTACTGATCCATTGGGGACTCTTGGTATTTGGTATTTGGCATTGAATAGTGTCTTTGGACAGTTGAGCTGATTAAAGAGTTGAAGAAAATGTTGTAACAATTGGAAACATTTTGTATTTGTTTTAAGACCTTTGACATTGATGTCAATGGTGGAGAGAATGTACATGAAAAACATATCCTGAATTATGGGGAGAAGTGTTCTCTTAAGGGATATTTAGAAAGATTCATGTAAAGAGGTAAGCGTATACACCTGATGTGCATCCGATGTATTGTGAGCTTCTTAGTGTGAGTGAACAATTGATGTCTATCAAGACAGAGGATTTACATCTGATCGATGAAGAGGATTTGAGAAGATGACAGTAGCAGAGTACAATTTGGTATTCTTGGAACTTAGATGTTTCTCATCTATGTTGCCATCAATGCCAAAGGGGGAGATTGTTAGCATGAATGTTGATGATACTACCCAGGGGGAGTATCCTGAGCATTGGCGAGTATTGATATGTTGCATTCATGATTGTGTTTGTCATTGATGTCAACATAGTAGTGTTTTTGTTAGAGACTAGAAGAATAGCAATTAGAGATCTTATGTTGCATAAAAATTGACAAAGGTATAGGTGATGCGCAGTTAAGGACATGTTCCAATGGTTGTCTTGATGATGTGGCTAAGTGCACAAAGTCTAAGTCGATGGAGTACAGAAGTTACACTTGATTTACCAAGAGCAGTGTAGAAACAGAGTATTGGAAAATGGTGCTCTGATGATTGTTTGCTATCTTTCATCTAAGATGTAATGAAGGGATGCGCAATCACACAATGAAAGAGGACAGTCGTGTGGCGACGTCAGCGAGTGCGCAAGACCTAGTATTGCATGTTTAAAGTTTTGTATAGACTGTAAGCCGACAATGCTATTGTAATTGTAAATTAATTAATTATCTTATTTTAATTAATTGGGAAATCCTTAAGGCCGACTCAAGGAATTACTATGAAGATATGGTATAAAGGGAAGATGTTTTCCTTAATTGGGATGTGGAGTATGAGGATCTAGATGAGAAGATCAAGCAAAGTGCGAAGTAAAGTTGCGAAGTGCGAAAAGAAGCAGAATGCTCACTGAATGCTTGTAAGCGATCCAAGGGATTATTGGATACACAATATGAGATCTGGTTACAAGATCTGAAGAAGCAGGAGTCTGGTTGATAGGACAGAGACAGAGATAGAGGAAGGAAGTACACTTCAGTTCTATTATTCTACAAGGAATACTACAGAGATCATTTGGACAGTGAGTTCACTGGTCTTAACATCGAAGTTGTTTGGGCAATGGGTCCAACTGTCTTCCACAACTCCTAACAGGGTTGGCACAACTCCTAACAGAGTTGGAATCTCCTATCAGCGATTCAAAGTCTCCTAACAGAGACTCATATGTACTAAATGTTGTAACAGACTCCTAACGGGGTCTATCCTCTAACAAGAAATTTTTATATTAGTACATCGTCTTGTGGATACCATCCCCATGGGGGTTTTCCCTCTGATCAAGGGCTTCCCTAGTTAACATATCTGTTGTTAATTGTGCATGAGTATCTTGTTGTTTTTTTAACTTTATATTACTCATATGGTTAATTTTGTTTAAAGATGTTTATGTTGATAGTTGTATAACTGACTCACCCCCCCTCCACCCCCCACCCTCAGTTATATCAGTGGACTATATATTCTAACATAACTATCAAGTAAAAAGGAAAATTGTCCTAAAAATGTGCAAATATCTTGTCAACCTCCCTTCTAAATACCTTTAAGATTTGTTGTACGTACTTGTTGCTCATTAATTGAAGATTTAACCAGCTATGAAGCCCAAATATGATTCCCAAACAAAAACACTAGGGAATCCTCTAGATCAGATCTTTCATTAACATAGAGAGTATTCTTTAGAAGAGTTCTCATCTCACAAAACCATTGGATAAACAAGTTCAACCAGACAAGTCTATCTAAAAGGTATCAAATTCAGCCATTGTTGCATTACCCAAATGAGCGCAAAAACTATGTTTTAAAAGCTTACAAAAGCTCAAGCCCAACAAAGAAATCACTAGTACCCCACTCCAATAAAGTTTATTTACTATTTTCAACTTTTCATTTTTAAATTCCATTTGAGTACCAATATGGTTAAACACTAATAAAGTTAATTATGTACTTTAACTTTATAACTTAATCTTTATGTAGATTAATACACAAAACCACATTAAAACAAAAATATCAACATCCAATGCAACAATCAACAATTCCATAATAGAAGCATTGTCAACTAACCCGGTCCATATCCAACCTAACAATAATAATAGTATAGACAAACTATTCAAAACCATTCCAAAAAAGGTTGTGATGTAACTATTAAAAGACTATTTTCAATAATAAACCACTACAACCAAAATCTAGATCAAACTATCATCATAAGTCCCTTTACCCTAACTCATTCACCTAGGGAAACCCAACGAATAAGCCAATAGTCCAACATGTTTAGATGCTTAAAAAGGGGGCACTGCGAGCTGCCAAACCCAGAATTGCTTTCCCACAAGTAATTCCAGCTCTAGATGTTGTAAGATTTACTCATTTTCCCAAAACGACAAATTGGAAATCCAAGAGCTTGCTAATTCTCAAATAGGATTCCACAATCAATTATGGCCAACTAACGGAAATGACTTCAGTTTCCCTACACTTCAAGTTTCACTAGACCAAGGCGGGTAAACCTTCACTCCAAAACCTAATCACTTGATTTGAAACTTTTCTATAGCAAATTTAAGCTTTGAAAGTTTTCCATTTGGCAAGGACCTCAAACTCAATAAAAATGAAATTGAATGTTGAGGGCTTGAAATGGTTGAATACAAAATGTTTGAATTGATTAAATATTTTGTGTAATGTTCTTAACACTTGGCTTCATGCTTGTAAGAAGGAAGATATAGATTTTATGACTTCAAATATAAACCCAAAAATAATACTTCAATGATTCGATAGACCAATGTCTATGCTTATTCAGTCAACAAAGTCAACCACAATGAAGATTTTCACATACAACTATATAAAATTCTATGCGCTTATACTGTCAACAACTTAATAATCAAGATGCAACAAATCAAATATATATGCAATCTTAAATTAGTCCAGATTGAACTTTAACTCCTATGGTAGGGAGACCAACTAGATAAAAATACGGAAACAATTCGATATTTCACTATATCTATGATGATCACATTTAAGATGCTAAATGACCATGCCACTTATCTGACATTTAAATTGTTTACAGAATATGAAGATAATTATAAAGAACAAATCAACTGCAATTTAAATCCACATGCCTTTAGTAAAAATAATAAAGGATCATTTGTTTCTATTACATCCCAATTTTTGACCTAATTTAGAATATAGCCATTGAGGTTCACATGAAGTTAGTTGGCAGTTTAATTCGTTATAATCTGGCAAAAAGGTAAGATAGTTAATCATTATGATTTCAAATGAAGATAATATGTTAGATGATCGTTAATCACTAATTCATGGAATTGACATGAAGGTTAACCGTTACGAATATTTATGATTACATAATTTATAATTTAATTACAGGAGAATTTCTTTGCAAAAAACACGTCGAAGGGGTAGAAGCATTGTCAGAAAAGAATTAGGCAGGAGCATCACCATCACTGAGCAGATGGGTAGAAGACCTAGTGGCTTGGAACGGAATACATTTGCAGGACCCGCATGAACTATTTAATAAATAATTTAATTAAAATAATTGAGTTAAAATATAAAACGTATCTTAAAAGATTTTAATTTATCTGTCATATTATTTTAATAATAATTTATATACGTGCATTTAATAAATAAAATGATTTGGCACCATTATAATTTAATAATTAACAAGTAATGTTACAAATAACATTATAATAATGTTCGAATTATAATAATTGTATTATTATAATTTTCGAATTTTAATCTTCCAATTTTATTTTCGTCTTTTTTTATTCTTGCTTTTAACCGATTATTATTTGGCATGTACAATCGAATTTATGTTTTGAATTCGTATAGACTTCTTGGGAATTCAAATGGATTCTTGTAACTGCAAGAAGTCGTAAAGTCAAGCTCTTCTTTTTATAGAGTCTCATATCGTATTACAACCCAATCTTTTTCCTTTTCTTATTTCCATATCGTCTCCTTGCTATTGGAGGTTCTCAAGACAACTGAGAACGATATCAATTTCTATTACTGCTTATTCATCCATCTCAAATCTCTTGATATTTTTTGCCGCGGGTTTCAAATTGGAAGTATTTTTCTCAACAATAGAGTAAGCCGAACTGTAGTAGAAGTGTCACGTAAGACCCTAAAAATACCTTGTGTTATTTCCATATGCCTTGTCTATAGTAAAACGTGCAGAATACCAATTATTATCTGCGGATTTCTTCCTTATTTCTTTTCAAATCATAACATCAGTCTTTTATCTTTTGTGCTGATAATACATAGGAACCATAGCACTGCTGTATATCTATATATTTTGGTACGAATTCAAGAAGATAATTAATAGAACTGTATTCAAGAGGTTTGCATAACGATGTTTTACTGCACCATGACAGATTACCAATTCTGTATAACCATTTATCTCAGAATTAAAATACATTTTCTTTTATTTTTCTATTACAAGATGATAACAAGCAATCGGAACACCAATGCATTCACCAAGCAATGATGCCATCATAGGTGAAGGTGTAAAACAATGATGTGAATAAATTTTAAAAAAATGTGTTCCATCTCTTCTCTTTTCTGATTTAGTATTCATCCATAGCCGCCTAGGCATAGTAGTTAGTGATTAATATATAATACTAGTTGTTGGTTTTCTGAAGTGCATCAAAAATTATTAATCAAGTAACCTTGAGAATTCATCATTTATAAATTCAAATGGCAGTTGTTTAAAAATTTGATTGATTTTATAAATCAACATGCTTCTCTGAACAATCTAGAATAATATTAACACCGAGGAATTCACCAACAGAGAAGCCATGAAATGGTGAAGAGCTGGAGATAACATGCAAGAACATGGAAGAGAATTCAGTTATGACTAATCTAAGTAATTAGGCATTCGATTTTTGAAATCTTTGAAGAACATAATTTATGTAAACACAAAATGAGAAATGATGGTTGTATGTAATCTTCTTGAATAATTGATGGTCGTTTGCTCTGAGAATTCCGAATACCTGGGACTCACCCGACTGTGTAGCCAAGAAGATGGGTGATGAGATGTGAGAAAGGAATCATCAATAATATGAACTAGTATCAGTTATGACATTTCAATATTTATCATCTAATATGAAATAATTAATAGCTCATGCATATTCCTGTTATTACGATCTCCTGTGGATGCCAAGATGATCCCTATCTATTCTAGGTAGGGAGGGCCTTTCTCGTTAGAGATCGTGTGGGGAGAAGTTGTGGTCTGAGGTTGGGTGGTTAAGCCCCTGACAATGTTTCATCTCTCCACAAGTTACTAAACGTGCATCAAACAAAGATAAGTCATACATTCAATTGGTTGTCGGAAACAAGTATTATCATTTTTATGATTAATATGCAAGAAGATAAGATTAATTGAGTTATTTCATTATTTCACCTAGATGCAAGAGATAGATTTTATGGATTGTTTTTCATTTATATGAAATATTGAATATAAGTATATGTTCTAATCTTGAGTTACTGTCACAGTTAAGTAATCGGAAGGAAAGGAATCTGAAGCCCTAATTGATTGAGAGACGACTGGAACCCTAAATGATACAGTGGTATCAGAAGCCCTAATTGAATCTATAGTATTGGAAGCCCTAATTGAATCCATGGTATTGGAAACCCTATTTGAATCAATAGTATCGAAAGCCCTAATTGAATCTGTGGTATATGAAGCCCTAATTGAATCCGTGGTATCGGAAGCCCTATTTTGAATTGTGGTATTGAAAGCCCTAATTGAATCCGTGGCATTGGAAGCCCTAATTGAATCCGTGGTATCGAAAAGCCTATTTGAATCAGTGATATCGAAAGCCCTAATTGAATCCGTGGTATTGGAAGCCCTAATTGAATCCATGGTATCAAAAGCCCTATTTGAATCAGTGATATCAGAAGCCCTCAAAGATTCCAATGGTAATCGATGCCCTAATGATTACAGTGGTAAGTGATGCCCTAATTTTATATAACGATATTTAATGATAATCGTCATTTGATTTTGGTTTAACAATATTGGATAGAAGTCATTTTGTGGTATTGTTATAGAGGTATTTGTGGACTAACCCGGGTGGTTGTAAAAGCATCCCTAGTTTGATTTCGATCTCAACTTTCCGAGGTATGTAGTTTTCAATTTCTGTAATGATTTCATTTGATGGTATTTCAAGTTTTTAAGTCAAGAAATTTTGTCTAACTGATTTTAACGATAAATCTTATTCACATGAACATGAATGATATAATTGTCTTCCTATGAAATGAAGTAATAACTATATTCTTTGAGTATGTTAATTGTTATTTAGACCCGAAAAATCGGGATTTTACAGTTTCACTATAAAATACAATATTTGAATTCATATTACAAAGCCATGCTTTGCGCTCCTTATTCCTCCTAACAATCTCATCCTCGCATGCCACTTCAACAAACATGGCAACCATTGAAGCAACCACCTCAGGGTTGTGATATGTTGATACATCTAACTATACATTTTGCTCCACAATCTTTTGGTTCTTGACCTTATCTTTGCCACTTCAATGTAATGTACCAATCTGTCTATCCACCTGTAATCTGTTTACTATTGTCATTCATTTTTTTCCCTTTAGAACACAAGTTACATCTTTCATCCATTATTAACTATAATTGTTGTATTTTGCACATGGGTTAGAGTGGTCTTTTCCAAACATTTTATGCGAGCATGGGATAGCATTGGAGCAAGTGAGATTAAAACTTTCATCCTCGTGGGTCTACAACCACTCTTTTTTTCCTTTTTTTAACTGTTTTGGACCTATGACCATTGTTTCCAAAAGCTCAACAAATAACATATGAGACTCAAGTAGAATCAAAGACAAGTCCATATGCAGTATATTCAACCTATACACTACGTCCACACAGTATCATAGATTCCTCCCAGTTGAACGTTTCAATAATTTAAGGAGGGCTGAGATCTGAAACTTCCAGATTGTTCTGCCAACATTCAATCACATAACCAGCAACTTTGGTGCTACGAAGTCAATTCCACCGTCAACAGCATAATGAGAGATTGCAATTTAATGTGAAATCTGATCTCTTAAACTTATTGAGATCTCTCCTTAACAAGGCTCTAATACCATGTAAAGTTTCTTACCAGATTTCAAATTCGTGGCTGACCAATGCACAATATTATTGCAGGTATGAACACTGTTAACAATGGATAGGTTTGCTCTAGAATCTGTATATGTTAGTATAGAAATAACAGAGATAATATAATGTTCTTGAACTTGAAATGTACTTTGATCCTTTGATGCGCTTGGATTAATTGATTTCGATGCCTTGTTTATTCGAGCAAATCAAGTATACATATCACAGGAAGGTGTGTGAGGGTGAATGGTCATGTCTCTAAATGGATACATGACATTCACAATCACACGAAGGGGTGTGAGGATGAATGGTCTTGTCTCTGAATGGAGACATGAAAATTCACAATCACACCAGTTCGGTGTAACTGGTCATACCAGATTTGTTACAAACTTAACACAAGTCTAATAATGTATTACTAATCATTATGAACTGCAGCCCGATAAAATATAGATCAATAGTGATTTAAAATCAACGGAATCAGAATAAGTTTTGATTATGACTTAAATGATCTCAGAAAATATATATATGATCGTCGGTTTCAACTATGCATCAATTCACATACAGCAATGATATAGATGCATATGTATATAACAGTATGTGAATCATACTGTTGTACATATATACATACATATATGCTTACCATAGTTATGGTCAGACCGAAGATACATGCTTTAACAATTTGAAATAACAATTTTATCATATCTGAGTCTATTTGCTTCACATGGGCGAACGAACATGCAGATTGCAATGAATGAAAAGAATGACCAATTCGTCTGTGTCTTCAATTACAGATAACTGCAAGACTTTGCTAGTTGGTGTTGTCTAGTCTTCTCTAGCAGGAATCTCTTTCTTTTGCATCTTTCCTTGACATGGTGGACTGCCCATTCGAGAGTGTTGAGACTTGCTGAGGATGATCTCCCCCTAACATATCACATGATTTAATCCAGGCAGCAATCGGTTGTGACTATATGACTTTTATAAGCGTGTTTGCTTGTTCATTATTGAATTGGGATGACTTGTATATCTCTCCATCAGTACTAGACTTTTTCTGTTAATAATTGTTACCTCTCAACATTAACTATTTTTTGACGATTGTACCTTCACCGAATCTCTGAATATGTCCCACGTTTTTGTTGTTTATATCCATCGCAGGCTTCATGAATTCCTGTGTAATCTTCAGAACCCTATGAGATTTGACTGAGTTTTCATTCTATGAATCTTTCATCAATGATTTTTGCTTGCTCCTATTTTCTTGATTTTATTAACAGCAAAATGATTGTAATCTGAAAGACGCCATCATCAAGGAGATGGCTTTGGCATTACAGATATCAAAGATTCCATATTGTAGTCCATCTCACACATCTTCCAAATTTTGATTTGGATGCCACGACATTACTTTCTTGCTGTCATTCTTTTTTAGAGACTAACCACTATGAAAGAAATCTGCATCGCCTGATAGTACTGACAATGTTAATGGCCCTCAATTTCAACATTTGACACATTCGGAAGATTCAGACCGGATGCTTTTGGATATAAAAGAACTGGACAACACAGTTCCAAGGTAAATGCAGCTCAGTCATCATGGACAATAGATGGTCTGCAGAAGAACGCTACTGATATGAGATATATATAAATGAAAACAGAAAATCAGGCTCTTCTTCAGTTTCACAAAATATAAAGAGTTTCAAGTAGACCCACAATGAGAAAAATTCAAAACAAGCCTAAAAGAGACCTTAAACAATTAGGCCTCCTAATCAGGATTTAGGACTATAACTCTAAACTTCCAAAACACCCCAAGAAAAAAATATGTTCAAACACCCATTTCAGAGTTCTACAAGATTCCAAAGAATCAGGTCTCCAAATCCCTTCTATACCATTGAACTAGAAACCCTAGGTTTAAGGGTTTTAAGCCTAAAAATCAGGAATTTTGATGTTTCAGCGGTCTTAGGAATATACCTACTTGTCAAGTCTCAGTTTAATTAGTATGAACAATAAATATATTTTCCTAAGAAGCGATCACAGTGAACCAACACCGTCTCCATTCTTCTGCAATACTCTGCTATCAAACCCTAGCTACTCACATACCCAAATGCCTAGCTTAAATAATAGAGCAAAGTATGACCATGGTAGGAAGCAAAGTGTTTGAGTGAAGACAGCTCTGGTTCAAACCACTATATCTTTCTTCTTTGTGAAAATCCATAGTTACAGTGGTTTTAAAGTGAGACATAGCCCATAAAGACCAAGCCCTAATTAACAACCATACATTCACAGTGATAGCTAAGTCCAATCAGAGTACAAAGAGCCCACTAAACTACAAACAAAGGGTTGTCAAATCATATTAAATGTAATGCAAAACATCCTCTTTCATTCCCATTAATAAGTAGGTGAGTATGAATAGCTATGCAAAGTAAACAATGAACTTACAATCAGGTACAGTACGATTTCCAACCAAAATTGAAGTCCCAATCTTCCACTAACTATCCAAACTGTCTTCTCCCCATACATTTTAACATGGCATATATCCTTTATCCTTCCATGAAGGTATTTCAACCAGGAAAACCAAAAGTAATTGTTCACCTTCAAAGATTGACAAGACATTCCAAGAGTTGCATTTTGCAACTTTGCAATTTAGCGTTTTTCCCAATTTTGCAACATTCTGAACATTTTCCAATCCAGCAACTTTACAATTTAGCACTTTTACCAATTTTGCAACATTCTGAACATTTTCCAATCCAACAAAGTTGAGACCCATACAACCATTACCAAGGGGTCTAAATTGTACGCCAAGATAAAAATATTATCATATGACCAAGTTTGCTGAAAATCTGACCTTTGACTGCATTGACCTAGGTTGACCAAGTGGCTAACATAGCTTTATTGGGTTCAAAACTCACACAACTAAACTCCAAACTAATATCAATTATTAAAAACATCAAATGACATCCTATGACTGACTATCACACCAAAAATGAAGGAAATGATGAGGACCAACACTGATGCTCCTGCACCAATTTGGTATGGCTTTATTGTATGTTTCTCTCTACTAATCTCTACAATTTTATTTTAGTTGTTGGATTCGTTCTAGAAAGACCGGATCCAGATTCGGGCTTGGATCCTTGAGGATTAGGGCAGCATCCTTGATTCTGTTTGTGTAACCATCAGGATCCATGGGCCACGGATCCAAAGGCAGAATCAAGGATCCTATCCAAATTGTCAGGGATCCAAGGCACAGCCTGAGGATCCTCAAGGATAATAATTTCATTTTTTAATTAAGTAAATAAATGTGAATGTGTTGATTTTTATTTATAATCATGAAAATAGATAAATGATCAAATACTAAATTTATAGATACATACTAAAAGCATAAATTCATAGTATGAAATGATTTGGTTTTAGAATTATGTATATTTCTCTTATCTTTTAGTATATATAAACACACACAAGAATCCCCCACGAATCATAATTAGCAAAAAAAAGAAAATTATTAAACCACAGATCTGATTCAGTGCCCGAATCGGATTCGTTTCACAAATCAGCAACTAAGAATTTTATTGATCCTTACAATCTCTGATCGCTGACTGGATCAGTCTTAACTGTGACGGTATCTCTGTGATGTATTTATGGAGTGACTGATGTCCTTACAATTTGGCTCTACATTATTAATATTTTTTCTTATTATTATTATTATTATTATTATCTCCAGTTCCTTATTTACTGCTATTGGACTATTCATTATTTACTAGCTGCTTGGTAAGTGGATGAATTATTGTCACTGTGTATTATTTTATCCCTATCTTATATGGTTGGCGCTGCTTATTATTAACCTCTTGTTGGTTGACGACTCCAATTTTTCTATGTTTTTCGTTGCTGTGGAAAGGTCTTTTCTCCTTACTGTTATGTTCTATGTTCTTAATTTCTTTCCTTGTCCATCCCTATTGGATCTCCTTTTGTCTTATATTACAATTTGTTGTCCCGAGGGTAGCAGCACATAGTCACTCGCCCAAACACACGACCCATGCTTGTTGCCGCCGAGAGACCTTTTTAACAAATTATTATGTTTTTTATTATTATATTTGTCCTTCAGTTTCTACAAAGAAATTAAATGTTTTTATTGTAGTATGTATGAATATATATGTATTAAAGATATAAGTTTTGAATAATAAATATATATATTCTTAAATATGATTAAAATGTAAATGATAAAATATGAATTATTAAATATTAAATTGAGAACTATTTTTAAAAATATATTCCTTTTAATTGAGAAAAAATCACATAAATCTTTTTCTTTCATTACTGATTAAGGGCTACTACTACAAACAATCTCAATCTCAGAGGCACTGAACATGAAGTGAAAATGGGAAGTCTTAACGCAACTCAAGACCATTACCTTAGTCTTAACCAAGTTCACAGTCAACTCTCTCAAATCACAGAAGGAAGCCAAGGATTCCAACTGTCTTTGTAAGCCCTTGGGGTAGGAGACCAAAAGAACCATATCATTTGCAAAAAGCAAGATATGAGCCAACACATGGTGAAGAAGGGAACCATGACCCACAAGAAGGTTCTTCCAAAGGAATACCTCAAGCTCATCAATATAAATCCCAAACAGAGTAGGAGATAGGGGGCATCCCTTCTCCTTCAATGGTGCTACTAATGTAGTTGGAGAAGCCAATGGGATTCCTAAGACGACACTAAACAAGCTCATAAAGTCTCATAATGGTACTGATAAATAGGTATGAGATGTCAATGTCACAAAGTCTTTGAAAAAGTGCCCATCGAGTGACCATATCAAAGGCTTTGCGGAGGACAAAAAGAAGCAATAGACCTTTGAGGAACGATACCGAGCCTTCTAATTGATAGTGTGGAGTCACGATGTAGTCCATAGTTTGATAATCCTGTCAGAAGAAACATATAACAATGCAAACAGATTTAGAAAGCCATGGGTGTCCCGCCAAACATAATAACAGCCCAAATATTTCTCATTGTCAAGTCCATGCTCCAAGAAAAGGGTAAAGGGATTCTGCATGTAAAGTGGGTTTATATTAAACCAGCATATCAGTCATATGTGCATAAATGAAGAACGCAAATGGCACGAACAAATGTCATACAAATGCTGCAAAAGCATAAAAAAAGTGAAGGTCTGCATCGTGACTTTTTAGCTTTCAAGAAAAATGAGAATAAAGATTAACTTACAGAAGTTAATGCAGGGTGCTGAGTGAAAATGCTTTCCTATGCCATGGCCAGCATAGCTTGTATCAACACTATATCCATACTTCCCTGCAATATCACTTTATAAAAAAAAAGGAAAGAAATCATTTCATAAAGCTGAAAAATAGGTTTGTCAAAATAAAAGCCAAATTCAATCAGAATTCTTTTAAAATATCTATGGCTAATGTCAAATAGACATTTTGAATTTTGCATTTCATACTCAAGTCTAATCTTGCTTGAGAAAATTATGCAAGAGCAATTACATTTTGATCACAACAAACATTACAATTATTCATTATTTGCCAAAAATCACTAAGAAGGTTGTTAGTCAATAAAGTATTGTCAAGATGCCATTGATGCTACCAACTTTCATAGCCAAATAGACGTTCAGAAGTATTGCTATTATCAATAAACATTAAAAAATTCCACCATTAAATAATGAAACAGTTGTTTTATTTTACTAAAAATGTATGTAGTTTGCACCCACACATAGATATGTATTAATGATCAATATATGCACAATAGTTTGAAAAGTCAAGCTCAGCACAGATTCAGCAGCCTTAAATAGGACTCCAACTTGTGAGTCAGCAAAAAATTACGCTAGGGCTTGGCCAATGAAAAATTAAAAAGGGGCTTTAAGCTATGTTACACGGAAACATGTTTCCTTTCCCTAGGAGACTCATTTTCATCCCAAAAATGTTTTGTGTGCAGTGGGACGAAAGGAAATGTCCCCTTGTTGTCCCCGATTACAACAAAACAGCAGGAAACCATAGGGAACATCTGTCACAAACCATTCTTGACGTATGAGTAAATAAGTAAAGGTGTAATACATATACTTGACTATATAGATCTTAAATTAGTATCTATTCAACTATTAAGTAACTAGTCTATATGACTAAATCAACACTTATAATGTAATGCAAAAATAAAACATATTTTATTATACTTCTATTTTCCTATTCATTTATAATTATTTATAATTTATAGTCAATATTGTTTCTAACTCAATATTCATAATTTACAATGAATTATAATCATTTTATAATCAATATTGTTTTATTCATCAATATTAATAATTAAGAATTAATAGTCTGAATGTACAATTAACATTCTTAAAAATACAATATGGATTGTTAGTAATGAATTAATAATACATTAATCCATTTACTAAACACTTATAAATAATTAATAACTACGAAACTTTAATAAAGTCATTGAACAAACAGTTTGTAATGAAGAAAATCAACAGCTTCAAACAACAATGTAAGCCACGCAACAATTAGGAATATATGTGGAGTTGAAACGTGAGGCTCCTTTTTGAATTTCTCGTCGATCACATTACTCTACTGATATCCACATGCACTCAATTGAAAATTTCAACCTCTTTATGATTGACTCAGTATAGACCATATAATCAATTGAGACCAAAAGCGCAAGATAGGATGTTGAGCTTTAATATTAGATAAGAATTAATAGATAAAGTTGGCAAATACAGTTGGATTTGGACAACAAGATTCACTCTCTATGATTGGAAGCAAAAAGTAAACCAAATTCTAAAGGACCTATATTCGTATCAATAGTAGATGAGTAAGCTTGTATCTGTAATGAAGAGGGAATTTGTGAAAGGTTGAGTAATTCGGGCGCAATGAGGAGAAGATTCCCAAAACAAGGATACTTCATGAGGGAGAGTCTATTTCCACCTGAGCATAATAATTCTACCATTATTATGGAATATGCGAAGACCAAGGAAGACCCATCTATTATAGAGTATTGACAATTTTTGAAATAAATAATTATTATTAGTGTGATAAATAAACCGTAGTATACAATGCTGAATTCATCATCTCTCATCTCCACCTCGGATTCAATATGGAACAGGTTTGGGAAGGGATCATCATGAAATCCCTAACATTTGGGGATGGTGATCCACGTCCAAAATGCGTGGTGGATGCCCAAAACTTCCCTAACCCATCCCCAAAAGAAAAAGTGTACCTGAAATATATGGAGGAGATTTTGCATTAAAAATTGTGACTTTTCCTTAAATTGTTTTTACCAGGTTGACAATGTTGGGGGACATGGGGTAGGGGCACAGGGTTCAAATTCGCTCCTACAGACAATAAAATTTGTGATTAAATTTTTGCAGTGAAATTTGTGATTAAATATGTTTAACATTTTATATATTCAAAGCATAAATACAATATTTAATTTAAAGGCTTTTAAACATTTAATTATTAGAATAAAAAATAATTCAACTAATATTGTTTAAATATATATATACACATAAATGTAACCTTTAAGCTCATTAAGTTTGAATTTAAACATTCATTGGATGATCCACTTCTATCAGAGGGATATGGTGAATCAGAGACTCTAAGAATTTGAGTACTTGATAGCTAGAATGAGGTTTAGTTTCATAAGTTGTGCCTGTAGCCTATTATAATTTCATGTTACAGACTTTTGGATACATGTTTGAGATATTTGAATTTGGATATTTGTATTGATAGACAATGGTTTTGATTTTTTTTACTATTGTTATAATGTTGTCATACAGATTTCAACTGTTGCTCTTATCATTTATGTTGTTATACTACTGTTGTAACTTGTGATTTGGTTATTTATTTGAATTTAGTCTTGTCTATAATCAGTTATTGGCATCTCTCTCTCTCTCTCTCTCTCTCTCTCTCTCTCTCTCTCACACACACACACACACCTTAATCTTTTTCCAAAAATTCACTCATCCACAGACATAATTATATATTTTCAAAATTTGAATACTCAAGTCTCCTACATTTGGATCATTAGGCAACATCCCAGATATGTGTCCCCTGCTGCCCCCCGTCACCATCCCCAAAATGCAGTGGAACATAGGCTTTAAGTCCTTTTTTGGCATTTCCTAAAAACTCGCAAGTCTTTCCCCGTGACTCCGCTCACAAGTCCATGGCAACTCTACTCGGAAAGCCATGGGACTCGCAAGTCTAGGGCGAGTTCTAAAAGTCTTCATGCTAGGCTATGCAAACACTCTTATCAAAATGCTGAAGTATGTAAAAAAGAAAGAATCAACTAAATTTATATAAAATCCACAGCATGCACTACCAATCATGGTTGTCCATCTAAGAAGGTTAGATGGAGTTGACCTCACATTTGGTCATTCTTTATGAGCAGAACATGTACAATTATTTTTCTGATTTATATGAGCTTCTTATGTGGATTTGCCATGTCAAGTATGCTTTAATCTTAAAATCTATGTAACTTGGACTAGCAACCAAAACTATGGCATAGAGAATTGCAATATACCACAACTACATAAGAAGGGTATAGCTCTTATCTAAATGATGAGAAATAAATGGCACAAACTCATAGATGCTCACACAAATATTTTGCCAAGCTCTTTAAATTGAACCCCTGGTCCACAAGCAGAAATCGCCTTTTCCAAGCACTCCTCTGTCACCTGCAGCAGAACACAGATTAATACCAAAATTAATATAAAGTATACCAAAAAGGAATGTTTCTTGTAAAACATGATTAAATTATGTTTGTACCAAAATACTATGATCCTCGGAAAAAACTAAACCTATCATAAGTATAGACTAGTATCCATATGATCATTGCTGATTATTGGTTCAGCTTATAACAGTTATTTGAACAAGGTAGTCCATGGCATCAAAACAGGGTACTATAACAACACTACACTGCAACCTAGCTTATACTCCTCGAAGGATCTTGCTAAAGATCTTCTAGGAACAACTTCATATCCCTCATAATATTTTTAAACATAATGGTTCAGATTTCACCAAACAACTTAATGTCAGCTTTCTATGCCAGATTATTAGCATTATAATTTTTCTTTATAAAGCAACATGCGAGGTAAAACCTTTCCTCAAATTAGAAGGCGAAACTCCTTTGTAAAGAAGCATGAAATATGATTATCTTAATTAGAATCCTAGAATATTAAAGAATGAACAAAATCTACAGCTATTCACAACATTCACAAGGTAATTTCCTAGAGTTTTATACATACAGTGCAAGAAAAATTCAATTGCCCTATTTTTTTGTTTCTTGGGAATTAACACAAAACTGGAACAGTGGACCCACTCAGGACATTAAATTTTACTTTTACGACCTGACTGAGACAATTAACCTAAAAAAACCATATAATTTCTAGCAAGGTATTCATACACCAAAAGTTATACGTAATTACCATTAGACAGAAAGCTTGTGACTGGATAACAAACTTGATTTCACAAAATAAATGCTTGAGAATAGTTATTCAGAGGTACCTATATTCTAATTGATGATAACCACAATACAAAGCCTGTAACCATCATTAATTTGCATTTGACTTGTAAAACAATTCACACATAATGCAAGTGATAGGCAGATGAATAATAACTTTGGATACATCATAAGGTTCTATAACTCAAACAGAATCAGAACAATAATTTCAGTATCAAGCATAACAGAAAAATAATACTGAAAACCTAAAAATCAATAGCAGTTGTAACTGTTTACAAAATTTACATGCTTGTGTAATCAATATAATTTAATACTTTACATGGCAATGCAGTTTAAGAGGGATATAAAAAAAAACAAAATGACTAGAGCTTTTGCCAGAAATAGGTTGTTTGGCAGCCGGGCAATCCACAAATACCAGAACCAACATATATAAACTGTCTCAAAATTAAAAATCTTGAACAATAATAGTGGTCTGCCAATGATAGCAAAAGCTTGAAACTGCTATTCTGAAAGATATTAAGGTTTTAAATTAGAAAATTCTTGAGGATTCTTTGAATTAGGAAATTCAGCTCCACAACACATCATTTTTCACTTTTATTTCACTTTTCTCACAAATTTGGACTTTCAACTCAATTTTAAGAGGGGCGGAATTTTGGGTATCCAGAGGATTTATGTTTCCTAGGACATGGTTAGATTTTGACCTAGTGCTTAGCTCCCAAATTCTTCAAGTACATTTCTTCAGCTCAGAGCAGGACAATTTATATAAAATAGAACATTTGAGTATAAAAATTTCCTTTCTTATACTTCGAGTTGTATGTTTAAGAAATACTGTCAGATACTTTGAAATAGGTTTCAGCTTCGTAGGAGTTATAATAAAGATTCCAGATTTTGGGAGTTTCCCAAAAATTCTAGACAGCCAAATATCAGTATTCAACATTCCTTTAGCATTGTTATCTCCCACAATCTTTCACGACTTTAAGAGATGAAATTGAAACTAGGATAAGGGATTTCAAAAGGTTCTAACTCATTTTACAAATCCCTTGGTTTCAACTCCATATCCTTGACTAGCTTAGCCCAGCTCTCACCCACAGTCTTTATATACATAACTATCCCAACAAACCAAAGTTGCCCAAACTCATTTGTTCAACTTTGTGACTTGAAAAATAGTTACCAACTAAAAGAACCTAAGACCACCTAAAAGCATCTAATACCACTACTCCTATTAAAACAAAAAGAGGGTGTTCCCATTCACAACAGAACAATGCTGTGAAAACCTCATAACAGTACTATTTTTTGTTAACCATTTGGTATTGCATTATTGCCTGTTCTGGTTCATGATTGCATATGGATTTCTGTAGTAAGTTTTTGGACAATTTCAAACACTCTATATTTGATTGAATCCATTTGATGCATTTTACACTTCCATCAGTCCGCCGTGCTTCACTTCGCTATATTTTGTCAAGTGAACTGTTACTCTGTCATTAAATGGCCATCAATTCTAGAAACTAATAATTCAGTCACACATCTTTAGACAAAGCATAGTGTGTAATCAGTTACCTATAAGTACTTTTAGTGGATTTGCAATTCAGGATTTAGCATTGTAAACAGGGATACACCACATATAGAACTTTTCTATTATCTTCTCTTGCTTTTCAGCCCTGATGATCGATCACAGCAATTGATCAGAATTGTTGGCATCAATAATTCACGTGGTATTAATCAAGAAGCAATGGAATTTAATTATGACGGACTCTGGAAGTTTCATCAATCTGATATATAAAACTGTCAATTTGTTCATTACAAGTTAATCATGTATACTTGCACTTCTTCTACTAATGTCAATATGGGCTATATAAGAGATTATTTGTGCAGTTAATTAGCCTTTAACCAAAGTGACAACCTTAGGGATTAAATTTAGTTTAAATACAACCTTAATTACTCTATGAATATCTTTCCACATATCTTTCAGCACATTCAATCATGTTCAGAAAATCCATTCTTGTTCGTTGGCCTTCATACATCCCCAAATTGTTGATTAGGCCCTAGTTTTCCCTCACGAATGAAAACCCCTGGCCTTGAAGGTAAAATAGTGTTCTAGAATTGTAAATCAGTGGTTTCAAGACCCAACAAGCTTGAAGAATTGGTTTTATTTGGACAACTCCTTGTACTTTTAAATCCAAGGACATTGGGTAGGTAATTGAAGATCTTCTATGACAGCTTTTCCAATAAGCATGAAGCGGCTACAAGTGGCTTAGCAGCTATACAATAGTGTCTGCAATATGGAGCAAGGATGCATAAAATGAATTTTCTAAGATTGCAGTTCTGGTACTACAAGTTTATCAGAGGTTTCAGACTTTCTTCTGTATATAACAGCTAGAGAACCTGTTGAAAAAGAGCTTTGAAATGTGGACATAATCTTAGATTAAGGCCTTGCATATCATTAAAAAATAATTGATCAGGGAACCTTTAAGGGTATTAAGAAAAACATTGTAACTATGATGTTTGATCTTCTCAATGCCATACTATTATAAGTTTGATTTAAGCTTCATTTGCTAAAAACATTTATTGAAGAGCTCAATCTAAGATATTGGGTCTTCACTTCTGCAAATACATACAAAAATTGATTGTATCACTAAAAATCGTACGTACAACTAAAAGTAATTGTGTAATGTGTTTTTCAATCTAGCGAACACAAGTTAGGGTGGTTTTTGGAAGATTTAAATGAAGGAAACAATAAGAAAAATGTTAGTGACAGTAACACAATACCGAAATAAATCTGCCATAAATAAGAAACTTAGAAAACTAAATTATCGATTAAATTGTTGCCAAGTCAAATACTTGGAAAAGATGTTACCTCCACCAATTGTTTTGCATTATTATTAACATTGCCGCACAAAAATGTTTTTGATGTATCTGCGTGATATCCCTAAATCAAAAATCGAAGAATAAATCAACTAAACAATTACAAGAAATTGTAACTGTTTTCAGTAAATTATATCCAGACAACATATTGTAACTAAAATGTTGAATAACCAATTAAATAAAATCGTCCGAGGCAATGAATACACAAACTATAGAAAATAATTTCCAACCTCCCCTGACAAAATAAAGTTTACACTCTAAATTCCATAAAGAAAAGGATATGCACTTACATTCAAGTAAATGCTAATATCAATGTTGATAATATCACCATCCTGCAATGCATTTTAGGATATTAACTCCATTAATAAACTGTGATAACAGCAGCCCAAACAGTATCAATACAAAGATGTCTCTCATTCGATTCAATAGCAATTTACCTCCAAGGGGCGTAAGTCAGGAATTCCATGAAATGCAACCTCATTTACTGAAGTACAAATACTTTTTGGAAATCCTTTGTAACCCAAAGGAGATGGATATGCACCACCACTGATAATCATTTTGTGGACAGCCTTGTCGATTTCATCAGTAGTGACTCCTGGCTAGAGAATGTCAAAATAGGTTTCACATAAATACAGCAAGAAAATAAAATACAATAATACTTACAGAATAATTAAATAAGTAAATTGCAAATTATAACCAAGAGTGCAGATTTTTCTATAATGATATAGCTCAGAGAAACTATGCATCACAAATACAAAAGACTTTTTTAATATCAGTACACTAAAAACATATAAGAAGTGGAAGCATGAAATACTTTGAGGTGTGTAGTCAGTGCACAGTGCCTATTGTTATGCCTGAAAAATATTGATTATCTAACAATGTATTAACCATCTATATTAAATTTGTTTTCACTCTACACTAGTTATAAGATTTGGTTGGTTAACAATTGTGTTCCTCTTGGCAAGCGTCAGATTCTTTAAATATGTTGTGTATTGTCAAGGGAGGATGGTATGGTTGAATGAATTGGAATCCTTGACCAACCATCTTTGTTCTTCTCAAAAATAATTTCATAAGACCATTGAGACAGTTTACTATTGTTGCTAGTACACATGGCCATTTTTATTCTAATTTTTTGTATCTAATTTATCAGATTAGCAGTAAATATGGCATATAGAAAAGATGACAATGTTGAAAAAGAAAAAATTTGGTTTATAAAATTTCTTGAAATTGCAGAGAATTATATATACAAAGTCTACTAATGAAAATAAAAGAACTAACAAATAGTTTGACAACTTATGAGGACACTGATACAATTATGTTTGTACAACTCTTATGCTCTCCATGTAGGGATAGAAGCAAGGTTGAGCCTAGTAGTGATTTATTTTAGTCATTTTTGGCACAACAATCCTTAGTTGTTAGGCGATATTAGTATAGAATCACGGCCCATGTATCTGTCTATAATGTCCCCTACCAAATTTGCACTAGAATCACAGTTGCAACAAATTATGGTGACATATATGTCTTACCAAGTAAGTAGTTTCTTTAAATAATGCGATCCTCAATTTCTATTTAGCAATAATAACATAAGAAATACACACACACCAGATTTACTATTAGATAAGATCACATCATTATCAAATAACTCTATACTATTGGACAAAACATAATTTTCTCCCTTGAAGGAATTTGTATAGTAAGCCCACATGTGGATGTCTTCCAAAGCCCTAGTTTCTTACTTGTTTTGCCTGTAACTATTTCCCCTGTCAATGTCTCATCCTCCCAAAGACACATGGCATCTTGTGTAACTGGACAAAAGTCATCAGGGGGTTTTTCGATCCTATATGAGTGCCCTCTTGTCCCTAACAGCAAGTTTGGTCAACTCTACAACTGCCCTACCCATTTACTATAATCTTCTACCACTAGATAGTGTTTTTCAGTTCTGATTTCTTTCTCCCAAATCTATCTTTGGCCAGCATATAACAATTCTGACTTTTTGAAGGTTTATGAGCTCGTCACTTATGCTATTAATATTGTCAGATTATTAGTGTAACTGAGGGGTCGACAGTTATAGGTTGTGATGGTTTGCCTTGCACCCCCTCGCATCTATATATGTACTTTCCTTGGATTGAAAAGGATACCAAATCTTATCCTGTCATTGAAATTATTGTTACATGATGTCATATTGTTGTCATACTTTGTAAGCAATTTATGAATTAATACAAAAGCATTGAGTGTTCTCTGACATATCATGTTCTTTTATGATTCATATTGTTATTACATGCATTAAACCTATTAGCCCACTGGGGCATACATCGGGCACTATTGTCGATACTAACTTCAAAAGTGATGGAGTATTGATGGCAGAGCAAAACTAATGGGCCAGCTAATAGACATTAGTGCGAGTAGTAGTCGAGAGCAAGACGATAAATACCAAGAACTTTTTGAAGGTGTCTGGGCACTAACCTCAAACTTCATAACATTGTTGAAAGTGTGAATCCACACTCACATAACGATGGAAGTTGGACGAGAAGAAGTGTCAGAAACTATTGTGTGGAGTGCCCTCAAAGTGAGTCATGTTGTAGACCAGTTAATGTATTGTTTCCCTCAATTGTTAACACAAACCTTTCTTGCTCTCTAAAATCATCATGCAGGGGTTAATTGTGATAACAAGCAGCAACCAATTCTCCAAATGTACGAAGAGAATAGACACCAAGCAAACGGACATAAGGAATAAGAGGAATAGGACGAAGTCAAATAGACGCAATGCAATAATTAATGCTCAACCTCTTAAACAAAAAGAGAAATAGATGAGAACATACAAACCATTGTGAGATCGTCCAAATAGTTGTAACAGTCCAAAAACCAGCAGATCAAAGTAGATGGTTAAGGAGACTTGCTGTGGAACTATCGAACGAACGATTGGCAGATGGGACCCAAGTTGGCATCGTTGTAGGTGAGGAAGACAAAGGAAATTAGTATGGTAGGGAAGAATACCACCAATAGTACGGTAGAAAGAAAAACCGTCAAAGTATGGTAGACAAGAATGTAGTCACAAGTATGGTAGGAAGGCATACCACCAGGAAGGGAACGATGATGACTTGTTAGAAGAGACTAGAAACGGATTAGTTAACTTAACCCTTACATTGCGCAAGGAGGGAAGGCAAAGTTGAAGGAATGGAGAGGAAGAGGCCAAGGTCAGGTCAGGTACGTTTAAGACACCAGTGTAATTAGGATGTCCGAGGAACATTGCATATTAGTCAGCACAACCTGTCATGCTCTAACCCAACCAGTTCAGAAACTCAACCAACCAGAAGTAACATAAGTACAAGACTTGCATCACAAAAAAAAAAATCAAAATTTATTCGCAAAGACAAGGATTTGGTAAAGCATTGTCATACTTGCAAAACAATTTGATACACAAATGCAGTAACTAACAAGAATGAACGGAGTTTAGGTGTTTAAAATGATAAAAGTAGGTTTTGTTCGGAATATTCCCATTTATCTCCATTTGATGGTCATCGTGTTATAATTTATTGAAGATGGGCAACGGCAACTGTGTTTTGCCCAAGAAGTGTGACAAAGCAATGGGTGAGCATTAAAAACTATTCTTAGAATGAAAATTTTTGGATACAATATTTGCTTCAGTTGACAAACAGTCATACATGCCATAGAGAAATGGCCAGCAATTGTCTTCAAAAATCAATACTGAAGCTTGAACTTACATACAAAGTTCATATGTTGGTTCCTATGGTTGTGTGGCTGCAAATTTTATTGGTTATTTTCAGCGAAGTATGCTGGTTAGTGTCTCAGCTGGTTCATAGTCTCTTTTTAGTGAAGAAACTATGAACCAGTTTGGGAACTTAACCGTTACACTGCGCACGAAGACAATGAAATCCCCAAAGAAAGAAGAGGAAGAGGTCAAGGTCAGTGACATTGATGACACTATAGCAATCAAGATGTCGGAGGAACACCGCATAGTAGTCAACACAATCCAATAGACTCTATCCCAACCAGTTTAGGAACTCAACCAGCTGAAGTAACATAAGTACACAAATGGCATCGAAAATGAAAAAGCTACTAAATTTACTAGCAAAGAGGAGGATCATGTAAAGCACTGTCATACTTGCAAAACAATTTGGTCAACAAATGGATTAAGTGATAAGCACAAATGGAGTTTAAGTGTTTGAAAAATAGATTTTAATCCGATATTCATCATGCTGGGGTACTATCAATTATTGGAGATAGGCAACAAAAATTGCGTTTTGCCCAAGAAATGTGACAAAGCAATAGGTGAGCTTTAAAACTTATTTTCAGATTGAGGATTTCTAAATACAATATTTGCTTTAGTTGAAAGACTCTCATACAAGCCAAAGAGAAATGGGCGACAACTGTCTTCAAAAATTAATGCTAAATTTTGGGTGTACATTGAGAATTCATAAGTTTGTTCCAATGGTTGTGTGGCTGCAAATTTTACTGGTTCTTTTTACCAAAGTATGTTAGTATCTCAACTCTAACTCTTTAACACTGTATGCGTAAACTTGTAATGGGTTCATCCATACAAGAATTTTCCAATTTATATCGTGCAAAAGGGCAAGGCCATATCTATGATAAAAATTCAAAAGCATTTCTAACCATGTCTAGTGAAAATTCTGCCTACCTAGGTGTGGTGAATAAAAAATGCATTGAAAGCATAAAGATGCAGATGAAAAGGTGTTAGGAAGATAGCAAAACGTGTGACAAATTGCTGGAGAGTTACAGAACTTAAAATGATGTGGTGGAGAGCTACAAGTTGTGGTTGTTATATGTGAGTTTCGATTTTGAAAAGTTCACCAGGGCTGATGGCATTATTAAAGAATTGTTTAGGATGATGGCAAATGAAATTGTGTTATGCATGAGGTAAGCATTGGACTTGATAATGCTACATACTGAGAAGTGGGCAACCATGGGCATTGAAGAGCGAATTTCTTATATTGCATATGTTCATGGAAAAATTGGACTGGGTATTAATATGTGGCGCAAAGGATGGAATTAAGTGGGCTTCAGCATAGTCCAAGTTTTACAATTGGCTAAACTTTTCAAAAGTTTTTTCTTCAATTTCACTATCTCCATGATAGACTCATTTTATAGATTTTATAGTAAGTTTATTAAATCATAGGATTACTAAAGTGACAACACTAATGTCTGTAAATATATAGACATTAAAAATATTTCAAATTAATTTAATAGTCTTATGCTTACCTAGCAAGTGCTCAATTTTGTAACTTTTTCAATAACTACTCCTTGAAAGTTTGGTAACGTATTACGTTTAAAAAAATTCATACAATTAAATGATACACCAACCGTTTCATCTTCTCTTTTATAAGCATTCATAACAGCAACAAGTGGGTTGCTATAAATGTGTGTTTTAACTCATTTTATAAAACTACAATTGGCTACAGGATCTTTCATTTTCGCAGGTTGGGGGAATGGAATAACTCAATTTGGTCTTACATTGTTTTTCGTTGTTTTCAAAGTGTTTTATTTTCACGAGGTAAAATTTTGAATGTTTACTTATCATCCCCTTTACCTGTATTGTTTTCTTTTTTGTACAGCACAATTATGAAAACGAGATATTAAAAAGTTCATTTCGACAATTTCGATATTGTCTTATGTAGTGTTTGTGCAGTCTATTAGAAAACTCTCCTTTTGTTGTAATTCATCAGATTGATTTTGTTTCTAGATAAATAGTTTTAAACTGGTACAATATTTCATCAGCTACAAAGAGCTCAATTTATAATAAACTCCTTTTACTCTTCTTTACATCATCTACATGCTTGAAAAAACTTATAACAGACTTACACACATAGTACATCGAAACATCAATTGCATTGTACGCACTACTACACAGAAAACTAAAAAAAAATTGACACCAAAAAGACCCTAGACCAAATCAAAATATTAGCAAATAAAATTGCAGCTAAATTTGAGTTTCATTTAAAACGCTTCCTACTCGTAAGGTTTTTTTATATCGGATTACTTTTGATATTTAATGTTAAAAATTGATTTATGTTAAAATTAAATTTTTCACCGCAAAATATAAAATTTTGAATCTTTCACCTCATTGGTAATTTTTAGTCCTACCAAGTTTTGTCTTTAGCTGTTGTTTTTTGCTTGCTAAAACTTTGGGGCAGGTTATGTGCCATTTGCATAAGTTAAATTATGGATGGGGTTGGGGGCTACTACATTCACTAGATTTTGAATTTGGATAATGCCGTGAGTGTTCTTCATAGCCGCTCTGAACTTCTGACCTTTAATATATCATTCTCCCGCATAACTTTAGCAAAAAAAATTTGAAGGATCAAGATATATTATGAAATGGATACTTTTCGTTGCAATTTACCAAAACTTTCTCCGAATCGGAATTTATAAATATTTCTATACAAAATGGCAATCACAAAAACTTTACACAAAGGCATGTAGAAAAAACTCATCACTGCATTTCCAATCAATTAAGCATTTGGTAGAGAAAGTATTTATGAATCGGGGGAAGACAACCTCGCAATTTAAGGCAGTCAAATTAATGATAGAATGTAAAGAATTTTTTTTTATAGATAAGAGGCAAATGCCCATTTTATTAAATCATAAATATTTACAAAAAATCCTCCTTCAAGTGCAGGCACCAAGGGAAAAAGAACGGGGTTAAGAAAACCTACAATGTAGCCAAGGACCGAAGTACTGTTTCTAATACATTTGCCCAATATATGAAGGGAGCATTGCCCCTTTTACAACTAATCAAAGATTCCATGATTACAACCTAGTTTGCATATTGATGCATAATTACATAGATCTCTTAGATGAGAAGTTACAATTTTAACTAATACAGATGCCCAACATAGAGTTTTGAATAGGGCATACCTCTTTTTACATCTTATTAAGAGATACAAAAATTAACAGTTGATATAAGGAAATGCAGTATTGCATGGCTCTCTTTAAGGAGAGATTACAAAGATTTCAAATTTACCATGGATTCCCTCTCTTAATACTCGAGATAGTATTCTTGGAGCCATGAGGGGCCATTTCTAACTTACATCTGGTGTTGGAGATATCACCGCTAAAGAACCTCCAATCTTTATGAAATCATTCTTTCTATATACTTGAAGGGGAGTTAGAGTAAAACAAAACCAAACTAAGAAGCATTCATGGGATTAACCATAGAATTTAACATACACCACAGAAGCCATAGCTAGCCTACCGAAGTAAGAACTGTTTATCAGATTTACCTTATGAAGGATCTTAAAAAATTTAACCATCCATCTTATTAATCCATTAATCCAATCTGTCCTCGTTAATTCGGGAACATTAAATATTGATGCTATTACTATTAGCTTTATGAAGGAATTAACTCAAGCCATAAAACAACATAGCATGGCAGAAAGCACTCCCAGACTGTCAACCATGAAACAACAAGGCATAAGGGAAAGCATTCTCGTTTTTCAACCAAAAGACTACTTCATAATTTTCAGAATACCTACGATGGAATTGAGCCACTTCCCTAAAATTACGGTCCTTTTGTATGAAAGGAACATAGAAACGAAAAAGTCTTACAGAGCTACTGAGGAAGATGAAGAGAAATGAAACCAAGAAATAGTCTTCTCTAAATTGATGATGCTATGCTTTGTTTATCAGAGTTCCCTTGCAAAGGGGTTGTGGTAACCTAGATGGTAACAGCTAAAATCACACAGCTTTAAATAAGATAGCGATTATAAACTACATTTAGTTCGTAACCTTAGTAAAACAAAATTTCTAAAAACAAATACTTTGAAACTCAGCTATAACTAGATATTTTACCAAACTGTAGTAGCTATTGTTCATTGACTTATAGTACTATTTATATACATCCTTAATGTTCATGAAGTTATGCGGCTAAGAAAAATTTAAAGATGTTTGCATATTCATAATAAACTAGAAAGAAGACAACATGTTATCAAAATTTAAACAACTGCATCCACTATTACTCCTTAGAAGTTGCACAAAATCTTTAGTGGCAGCTTTTAGGGGTTGTTCATGCAAAATCCCATCTTCCTTGAATCATTTTTTCAACCAGTCTTTTTCAATGCAATCCAAGATGGCAAAGAAGAACACGAGGAATCAAAGAGTTCTCTAGTATACCTCCCTATCTCCACAAAAACCCGTTGGATCTTCAGTGAAGGTGATTAATCTTTGACCGGTTCCACCCTTACATATAACATGTTGAAGTTCGCAGTGAACAGAACCGTAAGCTCTCCTCTGATATTCAGCAAAACAATATCAATATCACCATATAATTTTTCCTCAAACAACTCCCAACAAAGACTTGTGATAAGTTCATTATTGTCATAGCAATGGCAGCCTATAGCTATAAACATATGCACTACCTCCACATTGGAGGGAAACCTGTTTGGACAATTGGTATATTGAGTTCCTAAACACTGGATAATTGTTCTCCAAAAAACCTTATTTCTTACTGACACAAACTGCATAATCCTTTCTAACTAAATAGGTTTATCAAAATCCATGAGATGGGATGGGGAGGTGAGCTTGATTGGGGTATCCATGGCTTTTGATATGCAGATTGAAGCAAACATTCCCCAATAAATAAGGGAAGAAGGTAATGAAAAAGAAGAAACTAATGCCATCGCTAATCGAGGAGTTAAGGGTAAATAAAACTTGCACAGAGGAAGGAGTCACTCTTGCACAAAAAGTACACACCACCTCGCCTCAAGATTTTATTCTCATAAAAAAATGTTCTCAAGTACACCGAGTGAATCCATCCAAGATTGATAGAATAATATGATGTTATTTAATGAAAATGTTTGGTTTTGGAGGAACAATTTTGATTAATAATTAAACTATAAATAGTTTAGGAAGTTGTAATTGAGAAAAGGTGGACTAATCATTGCTTGCTATCCCCTTGTTTGCTATATTGTCCATAATATTATTACCTTTCCTATATATATGATTGATCATGATTATAAAATTAATTGATATTTCAAGGCCATGGTAAAAGAGTTTTGTTTCAAGGTGGTCATTATTTGCCTTGTAAAGGCCTTGATCAATATAGAGATCACTTGCATTTAATATTTTTAAAGTTAATAGTAGATGAGAATTTGAAAGAATAATGATGAGAAATAAGAATATCTCATCTACCCCCAAATTAGCAGATTATCAAGGTTGCTATGGGTGGAAAGAGCATGGTATCACTTCCCCATCTGCCCCTTCATTTGCTAATTTATCAATCATACAGTTTCCTTCTCTATAAATATAGTTAATTGTTAGTTTCTCAATATTTTTGGCTACCGCCAATGCCTTAGTAAGTAGAGAGTTTAATCTCCAATTAGGCATAGATTGAACTATTCAAGCATAACCACAAGCCCTAAATTAAGGCTCTTAAGTTCAACATCATTATTAGTTGCCTTACCTATTGGTTCAAACATATGGCCAAAGGTTCACCATGATCGTTTCTAATACAACAATCAAAGCCTACTATACCCAGACTGCCCCTAGAGGCACCATCAAAGTTGAATTTAGCCCAATTCATTGCATGTGGGGACCAAAAATAGAGTGCCCTTTTTTCCTTGCTATCTTATGGTCTTACCACATTTGCCAAAAAATGAGGGTAGTTGAAGTCTTGGCTACTAATTCCTCATTTTATCATCCGAAGGTGGGATTGGATTATTTGTCTCATTAAGGCTTAGAATTTTACAATTGACAATTTCAATAATGGATACTTCTATCTTAATAGTAAGTTGATCCCATGCCATGCTAGTGTTATTCAAAATTCTTTTGTTTCTCTCCTTTGGTCATTCCTAAAAGAATTATGCGAGGAGATATTATGCACAAACCATGATAAAGACTACCAGGATAAAACTTTGGCCTGGAGAGTAATAGGGAAGATAAAGAGTTGGGTAGAGTCATCTTATAATTCATTTTGATGCAAAACCAATTCCAAACTTTTGAAGCATATAAATAATTCAACAAAATATGATATGCACCTTCGTAACATGCTTCACATACGAGACATCGAAGAGGGCCCTAAAAATTAATCCTTCTTATTCTATGCGTAGTTGAAATTCTTTTTTGGGGGGCTAATCAGGAAAAGGGACCAGCTTTTAGTAAGCATGGGGAGTCCTAGCATACAAAATAGGGCAATTCCACTTTAGGATGCCTTCAATTATTTATGTAGTCATAGCCATCTTTTGAGTTATAATCTCCATTCTTGGATCCATCCCATAATAGTTTATCTTCCTTTCTTGTAAAGGTAATATTCCTTTCGTTTAATATTTTAATAAGTTTTTCTTATTCCTGACGAGGAATATTAAACGTTGTGAATGGCTTCAATTTCCATACTACGAAAGTATTGCTATCTTTCTCAACATAGTTAATGAGAGATGAACCAAGTTTAACCTCCAAAATATTTGTTGTTGATTCAAAGTTATATTGATAATAATTTGATATTCTTCCCAAGAGTAAGTCCAAAATCCCACCTGATCCCCTTTGCCAATTTTCCATGTAACTTTATTCAAAATGATTGACCTACAACTTAACATAAGTTAGAATCCCTAGGGGGATCTCTTGTTCTAAAGACACTGAGTGGGTCATTAGAATGCAAATATTTGTTATACAGAGTCCTTGTCCAATTTAGATGGGGAATCCAATCATTCTCCAAATAAGCTTGGCATCGAGAGTGGTTGCTTGATCTTTTAGATTTTGTACACCAAATCATCCTTCTGACCTATGTTGACAAACCTTGTCCCAGGCCAGGCGAGATATTTTCCTCTAATCTTTTGATCCTCGCCATAGAAAGTCTTTTAAACTTTTGTTAATATTATCCTTCTTTTAAGATAGCATATCCAGAGAATGGAATACGTGACAAGACTGATTTAAGCATAGTTATTCTTCCTACTAAACATAACCATTTTCCTTTCCAAAACTGAACACTTGCTTTAGTTTTGCCTATTAAAATATCCCAACTAGAGTGTTTCTTTTCCCTTGTCCCACTTGGACACCTAAGTATCTCCAACGGAGAGATCGCAGTCCCTTGTCAAATAATGGGTCATCATTTTTGCAAAAACATACAAAACTTGATTGTATAACTAAAAGTCATATATAAAACTAAAAGTAATTACGCAATGTGTTTCTCAATCTAACAAATAAAACTTTGGATGGTTTTGGAAGATTTAAATGTAGGAAACAATGAGAAAAATGCTACGTACAATAATACGATACCAGAATCAATCTGCCAAAAATAAGAAACTTAGAAAACTTAACTTGCAATTAATTTGTCATCACATCAAATATCTATAAAAGATGTAACCTCTACCAATTGTCTTGCATTGTTATTAAAATTGTCGTAAAAAAAAGGTTTATGATGTATCTGCATTATATCCCTAAATCAAAAGAAGAAGAATAAATCGACTAAACAATTACAAGAAATTGTAACTATTTTTAGTAAACTATATCTAGATGACGTATTGTAAGCAAACGGTTGCAAAACCAGTTAGATCAATCATCTGAGGTAATGCAACACACAAACTATAGAAAATAATTTCCAAGCTATTCTAACCATAGTTTAAAAATTCGGTATCGGCAATATCTCGGCTGACCCAAAAATTGTGAAAATAACGGAATCAGCAAAAACTTGGCAAAGTATTCGGCAATAAATCGACACTTTTATCGAACATTTGAAAATATAAAATTTCTTAAAATATTCTTAAAAATGCATACATACACACTACATTTGTAGAACTGTGAACATATAATGATTTGAGATATCTACCATATATGAAGCAAAGTTCTGAGTTAAACAATAATTCATAATTTCATAGCAATTAAAACTTAGTAGATTAACATAGTAATAGAATCATAAATCGAAAAACAAGTATAACTGTATAACATCAAAATATAAATAAGTTCAATACATATAGCAATCAAACTCCATGAAAGTTTGAAATAACAACTTCTGAATACATATTAAATTCAAGTTTTAGTATCAATGAAAACTAAAAGTAGCAATCATAAATTGCGTCTACGAGTAAAACTCAAAAAAGATTGTTGTTGCTGGGTGAGTGGTGTTGAAGTAGTTGCCATAGCAACATCCTCAACAGGTGCCCTAGTAGGTGCCTCACACTCCACAGAAGCCTCTGGTGGATGACCAAGCTCAGGTTCCACCTCACATACTGCCACATCTGCATCCCAGTCATCTGCCTCCATCTCAAACTCAGCTAACTGCTCATCTGTCAATAAAGGTTCACCCACATCCTCATCTGCACCCTCACCATCAGGAGGAGCAATCCAATCTGTTGAATATGGATCAATGTCATCCAAGTCTAGTGCTGCATATGAAGCTTGCCCTTTCACCTTCTTCTCGTGCAAGAGAAGGTTGTACTTCACATAGACCAAGTCATTTAGGCGTTTTTGAGTCAACCTATTACGTTTCTTTGTGTGTATGTTTTGAAAGGTACTCCAATTTCTCTCACAGCCAAAAGCACTACAAGGCTGTGATAAAATTCGGATGGCAACCTATCGAAGATTAGGCGTTGTGGCACCATAATCTTCCCACCACAGATTTGCAAGGTTTAAAAAAATCATTTATGATGCGGTTAAACTTCCAATAAACTTCATGAGTGAAATAAATGGTATGATAAAAGTAAATGCAAGTTCTTTTTTACCTGGCTGCAAAGTGTATCTCCTACGCTTGCAATCAGGAGAAGAAAATAATGGCACCTCTTCCCTCTTGTAGCTCTGCAACTCATCAAGTATGATGTCTCGGAGGTCCGTATCAGCAACCAATCTTCGAATACATGTGTCCAAGCCAATCTGAACCTTTGCATCTGCTTTAAAAGTGTTGGAGAAATAGTACGTGGGGTTCAAGTAGTAGGCAGCTGCATGAATGTGTTGGTGGAGTTGTTGGTTCCACCTACGATCAATGATGTTCCATATGGGTCTATACTTGGTCTCATTTGACCTATACAAGTGCTGAATGGCCTCTTTTGCGCTATCCATAGCCTCATATAGAAACCCCATGGGGTTTTTATCCCCATCCACAATTTGTAGAACCTTCACCAACGGCTCTGATGCCTGGACATAATAAAACATACAAAATCAGCCAACAAAAATATTTCAAAATTAAATTCTAAATCATCAATTAAGATTTGAAAACTTACTTTGAGGGTCTCCTTCATTAGCTTTTCAAAGCTACTATCAAACACAATCCTCACAATCTTCTCTGCTTCAGGCTTCTTGGCATAAGGACTCTCTAACCATTTCTTATCAAGAAACATGCGCCTAAGGTCTAACAATGTCTCTGATATGCTTTGCAAATTTAGAAAATTAGTAGCAAAGCATGTGACCCCTGCTCGTACAAGATCCTTACCACTAGTGTGCTTTCTCATAAGACTCAAGACCCATGTATGATTGTAGATGTACTTCGCAATATTCCTTCCATCTTTAACCGCCTTCTCCACCCAGCTCAATTTCCCTAGATCCTCAAGAAGCAAGTCGAGACAATGGGTAGCACAAAGGCTTCAAAACAATGTGGGATGTCTCTCCATTAGAAGTCTACCGGCTGCCACATACGCAGCTGCATAATCAGTCACAATCTGGATGACATTAGCCACTCCCACTTCTATTACCACCTCATCCAACATGTTACACAAATTTTCTGCATTTTTCACTTGATCAGAGGCATCAACTGATTTTAGAAATACCAACTGCCCCCTGAAGCAACTAGAAAGTTGATGAGTGTCCTATTCCTGCCATCAGTCCACCCATCAGAGACAATAGTGCAACCTTTCTGTTCCCAAACTCTTCTTTGCTCTTCCACAAGTTGTTGAATGTTTCTTACTTCGTCATCTAACAACGGCCCACTCACCTCATAGGGAGTTGGGGACTTGAACCCCTTACCAAACAAAGAAATAGAAGTTACCACTTGATCCCATTATGGACTGCATAAAGCATTGAAGGAAAGATCATTCCGGACCCAAAATCTCATAATTGCCACTTTTGTCTTTTCGTGCATCTCTTTGTTCCATGCAGTACCTAGTAAGCCGAGTTGAGCACCAGGAGTGTTACGTGGAACCCAAAAATCTGCTAAAGACCCACTCACACTTCCCGATCCCCGTATCCGAGGCCCAATAAAAGAAGAACTTTCTCCACCTGTTTGTGATCCTGTAGAACTAAAAGTCCCCATTGGGGCTGCCATGGCCTCGAATATCCTCTTTTTTGTTGCCTTACTTTGTGCATATTGTTGAAGGCTTGCCATAGCCTCTCTTGTAGCCTCTTCTGGACACTCTAGACATGGTGTAATATCATTGCATGGAATCTTTGCAAGATGATATTTCAATCGGCTTATCCCTGAAGTCATGCATTTAGAGCAATGGATACACTGGATATCTCCTTTGTTTGCTCCTGGGATACCATGTTTCCATAAAGGGTCCTTTGCTTTGCCACCACCAGTCATCTTGTTTCAGTGACACACACAAGTCCACTGTACAAGAACGAAAAATCAGATATTAGATAAGTTTGAGATAACTAATATTATAAAAATCCTTGGTTCTAAAATGTAATAGAATTTAATAATATATTATTATATTGTTCTATGGCAACATGGTTTGGTTTCTATTGTTTAAAACTTAAAACGTGCTGATTCTGGAGATTATCACTTATTTGGAATGTGAATAAATCTTGAAACTTGAAAGTAATCACTTGGACATTCAGATTTGTAGCTTTACAAGAGAACTGGAAGCTAAATCTGATAATCAATCAATTCATGATATTACAAATCAGATAATCAATTTCCCCTGCTGTCATAATAAAGCAGATGCAGATGATATTAGGATCAATCTGATTTGTAATATCATCTGCAAAATATCAAGTAATCAAAATATCCGGAATAAATCTGATAATCAATCAATTCATGATATTACAAAGGGTAAGTTCAAATTGTTCAGTTCATAATGAGCTACATCAAACTAGATAGATTACATTCCAAAGTAATAATCATCATGCAGAGTTACATTACCTTCTACAAGATAACAAGTTCTAACACATCTAAATCAATTTATTACAAATTAAAACTTTAAAAATTATATTATGTTACTGAATGTCAATTACTATTAAAGATCCTTATTAGGCATAACTGCAGTTAAGCTAAGACAGTAAATATAATGGAAAATTCAAATGCGTGAGGAGAAACTCTCATTGTCAGACTATAAAATTATAAGAATAGAGTTGCAAACAAATTTAATTTATTTAAGGATCTGTCATTTGGTTGGCCAATGAATCCCTTAATGCAATCGTTTAATGTATTAGCTTACAACTACAAACTGAAAATGGCAGTTTTGCAGAGAGCCCTCAACGGCCAAATGAAAATCGCAGGCAAAAGCGAATGGAAAATCGCATGAAGAAGAACTTTGCTACCGAATGGAAATCGCGAGTGGTAACTTTTACCCTATTTCGCGAATGGAAATCCGACTTAAACAAAGTAAAAACCCTAAAAAAATTCGACGACTTTCCATCCTCCACTAGTGACGACTTTTTCAACGTTTTTTGGGCTGCGTTATTTACGTTTTCGTACGGGATATTTAGCAGAAATCGCCGCAATTTTTTCCATTAAATCGGTGCCGATATATGGGCCGATATATTCGGCGTCACTTGTAACCCGCGAAATACCACGATATCGGCGGTATTTCACCATTTTTTTAAACTATGATTCTAACAACACAAAGTTAACACTTCAATCCCATCAAGAAAAGGTTATGCACTTACTCTCAAGCAAATGCGAACATCAATGTTGATAATATCACCATTCTGCAATGCATGTTAGGATATTAGATCCGTTAATAAACAATGATCACGACAACCCAAACAAAATCAATACAAAGGTGTGTCTCATTCAACTCATAGGAATTTACCTCCAAGGGGATAAGTGAAGAATACCATGAAATGCAACCTCATTTCCAGGAGAACAAATACTTTTTGAAAATCCTTTGTAACCTAATAGAGATGGACATGCACCATCACATTTTGTGGATAGCCTAGTCGAATTCATCAGTAGTGATTCCTGGCTAGAGAATGCCAAAGTAGGTTTCACATTACTACAAAAAAGAAATAAAAATACAATAATATTTACAAAATAATCAAATAAGTAAAATAAAAATTGTAACTAATAGTGTGAATATTTCTATACTGATATTTCTTAGAGAAAGTATGCATCACTAATACAAAAGACATGTCTGATGATTATTCCACTAAAAATTTATAAGCGGATGCATGAAATTCTTTGAGGTGTGTAGTTTGTGCACGATGCTATTGTTATGCAAAAATATATTGGATTATCTGGCAATGTAATAATCATGCATATTATGTTTGTTTTCACTCTCATGTGGTTATAACATTTTGTTTGGTTAACGGTTGCATTCCTCTTGGTAAGCACCAGATACTTTAGATATGTTGTGTAACGATGGTATAATAATATAAACTAGAATCCTTGACCAACCAACTTTGGTCTTTTTCTCAAAAATAATTTGAAAAGAAAATTAAGACATTTTAATCATGTAGCTGGTACACATGATCATTTTTAATCTAATTTTTTCTATCTAATTTATCAGACAAGCATTAAATATGCCATATAGAGAACATGACAATGTTTAAAAATAATAATTTGGTTTACGCAAATGCTTGAGATTACAAAGAAGTATATATAAAGTCTATTGATGAAAATGAAAGAACTAACAAATAGTTTGATGCAGTATAGGTACACTAGTAGAACTACGTTTGTACAATTCAAATGCTCTCCATGTAAGATAGTAAGCATGGTTGAGCCTTGATAGTGATTTATTTTAGTCATTTTTTAAACAACAATCCATAGTTGTTAGGAAACTCCATTATAGAATCATGGCCCATATATCTATCTACAATGTCGCCCACATAATTTGCACTAGTCACAATTGCAACAAATTAGAGTTAGAATCATATCTTACCAAGTAAGTATTTCCTTCAAATAATGTGATCCTCACTTTGTATTCTACAATTAAAACATAAGAAAATACACACACAAAAAATTAGGATTGGATAATATCACAACATAATCATATACCTCAACAGTATTGGACGAAACATAATATGTTTGTCAGAAGACATTTCTAAACTAAGTCGTGGTGCGGATATTTGTCAAAGCCCTACTTTTTTATTTGTTTTGCCTAAACTTATTTTCCCTATCAATGTCTCATCCTCCCAAAGGCACGTGTCATCTTGCATAATTGGCCAAAGGTGATCAGGAGGTTTCTCGATCCTCTGGAAGTGTCCTCTTGACCCTTATAGCTAGATTATGGTCAACTTTAGGATTGCCCTACCTTTTACTATAATATTTTTCGACTAGATAATGTTTTCCAAATCCAATTTCTTTCTCTCAAATCTCACTTTGGTTAGCATAGAAAAATTCTAAGTTTTTGAAGGTTTAATACTTTTTCTGATTTTTTTCCTTTGAAGATTTTTAGTTTATTTTTTCTTTTTCGGTTTTGAATGATAATTGTGCAAAAAAAAAAACTTAGAATACAAAATGTTTAAGTCAACAAATTCTTAAAACATAACACCAAATTGAACAAACTAACTTATTTCTTTAACAATGTATGAGTCTAACCAGGTCTTTTGATATATAACAATTAATGTTGTTAAAGTATCACTGACGTTGTTAATATTGTTACATTGTTATCGGATCAATATATTTCCTTCTCTCATATGGAAAAGGATATTAGATCTTACCGTGTTATTGCAATTGTTGTTACTGTGATGTCATATTGTTGTTATACCATGTAAGCAATTTATAAACTAATACAAAAGCATTAGGTGTTATCTGGCTTGTTATGTTATTTTACGTTTCATATTGTTATTACATGCAGTAAACCTGTTAGCCCATACGAGAACACATCAGGTGTCATTAATACAAACTAGAAAAATGATGGGGTGTTGATGGTAGAGAAAAAATAATAGGCCAACTAAAAGACGATAGTGCAAGTCACAATCGGCAGCGAGATGAGAGATTTCAAGAACTTTTCCAAGGCAAACAAACACTAACCTCAAACTTCATAACATTGCTCTAAGCATCAATCCAAATTGATGTGTTAAGGGAAGTCGCACAAGAGTGAAGCTTGTTGTGGACCAGTTAATGTATTGTCTCCCTTTGATTAGCATAAACCTTTCTTTTTCTGCAAAACCATTTTAAAAAGGTCAATTGCGAAAATAAGTGCCAAGAAATTCTCAAAGTGTACAAAGAGAACAGACACTAACAAAATAGAGGAAAGAAGACAAACTGGACAAAGCCACACAAAGGCAATGCAATAATTAATGTCCAACCACCTGAACAAAAAGAGAAATAGAAGAGAACATGCAGACAATTGTGAGGCTATCCAAATAGTCTTAATACTCTGATAAGAGATAGAATGAATGAGACAGCTAAGGTGACTTGTCGTAGGAATAGCAAAGGAAAGCTTGGAAGAAGGGAACCAAGTCAATGTCGCAATAAGTGAGGAGGCCAAAGGAAAACAATAAGGTAGCCAAGAATACTGCCAAGAGTACGATAGGGAGAAAATTTGTTATGAGTATTGTAGAGAAGAATATTGTCAATAGTACAAAGGGTAAGAAAACCAACGAGTATGGTTAGGGAATTTAACCCTTACACTACGCACGAAGAAACTTGGAAGAACGAAGAGCAAGAGGCCAAGGTCATGGACATTTAGGTCACTAGTGCAGAAAAGATGTCGAAGGAACATTGCATAATAGTCAACATAAACTGTCAAGTTCTAACCCAACCAATTTAGGAACTCAACCAACCTGAAGTAACATAAGTGCAAGAATGGCATCGCAAAAGAAAAAGCTAGCAAAATTTATTGGCAAAGAAGCAGATCCTACAAAACATGGTCATACTTGTGAAACAATTTGGCCAACAAATGGATTAACCGATAAGAACAAATTGAGTTGATGTGTTTTAAATTGTAAAAACAAGTTTAAATCCAAATATCTGCAGTATATTCTGCACTTGATAGTTAGCATGTTGGGGTCTACTATTATATATTGGACATGGCCAACAGCAATTGTGTTTTGCCCAAAAAGTGTGACAAAGCAATAGGTGAGTTTGAACAATTATTTTTGAATTGAAGATTTATAGATATGATATTTGCTTTAGAAGATAGACGGTCAAACAAGCCAAAAAGAAAAAGGGTGACAGTTGTCTTAAAAAATTAATCCTAAAGTTTAAGCGTACATTAAGAGTTCATAAGTTGGTTACAATGGTTGTGTGGCTACAAATTTTATAGGTTATTTTTAGCAAAGTATGTTGCTTAGTATCTCAGCTCTTCCTCTCTAACAAATGTATGTGTAAACTTGTAATCGATTCAACCAAATAAGAATCTTCCGATTTATATGGTGGAAAAGGGAAACACCATATTGAACTAGGAAAGTTTTCTTTTTTTGATAAATACTCCAAAGCATTTGTAACCATTTCTGGTTAAAATACTGCGTACCTATGGGCATTGAATAAAACATGCATTGAAAGCATAAAGATGCAGATGAAATGAGGTAGGAAAGATAGCCAAACGTGTGACCAATTGGTAGTTTTGCTTAAAAGAATATCTTCTATCAAATGAACATATGCTCAACATCCAAAATAGAATGTTCTTTTCCAAATGGAAATAGAAAGAGAATTTTCTATTTGCAAAGACTCTGGTAGGATGAGAATAGTTTCAATAATCGCTATCTTAGTTCATCTCTATCTAACTAATGAGGACGTGAAAAGGGCGATTGAAGTTATACAAGCATGTTTTAAGGCATGAAGCATTATCAATCTCCTTGAAAACCTTGACACTCAAGTTTTTATTGTAAGTAAAGCAGCTGATAAATTATTTCTAAGTTTGAAGAAAAAATGAAAATTAATGCAGAAAAATTTTAGGATATCTAGTTCAATTGACAGTTCCCTTGAAGCAGTCAGAGTTGCTTTAAGCATTCTACTTCAAAAATCGAAAAACAAAACTGACCAATACAACCACAAAACTTGAAATGATGTAGTGGAGAGTTACAACTTGTGGTTGTTATATGTGAGTTTCGATTTTGAAAACTTCTCCTGGGTTGATGGCATTATTAAAGAATAGTTGAGGATGATGGCAAATTCAATTGTGCTATGCCTGGGGTAAGCATTTAACTTGATAATGTTGGATACTGAGAAGTTGGCAACCATAGCCGTGGAAGAACGAATTTCTTATACTACATTCATGGAAAAATGAGGTGAATAGCTTAAAATTTGGGTTGGTTGTTACTATGTAGTGCAAAAGAGGCAATTAAGAGGGCTTCAACAAACTCCACTCTAGTTACTAGTCTTAATAAAATCCAAATTTTACAGTTGGCTAAGATTTTCAAATGTTTTCTATTCAATTTCAATGTCTCCATGATAGACTCATTTTATAAATTTTACAGCACTAATGTTTGTAAATATATAGACATTTAAAAATAGAAATCATATGATCTAACAAACACACTATAAAGCCTATAAAATGAGTCTATTATAGAGATATTGAAATTGAAGAGAAAAAATTTGAAAATCTTAGTCAATCATAAAACTTGGACTTTTACTTAAAGTAGCAATTGGAGTGGGGTTTGCTAAAGCCATGTTAATTCCCTCCTTTGAGCCACATATTAGCATATAGCTCAATTTTTCTACTATAAACCTCATTTTTGCATTAATATATGTAACATAAGAAATTTGTTCTTTTATGGTCATAGTTACCCACTTCCCAATAGCTAGCATTATCAACTCCAATCTTTTCCCCATGTATAGCACAATCTCATTTGTCATCATCCTCAATAATTCTTTAATAATGTCACCAACCCTATTGAAAATTTCAAAATCAAAACTTGCATATAACAACAAGAAGTTGTAACCCTCCACCACATCATTCTAATTCATGTGGTTGTATTGTTCAGTTGTGTTTTTCGCTTTTTGAATTAGAATATTTAAAACAACTCTGGGTGCATCAAGGGAACCGTCAACTAAAGTCAACATCCTAGAAAATTTCTACATCAATTTTTGTCTTTTCTTCAACCATAGAAATAAACTGTCAACTGTTTTACTTACGACAAAAGCTTGAGGGTCACGATTTTCAAATAGACTCATAATGCTCCATGCCTGAGAACATAGTTGTATAGCTTCAATCACATTTTTTATGTCCTCACTAAATGGACAGAGATTAATTAAGATAGTGATTATTGAAACTATTTTCATCTTACCAAATGCTTTTTAGATAGATATTTCTCTTTCTATTTCCAATTTGACAGGAAAATTTTATTTTAGATGTTGATCATAGTTGTAACTAGAAGAAGACATCCTCCTAAGCGATATTTCTAATTGCTCACATGTTTGGTCAGCTTATTAAGCTTGCAATTTCATGCTTTCAATACATTCTTTGTTCACCACCCATAAGTAGGCAACATTTTCATCTGACATGGTTCCAAATAAACTTTTAAATATATATAATAAAATGAAAATTTTCGTAGTTAAAAATCACCCTATCCTTTTCCACCATATAAATCAGAAAATTCTTCTCCAGTTAAATCCATCACAAGCCTACGCATACACTTGATAGAGAAGAAGAGCTCAAATACTACCAGCATAATTTGCTAAAAAAAGTCAATAAAACTTGCAGACACAACCATCAGAACCAACTTATGAACTCTTAACGTACGACCAAGCTTTACCATTAATTTTTTAAGATAGTTGTCGTTCATTTCTCTTTTGCTTGTGTGTTTGTCTTTCAACTGAAGCAAATATCGTAACCAAAAATCTTCAATTGGAAAATAATTTTTAATGTTCGCACATTGTCTTGTCACACTTTTTGTGCAAAACACAACTGTCCTTGCATGTTTGCAATATATGATAGCAAACCCTAGTATGATGACTATAAAATAAAGAATAATGAGACTATTCAAAGAAAAACTAGTCATTACCATTTCAAACACTATGACTTCATTCGTCTTTATTGGTTACTCCATTTGCCGACCAATTTTTTTCGCAAGTATGGCAGTGTTTTACAAGATCCTCCTATTTGCCAATACATTTTATTAGTTTTTTCTTTTGTGATGTCATTCTTGTACTTATGTTACTTTTGGTTGGTTGACTTCACAAATTGCTTGGGTTAGAGCCTTACGGGTTGTGTTAACTAGTATGTGGTGTTTCTCCAATATCCTAACTGCACTGGTATCCCCAACGTCCCTAACCCTAGCCTCTTTTTCTCCATTCCATCGGGATTCAGTTGCCTCCACGCGCAGTATAAGCATTAAGTTCCCTAACTAGTTCTTAGTCTCTTTGATCAAGTCATCATCGTTCATTTTTCTGCTGCATTCCTCCCCAAAGTGCTCATTGGTCTTCCTCCCTACCTTACTGTTGACAACATTCTTCTCTACAATACTCATGGTAGTTTTCCTCCCTATCGTACTCGTCATCATATACTTGCCTACCTTACAATTTTCCTTTGGCTCCCTCATCAAGCGCAATACCAAATTGGTTCCCTTCTGTTAACCCACCCTTTGATAGTTTTATGGCAAGTCTCCTCAATAGTCTCCTCCGTTCTATCCCTTGTTGGTGTATTAAGATCCTCTGGGTAGCCTTTCAATTGTTTGTATGTTCTCATTTATTTCTCTTTTTGTTCAAGAGGTTGGGAATTGCCTCTCTCTGGCTTCGTCTGGTAACTCTTTTAGCCTGTGGTTGTTCATTGGCATCCATTCTCCCCGTACACTTGGAGCATTTGTTGGAGCTCATTTTCACAATTGATCTCTTCACAATGGTTTTGGAAAGCAAAAAAAATTTGTGCTAACAATTGAGAGAGATGACACATTAACTAGTCCACAACAAAACTCACTCTTGTGTGGCTTCCCTTGTCATATGACTTTGGATCGATGCCTACAACAATGTTAAGAAGTCAAAAGTTAGTCTCTATTGCCCTTCGAAAAGTTCTCGTAATCTTACGTCTTGCTCCTGACTGCTACTTGCACTATTGTCTATTAGTTGGGTCATTAGTTTTCCTCCACCATCAGCATTTCGTCACTTGTTGCGTTTGTATCAGCAACAACACTAAATGTTTGCCTTTGTGAGCTAGCTAGTTCAATTCATGTAATAACAATATGAAACATAAAATAACATAATATGTCAGAGAACACCCTATGCTTTTTGTATTAATTTATAAATTACTTACAAGTTATAACAACAATATGACATCACAGTAACAACAATTTCAATGATATCATAAGATTTGATTTCCTCTTCCATGCGAGAGAAGCATATATATAGACTCGAGGAGCTACAAGGCGAACAACCCATATTTGCCTACCGCTCTGTTACATTAACAATGTAACAATATCAACACCATAAGTGAAACCTTAACAACATTAATTGTTATTTAAAAAAGTTTGGTTGAACTCCTATATTCTTAAAGAAATAAATTAGTTTGTTCAATTTCGTGTTAAGTTTTGAAAATTGACTACCTTCAACATTTTCTATTCTAAGTCTTTTCTCTTTGCACAATTATCATCCAAAACTAAAAAACAAAAAAAGAAAAAGTTTAAAAAACCAAAAAAAAAAAATTAAACCTTCAAATAGTCAAAAAATTTATATGCTAGCCAAAGTTAAATTTGAGAGAAAGAAATCAGAATTGGAAAGCACTATCTAGTGGTAGAATATTACACTAAGTAGAATAGTCATAGAGTTGACAATAAACTAGATATTAGCAACAAGAGGGCACTTACATATGATCAAGAAACCCCCTGACGACCTATGGTCAATGACGCAAGATGGCATGTGTCTTTGAGAGAATGCGGCATTGATAGGAAAAATAGGTACAAACAAAACAAATGAGAAAGTAGACTTTTGGCAAACATCTAAACCTAGGCTTAGTATAGAAATGTCTTCTGGGGAACATATTATGTTCCTTCCAAAATTATTGAGGTATATTATTATAATGTGATCTTATCCAACCCCAATTTTTGTGTATTTTTTCTCATGTTATAATTGCATAATACAAATCGAGGATAACATTATTTAAAGAAAATATTTATTTGGAAAAGCATAATTATAACCCTAATTTGTTGCAAGTGTGACTTGTGCAGATTAGGGAATGGTTATTATAGATAGATACATGCATCCTATGTCACAAGATTCGTTGAATTTTCGGCTACAAATTCGAAATTCAGCAAATTTCAAAAACAAAACATTAAAATTCGTATGAAGTTCGTCGAAGTCTATTGAGAAGGAATTTTTACGGCTGCAGCTGGCTGAAAAGGAAACGTCTACGGCTGCAACTGGGGCAAAAGAGATTTGCGGTGGTCCGAATGTGTCCGCTAAATAATGAGATTATGGTCATGATATGTTCATAATAACATGTCCACCTAAATTTCTAGGGCATAAGAGATTCCTTTGCTATTACGATTTGGACATCCACTATCTAGAGCATTTCAATTTGGACTGCCACAATGCAGACGACCAACATATGAAGCTTGAAAGTTGCATGCCATTCATGATATTCGTGTTTGTTTAATCCGCTTTGGAGCATGCCACGTCATTTAAAGTCAACAATGATTTTATATATTTATATTGTAAATATTAAAAGAATCGCATGTTTTAACATTGGTTTTAAAATAGAATAAAAATGTGGTATTTTATTTATTTTTTAATGTTATAATAAATATTTTTATTATGTTTTTTACTAATAATATTGTAGTGTTCTAATTTTCTGTCTTGTATTTAAAAAATGAATTTGCTAAATTTTTATTTTTTATAGTTAAAATTTTTAATTATATATTTTTTATTTTTTTCAAAATAAAATTTCATGACTATTTCATTTCAAATTTATAATGTTTTGAAGTATTAAACTATTTTGAATTTTATTGAATATATTATTATATTTTCTAAAAATTAAATTTATATTAGGCAAATTTAATGTCGAATTTTTTTAAATGTTTTACCATGCTGAACTTTATCTGAATTTGATTGTTGCTAAACTCGAACTCGAATTCGAACCTAGTGACTTAGCATGCATCATGATTCTATAATCAAGTCTCCTAACAACTATGGATTGTCGTCCCAAAAATGATTAAAATAAATCACTATCCAGGCTCGACTTTGCGTCCTATCCTACATATCGAGCATTAGAATTGTACAAATATAATTCAATCAGTGTCCTCATAACACATCAAACTATTTGTTAGTGCTTTCATTTTTATTAGCAAACTTTTTATATATAATTCTTTACAATCTCAAGCATTTGGTCAAACCAAATTATTTATTTTTCAACATTGTCATGTTTTCTATATGTCATATTTACTGCTTATCTAATAAATTAGATACAAAAAATTACTAAAAAAATGGCCATGTGTACCAATTATACATGATTAAAATGTCGTGATTTTCTCTAGAAATTACATTTGAGGGAAAAAGCAAAGATGGTTGGACAAGGATTCTATTTTATTCGACTATACCATCATCCCTTGACAATATACAACATATTTTAAAAAGCAAGTGCTTACCAAGAGGAATACAATCGTTAACCAACCAAATCTTATAACCACTTGCAAGAGAAAGCAAACTTAATATGGATGGTTAATACATTGCCAAAAAATCAATATATTTCAGCATAACAATAGGCATCAAACACCTCAAAGAATTTCATGTGTCCACTTCTCATAAGTTTTTGGTGCAACTATTGTAAAACATGTCTTTTGTATTAGTGATGCGTAGCTGCTCTAAGAAATATCAATATAGAAACATCTTCTCTTAGTTACCATTTGCAATTTACTTATTTAATTGTTTCATAAATTTTATTTTATTTTTATTTCCTTGTTATAGTTATGTGCAACCTAATTTGATATTCTTTAGCCAGGAATCACTACTGATGAAATCGACAAAGTTGCCCACAAAATAATTATCGGTGGTAGTGCATACCCATATCCTTTAGGTTAGAAAGGATTTCCAAATGGTAGTTGTTTTCGAGGAAATGAGGTCACATTTCATGGTATTCATGACTTATACCCCTTGGAGGTAAATTCCTATGAATTAAATGAGACACACCTTTGTATTAATATTGTTTGGGTTGTTGTGATCATTGTTTATTAACAGAGTTGATGTCCTAAAATACATTGCAGGATGGTGATATTATCAACATTGGTGTTAGCATTTGCCTGAATCTAAGTGCATATCCTTTTCTCGATGGGATTTGAAGTGTTCACTTTATTTTATCATAATAGTTTGGAAATTATTTTCTATAGTTTGTTTATTACATTGCCTCAGGTGATTGATTTAATTGGTTATACAACATTTTACTCGCAATACTTCCGCTACATATAGTTCACTGAAAACAATTACAATTACTTGTAATTGTTTAGTTGATTTAGTCCTTAATTTTTGATTTAGGGATATCATAGAGATAGATAAGAAATATTTTTGTGCAGCAATGTTAATAATAATTCAAGACAATTGGTGGAGGTGACATCTTTTCCAGATATTTGACTCGGCAACAATTTCACTTGAAGTTTAATTTTTTATGTTTCTTATTTTTGGTACATTGATTTCGGTATTGTGTTACTATCACTAGAATTTTTCTCATTATTTCCTTCTTTTAAATCTTCCAAAAACCATCCAAGCTCGTGCTTTTTAGATTGAAAAACAAATTGCACAATTACTTTTAGTTGTACGTACAATTTTAGTTACAAAATCAAATTTTGTATGTTTTTGCAAAAGTGAACACCCAATATCTTATATTGAATTCTTCAATAAATGATCTTAACATATGAAGCTTAAATCACAGTTATATTACCAAGACAATGAAAAGATCAAACATCATACTTACAAAGCCTTTCTTAATACTTAACAAATGAAGCTTAAATCTTAGTTATATTACCAAGACAATAAAAAGATCAAACATCATACTTACAAAACCTTTCTTAATGCCCTTAAAGGTTCCCTTATCAATTACCTTCTACAAGATTATGCCAACTACTCTAAGCTCTTTTCTCATAAGTTCTTTGGCAGTTATATAAAGAATAAAGTCTAAAAGCTCTGATAATCTCGTAGTACAAGAACTACAATCTTAGAAAATGTGTTTTATGCTTCCCTACTCCATATCGGAGACACTATCCTTTCTCATAGGTTCTTTGATGGTTATATAAAGAATAATGTCTGAAAGCTCTGATAATCTCGTACTACAAGAACTGCAATCTTAGAAAATGTGTTTTATGCTTCCATACTCCATATTGGAGACACTATTGTATAGTTGTGAAGCCACTTGTAGCTACTTCATGCTCATCTAATTGGCCAAAAGCTTAGACAACAATTTATAGAGAGTATTGCATAATGCAATTGGCCAAAATTCCTTAAAACTTTCCTTTGAATCTTGTTTTGGAATAAGAGCATGAAAGGTGTGTCGACTACTTTAAATAAGGCCTCTTGAATTTGTATAACTCTCCAAGGCCTCAATAATCTCATCCCTAAAAAAAAGCAAGCGCTTTTGGAAATGAGCATTACTTACCTCTTCGTTAGAGATATTATTTAATAATACTTTGTGGTGTTCATTGGAGATCAATTTATTAGAATTTATTGCAATATAATAAAATGGTTATAGTATCACCATTTTATTAAAAAATTATTAACATCTAGCTTGATAGATTATTTATTTATTTCTACATTATCAATTGCTCACATATAGGCTCTAATATGAGTTTTGTCTATTCCCCACTATCCATTGACGTTGTGCAACCCCAGCAAGCTTGCTTGAAGTCCTCCCCTAAAATCTAAGAACGCTCCTAAAAAAAGGGATTGTGCTAGAAGTCTCCAAGCTGATCTCAGAGGTCTCCTGGTGTGTCCCAACTCTTGATTAACTCCTAGTTCATCTCTAAAAAATAGGGATTCTTCCTAGAATCTAGGAAATTGTGCAAACCAGATCAAACTAGTTTAAAACCCCATATATGCCTCCATAAGCTCCTAAACAGGGTTCATTCTCAATCAATGGCCTACAAGAACCGAATAATAGGTCAACCCTGCTAAAAACACTAGCACTAATAAGGTACAAATATGCGGACATTACAGTTACACCCCAAGCCCTTACTACGAGAGAAGTTGCATCTACTCAAGCATATCTTATATTCTATCACAAAAATTCACTTAAACGTCATATATTAATATTATACATAAGGAGGAGCATGTATATATAAACCACAATTGCTTGCCAGAAGGAAAAATGTTGAAAATTGCAGATCTGATATAGTATCAGTCTGTTGATATGAAGATAAATTTCTTTGGGGTAAATGCTAATCAACCTCTATGATTTGATCTTAGACCTTTCTACCCTTATGCTGACTGCTTTGATATTCATTGGTAATTGTATTTGGTGATGAAATGTCTGCTGAATATATTTGATTAATTCCATGACTTTTTGTATTGTATGATTCATGGTATCAATGTAATAATAGACAGTTCGCAGATTAGATAAGTGATGAATAAGACATCGTTGATTAGATGATTAGTGATTTATGATGTAATGACCATAAGTTTTATATATTGACAAATTGAATGTATGATGATTTGATATAGTGATTTGCTAATTTTGGATCCATAAGTGATCCTTGAATAAACGGGATAAAAAAATTTATACTTTATTTGTGAAAGGGCCACCACCTTTAATAAAACTAGAGTGACTACCATCCTTGCTTCCCTTTGACAGTTATAAGTTTATTTTGCAATTCATGTTCCTTTAATCTGATCTTCAAATGAAACCTTCTTTCCTTTATATCTTCCAATGTAAGGGAGAGGTCACATCTCTTCATAATTTCTGCCTTTTAAAAGTGACAATCTTCCACAATTGGCACCTTTTGCAATCGTACAACCCTTCATAATTTATCCCCTTTTAAAACAATCTATTCCTTATTTCATTCTCATTCCTTTATATATCTTTCTTTGATTCATGTGTTGCTTTCTTTATTCCTTAATCCATTAAATCTTTCTTGATTCAGATCTTTGAACTATGTCTTAATACTTCTTGGAGTCTGAATATGTTTTCCTTCTCAATTTGCATTACCATATTATTTTACATCTGCACAAATTCCTCTTTAATATTTGCATCTACTCTTCTAACAATTCCTTTATCAATTCTTCTTGCCCGCAACCTTTCTTCGATGATCGTCTCTTTTATCTTCTCATTTGATGGTTGCACATTTTAGATAAACACAAAGAGTTAAAGCATGAGTAAAATATAAAGATTAAGTAAAACATTATTCTCTTAGACATTCAATCCTTCAGGTTTCTCTATATATACCTCCTCTAAGTTCCAATTTACAGAAGCTGATTTGACATCCATCAGCCACACTTTGTAATTTTTATGAATGGAAAAAGCTAAAAACATTCTAATTGCTTCAATTCGAGCTATTGGAGCAAAAGTTTCTTCAAAATCAAGTGAAGAGAACAGCGGTTCTGATTATCAAACTTCAAAGAAGGAGAGACAAGTTCACCAAAACTTTGCAGCTAGATTATATCTGCTCCTGCCTTGGGGGGCTGATCGTGTGGGTCCCACAGGCTACTTTAGCCTCGTGGACATCATTAAAATCTATCCTATCATATCATATCATATCAATGCCCTCAACTTCTGTATACCCTTTTCTTAGAAGCCTATCTTTATTGCTAGCAAATTTTTCATTTTGATTTAGTTTATTCTTAAAAACCAACTTAGTACCAATTACATTTATATCAAAAGGTCTGGCAACTAACTCCAACAATCTGTTTTTCTCTATTTGACTCAAATCCTCTTTCATTGCCTTAACCCAATTATCATCTTTACTTGCTTCCTTATAGGGTTTAGGCTCAAATTCAGATACTAAAGAGAGACATACTTTTTAATTATGTTGTTTAGCAACTCTTCTTCATGTTTGAACTCTGTCGTCCTTATTATCTATGATTTGTCACTCAAAATGTCATTTGTTTTCACAAACATTGCGGGGCACTTGTCATGAAAATATCAAAATTCTTGTCACCATCATTCTCCCATGTGTTCATCCCTTCCTCACAATGACTCCCACAAGCTACTCCTACGACAATTCTTGCAATGACTGCCACTGGATTTTCCGCACAACTAGCCCCCTCGATCATTACTGTCGTTTGTGCAACTAGTGATCTATGTTCGTGGTGTTTGTTCGCAGATGTGTGGCTTGTTTTCTATCGTTGTACCAACCTGGACTAGTCTTTGTCATCATTCCGCTCCATTTCATGTCATGTGTGCAGATGCTTTTCTTTGCTTGTCCACACGTTCTTTCCAATCAAGGGTTTTGTTTGGCTGCTTCATGTGTTTCAACGACTCGTTTTACCCGTGTCGCTAGCGCCATGTTTTCTATGTGTGTCTCTATGTGATTATGATGTGCATGGCTTCCTTCTCTCTATCGTCTCTTGGCAATACTACAGTAATCGTTGATCTCTCCTTTCATGAGTTTAGCGGTTGGGCAATTGTCTGCATGATCGACTACTTTGCGGTTCCTGTGTGTTTCTCTCCCATGTTCCTCTTTCACGTCCTCTCCTGCAAATGTTCTATTGGGAGTTTGTGTGTGTTTGGGATTTGTTCTGGCCAAGAGTCCTTCTGCTACACTAAACACTCAGCCAGACCTTTGCGGATTTATTGGTTTACCTAGCACAGTTTTCACATCACTACACCCTATCGTAAGCTGGGGTGTGCCTTCTCGCCATGGTTGTTAGTGATGACCTACCCTAGCCCTCCCTATTTACTAGAGACTTTTCGACAAAGTAGTAAAAACTAAAGCTGAAAACCAGTGGCTGATAAATATAGTTCAAACTCTATCCAAGTATGTGGCGAAACTTAAATAGCTAACAAACTCCAACAGAATGCTCTCTTCCTCGATTGGCTCTGATAATGCATGCCTCATATTTGATCTAAAGTCGGTTATCAGACAACAAGCCAAACTGACCTCTAGCAAAGAGAAACAAATTGGGATTGTAGAGAGGCATTCTTCTCTATTGACGGAAACCAAAGATAAAGTGAAAACTTGGGCTTCTTTATGTAACTCCACTGTTGTTGCACCCTTCTCTAAAGTTGAGAAGTTGATTAAAGATATGATGGACAATAAGTGGGAAGAATTGAATATTTGCCTCTGTGGTCTTCCCTCCTCTACTTGCCCATCAGTGACTGGGCACTCCTATCTCACAAACCAGCTCGATATCTTAGATATGATACTTGACCGGTGTTGGGTTGGGCCAAATGGTATTCTTTTTATCTGTTTTCTTTCCCTTTCTAATAGGTTGTGGGCTCCTGAGGCGAAGATGAAGTTGATCCCTCTTACCACTAAGATTTATCTAGAAGAGGACCTCACGAAATCCCAAGTGGCTGAGTTAAAACACTCTAGGAGCCTCGTGATAGAGGCTAGGAGCCTCGTGATAGAGGCTAGGCGTAATGGTGAGTGGGCATTAATTTATAAGCTCAGGGCAGTTATCCGTGACTCTCCTCTCAATGGTTAGGAATCGAAGCTAACCACCAAGGCCAAATGCCATCTTCACCATCAGTCAGACAAAGGTGGCCCTCCATAGGCTCTCTTCTTGTCAACTGCTAGAACGACAACGGCTCTTTGTGGTCATATCTTGGTCTTCACAGAGCCACATAAGAGTCCCATACATCTGCTGCTAGGTTATGCAAGGTATTCATGGTTATCTAATTGCAGAGAGGAGGTGTGTGCTTCGCCCAGCGATTGAGGCTTTGTTGGTGTGGGTTGTTTGGTTAGAAATTATCTCTTCACTTCTACCTTGTTGATCCATTCAGACATCTATGCTAAATTCTTGTGGATCCATATCAATCCCATTGTTCAACGTGAGAGGGATATCTATATGGCTATGTGCTACTCTCCACCTTTCTCTTCTCTCTATGTCATTCACAGTCCTGATAATGGGGGCACGTTTTTGGACTCACTCGAGGGCATATCCGAAATTGCAACCATGGGTGGCATCATTTTATTAAGGGATTTTAATGCCTAGACCAAAGATCCACAGACTCCTATACATGATTGTTGTTCAAATTAGACTTGTTCTTCTAAGATAAATCCAACTAGCCTAGGGCTTAACCACAACTCAGACGTCACGATAGTCAAGTGTCACTCTCTATTTATGGTCCTCATCTCCTCCAGCTTTGCAAATTTTGCAACCTGGTGATTCTGAACGGTCTCACATGCTTCCACAATTCTAAATTGTTCATTGTTGGCCCCATTGTGGTAGTGCAAGTGTTGTTGACCATGCTCTCACTTGTGCTTCCTTCATTCCCTTCATTTGCCGCTTCACCATCACCTGCATGCCCTTGGCTAACCATGCTATCCTCAGCCTCGTGCATTGATTCTCCCTTGTTGTTTGCCTCCCCCTTCCCACTCCCCGATGGCAGCTATCCACGCCCATGTTCTCTTCATCTAAGTTGAGAGTAATGGTGACCTTTTCCTCATCCATCTCAAACGCCTTCTTCCTCATGGTGTTTTCTCCGAACACGACCTGGTCTCGTGCATGTTCCACCTTTTTGCCATTGTGATCTAGGAGTCTACTCTCCTTCCCATCCCTCATTGCCCCCGCCACCACTCCTTACGTCTTGGTACTTGCCCTATGGACAGTCGATCCGATGATGATTGTAATCCTTCCACCACTGCTTGCACTCTACTTTCATCTCTCACTCTAATGATTTGACCAGGTTGCATCGCTAACACTGTCTTTTTCCTTTGTTACAAGAAACAGTAATTCATTGCTTCCCAATTCTGTTACCTTAACGACACGTTATCTGGCAATCAAAGCTCTTTTCGTGCCCTTTATTCCCTTGCTACTCCCCCCCCACACCCTCCCCAACACCCTCAATCTCCACTCCCTCACCACCCATGCCTCCATTCTCCTAGACATTCTTGGCCAACCTCTCTCCACCTTAACCCACCTCCTAGCTACAACCTTTTCACCCCATCCAACATTTGTGAGGCCATTAGATTGATGAGCTCTAGTACAACGGCTAACAAGGAGGGTTTTCAGTCTAAATGACTTAAGCTTGGTCTCCCTATCTTGGTTTCCTTTCATACAGTGGTTTTCAAAAGAGTTATTTGCACTAGTTCTCCTAATTCATGGTCGAGACACATCATATATCCGATTCACAAGAACGGTTTGGCTTCAAACCTGAGCAACTACAAAACTATCTATTAGAATAATCTTTAATGCTCACTGTTGTAGTTTATTGTAAATATTAGAATGTTTCTAATATTTAGGTGTAGTGTAGAATAGAATGTTTCTATTCTATTCTAATCTCCTTTTGTATATATTGATCGTTTTGATCTCTATTTAATCAATATAAAATACTCCGCCATTTACATTTGTAACATGGTATCAGAGCACTAGGGTTTTAGAATAAAAAGTCTGCGAATTTGTGGAAAAACGTCTGTGTTTTATTTCAAATCTGCCAAATCACGTCTCTTCCTCTGAGCGTCTGAAATACATCGGAACTACGTCTGTTTTCGGCTCCAAATCACGTCTCATCCTCTGCTATGAGCGTCTGAAATATAAATCCGCCATTTTCTCAGTTCGATTGCAAATCGCGAGCTCCTAAAACACGATTTTTTTAGTCGAAAAACTCGCGGTTTTAAGGTAAAATCATTGTTTTTTTATATGTTACCTTTGCCGTCTCATTAATAAAAAAAATGCCCCCAGTCTGCAACTAAAATCAGCCATTTTCTCTGCTAATTCGTCCTCCATAACTACCGACTAGGGTTTTCTTCGCAACCCTAGTTTTTAACCTCAGAAAAAATTTCTTATCTCATATTCTTGGTGGGTTTCTCGAGATCTCAAATGGGTATTCATTAGTTTTTTATGGGTGTCTTGTTTTTCGTGCCTTGATTTTTGAGCCAGCGGATCCAAATTCCGACAACATTTTATTTCTGGGTTTTTCGAGCTCTTTTCTGGGTTCTCCAAATTTTCTGGGTCTTTAATTTTCTCACCTCAAAGTTTGTGCCATTTGAGATATTCACACGTTATGAACATCTGTATCAGTAGCATCAAAAGTCAGACTCAATTCAACAGCAAGCCAATGCTGCCTAGCACTCAGAGCAGAAAGAATCTATCATGCCTTTATGGCCAACATACCTACAAATCATGCGAAATCTTCTGCCTAGTACATCGATTCTGGTGCCTCCCGACATTTTACTCATAGGCGTGATTGGTTTGTTGAATTCACTCCCTATTCTGATTCAGTAATCTTTGGAGGCGGTGAAGAATACAATATTGTTGGCAAAGGCAATGTTCAAATTCAGTCTGGAGGAAGAAAACTCATGTTTCTCAATGTATGTTATGTTCCTGGCATGAAACATAATCTTCTGTTTGTTAGTCAGATTATGAAGCACTCTCCTCAATTGGATGTCATCTTCAGTGGAAATGAGTGTTCGATTATTGATCATGCTTCTCGCACTACCCTTGCTATCGGTCTTGAGGATCATGGTATTTATAGACTTATAGATTCAGAAGATTCTCTTGAGCATGCCTTCATCACTGAATCATCCACTCTCAGCAGCCTCTGGCATTAGCGATATGGTCATCTGAACATGCAATATCTAGCACAACTTGCTCAGGATAATTTAGTCCATGGCCTACCTAACATCCAGAGCCAGAACCATCGCGTTTGTGGAGCTTGCCAAGCAGGGAAGCAACATAGGACACCATTTAAGAATGGCGAATCATGGCGGGCATCTAGAGTGCTATAGTTGGTCCACGCTGATGTATGTGGTCCTATGAATACTTCTTCTATTTCCGAGAACAGGTACTTCTTACTCTTTGTGGATGATTTCAGTCGCAAAATGTGGGTATATTTTCTTAAGCAAAAATCAGATGCTTTTCCTATATTTCAGCAATTTAAAGCTCTAGTAGAAAAATAGTCTGGTTCCTCCATCCGTACTCTTAGGACCGATAATGGGGGGGAATTCTGTTCTTCTGCTTTCTTTGCCTTTTGTACTACTCATGACATTAGACGTTAGTTCACCACACCTCACACTCCTCAGCAAAACGGTGTTGTAGAGCGTCGAAACCGTACAATCACAAAAATGGCTAGGGCTATGCTAGAACATAGAAATGTTCCCAAAAAATATTGGGCAGAAGCAGTATCCACAGCGGTCTATCTTCTTAACCGGTCACCCACCCTTGCCGTTAATCATAAGACTCTTGAGGAAGCCCAGTCTGGTCGCAAACCTAAGATCAACCATTTGAAAGTTTTTGGCTCTCTGGCATATGTATGGATTCCTGATGCCAAACGCACTTAGTTAGATTCCAAAAGCCAAAAACTTATGTTTACAAGATATAGTCACACACATAAGGCCTACAGGCTAATTGATGTAAATACTGATCGTTTAATCTTCAGTCATGATGTTGTGTTTGATGAGGAACTCGGACCATTTCCGCTCTCTGACTCTCCACCGCATTCCGAGATTCAGTCTTCAACAATCTCTGACTTGGGTTCTTCTATTTTACATGAGTCATCTGATGCTACTGATACACCACCTCAGCCACCTCCTAATAATACAGCCCCTGCTTCTGCTCTTCATCCAGCTATTCCGATAGCATTTGATATTGGCTCCTCGACTCTTCGGCCAAAATGGTGGGCTAAAACGATTAGTGATCTTCGTCCTGATGAACTCGTTTAGGGTAGAACCTCCAGAAATAAGAGCATTCAGCACAACACAATCAATATAGCTCTTATGGCCAACATCCATAGTATCCTTGAGCCCCAGACATATGCAGAGGCCAAAGGAATTCCAGAATGGGAACATGCAATGGATGTTGAGCTTCAAAGTCTTCAAAAGAACCATACCTGGGTTCTTTCAGATCTTCCTCTTCGGAAGAAACCCATCAATTGTAAATGGGTCTATAAGGTCAAGTACCATGCAGATGGTACCCTGGACAAATACAAAGCCAGACTTGTTGCTCGAGGATTCACCCAGCGTGAAGGCATTGACTATGAGGAGACATTTGCTCCAACAGCCAAGATGAGCACTATTCGCATTCTTCTTGCCATTGCAGCTCAGTATGGTTGGAAAGTTCATCAGATGGATGTGAAGAGTGCTTTTCTCAATGGTGAATTACAAGAAGTCTACATGACGCAACCCCCAGGTTTTAAGGTTGCCGGTTCAAAACCAAAAGTATGTAAACTCCAGAAGGCCATCTATGGTCTTAAACAAGCTCCTAGGGCTTGCTAAATAAAGATTGATCAGTACTTGGTTACTCAGGGATTTCAGCGCAGCCCGTCAGATGGTAATCTGTATATTAAACACTCTAGTAATGAAATTCTTTTTCTTGTTGTCTACGTAGATGATCTGATCATTACTGGGAGTTCAAAACATTTGATTTCAGATATCAAACAGGATCTATGCAGAACTTTTGATATGATCGATCTTGGATTGCTTCATTATTGTTTAGGTATTGAGGTTTGGCATACTGACAACAGTATTTTTTTGTCTCAATTCAAGTATGCCAGAAATTTCCTTGACAGGTTTCGAATGCAGGATTGCAAACCTGCCTCCACTCCTATGGAGATTGGTCTGAAATTGTCCGTACAATCTGATTCTCTTCCTGTAGATGAAACACTCTTCAGGCAACTAGTAGGTAGTCTCATCTATCTTACTACTACTAGACCTGATCTCAGTTTTGCAGTCAGCTACATCTCTTGGTTCATGACGAACCCCAAGACTGATCATTGGGTTGCAGCAAAACGTGTGTTACGCTATGTACAGGGTACTTCAGATTATGGTCTTCTTTACACAAGGAGTACTACTCCTCAGCTCAGTGGATTCACCGATTCTGATTGGGTCGGCTAAGTTGATGACAGGAAATCTACTTCTGGTTATGTGTTCAGTATCGGATCTGTAGCAATTACCTGGACCAGTAATAAGCAACAGGCACATGCACTCTCCTCTATAGTAGCAGAATATAGAGGAGCTGTCAAGGCAGCTTGTGAAGTAGTTTGGCTCCGTCAGATGCTTGCAGATATGCATATTTCTCAAGCAGGTCCAACTTCTTTGTTTTCAGACAATCAGGCAGTACTCAAACTTGCCAAAAACCCAGTGTTTCATGAACAAACCAAGCACATAGAGCTTCATTGCCATTATATCCGACAGTAAGTAGATGGATCTATTCAGTTACTCTATGTCCCCACCTCAGAGCAACCAGCAGATATTTTCACAAAACCCCTTGGTCGTGACAAGTTTGTTAAATTCAGGGGATCTATTGGTGTAGTAAATAGATTGAGCATTATGGGGGGGTATTAGAATAATCTTTAATGCTCACTGTTGTAGTTTATTGTAAATATTAGAATGTTTCTAATATTTAGGTGTAGTGTAGAATAGAATGTTTCTATTCTATTCTAATCTCCTTTTGTATATATTGATTGTTTTGACCTCTGTTTAATCAATATAAAATACTCCGCCATTTACATTTGTAACACTATCATGATTGAGCACACTTTTGCCAAACCCTATTCTAAAGTGTGGAACATTATTCTTTCCAGCTAGCTTGATAGGGTTGATTAGAAAGCCAGAGGCCATGCTAGCGTTCGAACAAATTAATAGACCATGAACCACATCTTGACTCTACAGGCCATCATCAAGGAGGCTCGTCACCACTTTGTGAAAGTCTACTCCTATTTCGTGGACTTTTGTACGGCCTTTGATACCAAACCACGGGTGGGCCTTTTCTAGAGATTGGGAGACATTGGGATTTTGGAGATACTATTAACAGCGATTATGCGATAATTTGAGTGTGCCTAGTAGATTCAGGATGCCGAAGGGCTCTATAGCTCTCATTCAGAATAGTTTTGGGGTGAAACAGGGCAGCCCTCTTTCCCCCATCTTGTTTGGTATTTATATTGATAAGCTTGAGTCCTTTCTCAAGGACTCCTTGCTCCCTGTAGATGGTTGTTACTTACATTAGGTCCTAATCTCCATTCTCCTATTTGTTGTTGATGTGATCCTTGTGGCCTCCTCTCCCAAGAGACCCCAGAAGCTTGTTGGTGGCTTAGCTTCCTTTTGTGAACTTTGGCAAATTTCTGTGAACATAAGCAAGACTCGAGTTATGGTCTTCAATAGTTTTAAGACTTCGCACTTGCACTTCTATGTCCAGGGTAAGGAAATCAAGGTTACCACTTCCTATGTCTACCTCTGGGTCAAGTTCTCTGGACTTTGCTTCAATTTGAGACTTGTCATCCAGTCTAGAGTTAGTAAGGGGATGGGCTCCTTTGCTATGCTCGAGAGATGATGCTTCAAACATCAGTTACACGAGATTTTGAACATGATGTCCCCCCTGGACTCTTTGGTCAAACTGATAGTTCCTTATGGCTTAGTGGTGTCGAGATCCTCTCTTCTTGACTCGAAATGGGCATCCATCAAGTGTGTTCGGACTTTGTTGCTCTAGCGTATTATCAGATGTCACCTGCTCATCCTTCACACCATTATTCTCGCTAAGTTTGAGGCCCATCCCTTCAAATTAGCCGCCATTTTTATCTTGTTTAGTTTCTTCGTCGTCTTCATGGCTTCGCAAACTCAGAGGGCAACCGACACAGATCCTCATACTCAACTCATTGTTTTTCTGTCATTTTTGCAAAGTCCAATCCAATCTCTCATGCTCGTTGGTGGTTTTTGCGGGCTTCTTCCTTACTGGGCTCCACAGGGTTCAATATTGACAGGCTCCCTCCCTTTCAGTTCTCACTTGATGCTCCCACTCACCTCCTCCCCTCACAACATGAGTTGAACGGGCATGTCAGACTTGACATCTATAAGCAATACATCACCATGACTTGGTGTAACCCTGTTAGGGACTTGCGCCAAAGATGGCCTTTTATGCTAAGCACTTCCTTGATATTCAAGACAGTACTATTATGCGCCCTAGCTACCTATCTCTACATTGGTGTCATGCCTTACGCATCTCCCCTTGTTCCTTAATAGTTGGCTCCCACCAGCTTTGGATCTAGATAGACCATCACATTGCTAGTGAGGACTGGACTTGTCACGTGTATACCTTGGCTACGGCTGAGACAGAGATCCATTTCATTTTTTACTACCCAGCCTTCTACGAGATTCATGGGATATTCTATTGCTTATTCAGATAGTGCTACTCCCTCATGACCCTTTTCACCTATACGGACGAGAGGTGCCTTGCACTGTATCTCAAAGAGGCTATGTAGTTTTGCAACCAAGCTTTACAACTCTTATTTCCCCAGAGAGAGGCCTCGGTTCAGCTCATTACGGCTTTCTTTTCTCCCTCATCTCTGACTCATGAGACGAAGCGGCTATCCTATGAAATCACCACAAGTCACTCCAGATTTATGAGGTTTCGTAGTAGTTACACTTGTCAACATCACCCCTCAATAGTTCTCGACAGCAGCTTGGGGCCCTTGCTCATCCTAGTTTGTACCCTTCGGTGCTTGACTTCTTTCAACTAAGGAAGGACACCTGGTTGTTGCCTCGTTGAGTTGTAGCTCCTTCCTCCTCCTTTTACTTCACGTTCACTCTTTCCCAACCACCGTTTGGTGCTCTTGTAGGTGGTTGTCTTTCTTCTTGTATGCTTTCCAGACCCATAGACCCTTGGGTGGTCTTTTGTTGGACATTAATAAATTTATCTTATCTTATCTCAAAACCCGTCTCGACAACATCATGTTCAAGTGCATGAATGTTAGAATCTTTATCAGAATTTTTAGATTCCTTTCCAAAAGCGTTTTCAGAATTATCTTCTTCACAATTTCGTCATTTTTTGCATTAACACTTTCGATAACCCTTTTCAATCTTTTGTTATAGCACTTAAAAGCCATGCTATGCGTGGAGTAACCAAGAGATATACCTTCACCACATCTGGGATCAAAACTACCCAAATTATCTTCATCCCTTTTAATAAAACACCTACTACGAAAAAAAAAAATGAAATATTTAGAAGAAGTTGGTATATAATAACAAAGTTCATTCAGATTTTTCTTGTTGAAGGGCCTCAATTGTACTCTGTTAAGAGTGTATACAGCTGTGTTAACTACCTACAGCCAAAAGTTATCAGATATCTTGGCTTTGTTTAGCAAAGACCATGTCACTTCTTCAACCATTTGACTATTTCGATCAACAAAATTGATTCTATTGTAGTTTCCTTGCAGCAGAAATATGTCTAGTGATACCATATTTCTCACAATGTACAACAAATTTGATAGATACAAATTCACCGCATTTGTCTGATCTAAGACATGTAATCTGAAAACCACTTTCTTTTTCAACCATTGCTCTAAAGATTTTAAACTTTTCAAATTCCTCAAAATTTTCCTTGAGAAAAAGTCACCCATGTCATTCTAGAGAAACCATTGACAAATAGGATAAAGAAGCTTTCATTTTTCAATCCTTCAGTTCTAGTGCCACAAAGTGCCAGTATAAATTAGCTCGTTGCAAGCTTGAATATTCTTTTGGCTTAAATCCATAAGTTATTTGCAGGTTGTTTCTAGATTCAATTGAATGAGCATTTCTACATTAATTGGATGACACAATGTGAGCATTTTTTAAATTGATATAAACATGCTGACACAATCAAATCCAGCGACAGCATACGGAGATTTGATAAAGTTTTAATAAGATATGCACTTACATTTTTTAGTCTTCGACTTAGTAGATTTGTCTTAAGAACATTTGATTTCATCCTTTTTTTTTAATTGCTAACTGCATACTCCTTATAGGAATGATTTTGAGAGGGTGACATTCTATTGTGATTGATGAGTGCATTTCTCCACAAAACAGATGCAAAAGTCATCACTGAAGTTATGTAGCATGTAGTCTGAATTCATTAGGCATTATAAATTCACATCATAGAAGAGCGATAAGAAACAACTAAAAGATATAGTTGGAGGAGTCATTAATACCGTACATTGTGCCTTAAATGCTCCATATCCACTTAAAGACCTGCACACAATATGAACCACTGAAGCTAGCTTTCTTATGCCAAACAATTGATTTCTAAACACCGTGTTCACTCTGGATGGACATCAATTATGCATGAAAGCAGATGGACATGTTAAGAAAGGTATCGGAAATAGAGTTGTGAATAAAAAGATTCAATTTAAAGTGAATTTCATGAATCTCATATGAGCCTGCTTGAATGTATTCTGGACATTGGGAGGAAAATCGAGAAACACAGCATTAACCATTGGAAAACTTAATGTAAATGCTTCATGGTTTACAGCACAGCATCTTTGGAGGTAGAGATGCAATATTGGAGGTTCAGAGTGTTTATATTGACAAATGGATCTTTTGGTCAGAAGCACAGTCCCACTTTTGGCAAACTAGAAAATCAATCTAAGTTAATTAAAAATAAACTCAGATATCCATCAAAAAAACACATGAAGCAATATTTTCACATGTGAAATAGCATACCAAGTAAAATATAAGCTTAAACAAAGTAATAAATCTATTTTTTATCCTTTACCCAAAAGCAAGTTGTCCTATGATGCAAAGACCATTTACCTTGACATATGATCGAGCATATTCTAGTGCTGAAGCAGCAAGTCTTCCAGCATTTTTCATGTGGTAAATACCAGTAGCATCATGTATCTCTGGATCTTTTACAGTAGCAGAATTTGAGACAGATCCCACATAGGAAGGCCTATTAATATGGCTAGGCACACTCTGAACTGATGAAACTTTATAAGGTTTTATTTTTTCCTGTTTCCTTATCTCATTTAGCACTCTGTCCTTGTTCATAAGATTATAGCATGTTAGGTAGTACTCTCAAAAAAAATCCAGAAAACAAAAAAATAGCATTCAATTAGAAGCTTCTTCAATAATGTTAATCAAGTTCCAACTAGGTTCCTTCTTTCCTCAAGCTAAAATTTCCATATAATGTACACCATATGTGTCAAAACATAGCCTGGGTGTATATATCTGCTTTTTATACAGAAAAGCTTTATAAATCCATACTTGAACAGTAGTTTGAACTGCACAATATGTAAAACTTAATTATAATTCCAAAGAAATAATAATAAGAATGACCCACTTTGTTGATTCTTTATCCCAAAAAGAAAAAATCATTTTACTTCCAACTCTAAGATGAAATGGGAGATCAGTATTGGGACTAACATCTGTCGACAATTTTCATGGATAATGCCCGTGAATATGTACAATTACAATACACCAACTCAACAAACATTATTTGTGCTGACGAAGATTTATTAGGTAAGGTTAATCAAGGCATGACATAATACCTGGTAGTGAAATAGCGTCCAGTAGCACCCAAACTTGGCCCTGCAAGCACAATTGTCAATACATTTCAGAGTGCATCGCCTAATTACATTTTTTTGAACACTTGTTTCCCAAACAATAATGTTACAATACAAGCATATTTTAATTGATTATGCACCTCCATTGACATTGGTTTGACCTTTGTTCACATGTGGCAACATAATTAGTACTAAGCAAAAGAATAAAAACAATATCAAGAGCTTAGAGCATCACTTTGTGATTATTATCTTATACATACCCTGATTATACTCGGGCATAATTCTTGTTTCTTTGAGCACATTTTAATTTTATATTGCACTAAATAATGCAAGAATTATAAGCTAGCACAGCAGACAAATTAGCTTTCAACAAGCAGAGATACCCCAACAACACTGAACAAAGCTGACATAACTGCAGCATGTGTATCCCATTCTAGGTTATCAAAGGCCGCAGTACTTTTGGAACATGAAATCAGAAATGCACAAACAAAAAGTATCTGAAAATAAGTAATACTGAAATACCCACAGATCATTGTCTGTATGAAGAATTCATATGGTGTGCCATTGTTTCTGAATTTGGACCATCAAACCTTTTGATTATAGAATTAGACATGGGCAATCCTAAGATTATTCTAGAAGTGAAACACAGAAAATCATCAAGCAAGAGATGGTACTTTTTAAAAGAGACACCAACTGTGGTCATGATTGATCCAATCAACTCCGCCACATTAAACTTTTGTCTGTGTTGATAACTTCTTTTGATTTCAAATTATTCCTAGTATTGTCACACCTAGCCTAACAACAATAACAATTAATATCAAGAAAAGCATAGATGCCAGAAACATGTCCAAAAGTTCACTAAGATGGTCTTCACTAACTCTTGAAGAATTGAAAACAACAGAACATTTAATTTGTAATTTGCATAAACATTCCATAGCTAACTCACCAACATGAATCTCATCAATTTGTATGCAAACCTAGTTGATTGCATATGACTTATTTTATCTGTTTTAACAAAAAAGAAAATTTGTGGGAATGGAGTATGAGAAAACACATTACTCTTAGAAAGCCTGATACGGAAAGAAAGCTTGTTTCCCTTCTCTGGCCAATATCTTTGTTACATCCCAACTTTTGGCTCCATTTGAAATGTTCATATAGCCGCTGAGGTATAATGAGAGGTTTATTGACAAGTAAAATTAGTTACAATCATGTGAAATGGTAAGATGGTTAATCACTATAATCTCATATGTAGTTGGCATGCGAGTTACCCATTATGATGATATTTTAATGCTATTTAGGAAAGTTGGTTATTTACATGAATTCATGGTAATTGAAAAGGTGGTTAACCATTATGATTGTTTATGATCAACAGCTTTTTATGATAATATGATTTAATTGTGGAGAATTTCCTTGTAAAGAGCACGTCAAAGGGGTGGAAACATTGTCAAAAAAGAATTGGGCACAGGGGCACCACTATCACTAGGCAAAGAGGTATGAATCTTGAATCACCATGGCTAAGGGTAAATGAATAGGCAAGCAAGAGTGCGTGTGGGACAATACCATGAGCTACCTGGTCAAACATAAAATATATATATAGCTATCTTAATCAAAAATTCATGTTCAAAACCATTACCTTTGTTGCTCTATAATGGCGTCTTCATTTTTCTTCATAAATATAAATATATATAGGTGTGTGTATAAATGTATGATGCCACCATGATATTAAATCCCTACTTCGTCTCTATTGCATATATATCAAGATATGAGATTAAGATAAATCATAATTCTCTAAATTATGCACATATATAGATATACGTATTTTATATGATGGTTTCATGTCATCCACTATTTCTTTCCTGATTGCCTTCCAAAAGTATGATGGTTTCATGTCAGCCAACATTTTAGTTACTCAGGGTGCTCTGAGTAAGGAGCAGCATGGATTCCCCCCAAAATCATTCTCTGAATTTCTGAGTCTTTAGGTATGTACATCCTACATTTATATCTTAGAAGTCCATCCATTTCCAATTAATATCCTTTGTATCTAATATCTTGAGGATCCCTTTGCAATGCTTGACGCACTTCATTATAAAACCCATCTCTTGGTGGACATTGTAGTACTTGCTCCCTAAGTCATGTATTTATTGCTATTATGGCCAAAATATGTCTCCGCCTACTCAAGGTGTCAGCTACTCGGTTGACTCTCATACTCGAAGATTTTTCAATGTTTTTGAAAGCTTTAGTTTCATTTTTCTATATATCAAATTAATCGTGCCATGTACATGGATCTGTAAATCCATCGTTTGCACTTTGTTTACAAAATACACTTTTACATGTAGCATAATAAATTTTCTTTTGTATGGGCATGAAAGTTGTGCCATTGTTTACTTGGTTGTCTAGACATTTTTATTATGTCTATAATAGATATAGTTGATTCGTATATGTATGCATTTGAATTTATTTTAAAATACGATGCACGATAATTAGTGTTTTTTCTTTAAACACATCATTTTTCAATTTACTGAGGTTGCACCAAATGTAGGCACTAAATCTAAGTCTGAGGCAAGCTTGTTGAGTCTATGCCAAGTCCAAGCTTAACACTATGCCCCTTAATACCAACTCCAAGTGTTAAGTTGATCCCATCCCAACTCTGGCTAAAATACCCTTTGATAATGTCATAGAAATTTTTAGTTAGAAACTTAGAAGGATCAATGCGAAATATCCAAATGAGACTTCTAATGTAGCATTTAAACTATATTGTTTTGTCTCATTGCTACCTGTATTCAATTTAAATACCGTCAATATTTTAATTTAATCAACTCATGAACATCCTTAAAACAACAAGAGACAAAGGATTTCGATACAAACCTTTCATTAATGACTAAATTCGGAAAGCAACGTATATTACCAGAGACCATCTGATTTTGTTCAAACAACACATTCCTGCACAAGCTCAACAAATTTGAGAGGCATTTAGTTTTGCATTAAAAAGGTTAATAGCCCTAAGAAGCTGTAAAGTTATGAAACATCATTTAATATTTTAGTCCTTGAATTCATTATTATTGTATCTAGGCCCTCTATCCTCTTAGTTTTTGAAGCTATAACTGTTTTATTCCATCTTTGAGTGTCTCATAGTTATCTGTACAATCATTAAGGCCTTGCATGATCTTCTTGTCAGCAAGAAAAGACCTACCATAAAATGATAAAACAACAAATCAGAATAGGATTGTACCCAGATGCAATAAGAGATGTATGTAGCAAATCTTGTAACCTTATGATAATAATGTTCTAAAGCTAAATCACTTTTTTCCTAATTGTAATTACATGATGTTGAAATGCTATCTTTGGCCTTATCTATGCAAAGGACCTTTGCCACACTGTTGCTGAAAATCTTGCTATATCTTCAACGTGGCTATAATAGTCATTACCAAACATACTTTTGAAGGCTGTTTGTCATCAAATTTGTTAGGATATGTACCATTATTACTTGACATCCAAAAAAAGGAATTGTCTTTCCATAAAGATTTCACAATTAACTACTAAAACATTAAACTGCAAGTCAAAAAATCACACAAATCACATTTACCGTTAAGAACAGAGCAGATATATGTCAAGACATCAAATTGTGCAGAGAGGAAACCACTTGATGAAAAGAAATTGGGCATGCATTAAAAGTTGGCAAGGCAGTTATGATTAAATCATAATACACATCAAAATTTCAAGAGGAGAGAATCATGAAGAGAATGTAGGTGAAGAAGAAAAAATAGGTTAAGGGAGACCTATTAAGATCTATTTAGAGAATTAATGATGAAGAAATTATTGAAAAAAAACTTCATGCTAAGTACCAAACATCCTATGTATGTTGGACACTTGTGAAGGAGTTACAACTCAATTATTCTCTTGGGTCACTCTTAATGTAACTCCCATATTCCCTAATAAGAAGAATAAGTGTTCATATGAAAATTTATTTTCATAACATATAATTATATTCTTACCCTTTAGCAGCCATAACTAGCCATGGGGAGATGTACAACAAAACATGCTACTATGAACATTACAATGCATTTTTAGCATCATAAAAATGTTTTGAAAAAATGGCGATTCCAGTTAAAATTAGACATCAGACAGTAACATGATTGGAAGAACCTCATCTATGAGTGCACAGGTTTCCATAGAAAAAAAAATCAATTCATAATAAGGTATGAGAGGATGAATATGTTGGCACTTGTTTGTGAGGCATCATGCTTTCACCACATTCAACCATGCAAGAATCAGCTCTCTCATACGAGACACTATGGTTGGTGTTTACAACCTGGCCTCCAAAGAGGTTTCTCACTAGGGGAAATCCGTTTTGTTAGCTGAGTAATGTTGTATGTATACAAAAAGTGTATCATGTTCAATTTCAAGATAAACTTCTCTTCAAGTCCAACATTATGCTTCAATGCTTTATATCTTGTCTAACTTTGTCATTTTTCTTCCATAATTTTGATGGGACAAGGGAAAAAAACCTTAAAATACTACAGCCAGAGCAAATAATGGAATTCAATTATTAAGAAACTATGATCATACCTCATAGTCCCTGATTTCAAGGACAATTTACTTCAGCAATTTGTCTTAAAGAGAAACTAGCTTGTTTTATGAAAATTTTATCAATATTACATACATCACTAATTTTAGAAAGCTTTTCCCACATTCAAAGGTTTTCATTATCCAAGTATGGTAGTGTTCACTATTTTCCATCATCTTTAAGCAAGATTTGTCAATTAATGAGAAGTTTGAATTTGTAGAGTACATGTTCTTTACTACTAGTATCAAATAAAAAGTTTCAACCTAAAACTTCCTTCCAAGTTATTGTTGAGCACCCTAGAAGGTTATGGAATTTTTTTGAAAGCATAAATTGACAGGGCAGAGTATGATGGTGCATGTATTTCTTAATCATGTGTACCAAGTAATGGACATGTGAAGACGTGTACCAAGTAATGGACAAAATGTGCTTTAAAGATCAAAATGATACCATAGAGAGCGTTACACGCCTTTCAAACAAATATCAAAAAAATTGCAAAACCCAAATTGTGCAGCTGAGGCGTGTAATACAATGCAATGCCCTCCCATTTGCAACCTTGAGATGTCTTGGTCTCAACATTGTTTTTCAACCATGTGAAGAGGTGCATAGGTTATATCAGTGCTTGTTGTTTTTTAATGTGTTTTGGTGTTTCCACTTCACCTCTTTCTTTGTTAGTCTTGTTGTGGCTTATTTTCCTACTCTACATTATGTGTTTGGACCGTAGATGGAAAACTCGGACTCAGCATGGCCTTAGCAGTGCAATAACTTGGACTTGGACTAAAACTCGGTGAAAACTCAGGAATGTTTCAAACTTTAAAAATGTGTATAAAAACAACATAAGCTTATAAATGTTTACAAAATTACATATAATGATGCGTCCAAATGTAAATAACGGAAAACTAGAGACTAAATCTTCTTCTTTCCTCTCCTAATATAACTCAATTTTTCCAGCCTTGAACTAGAAGGTGCTGAGGTATTTAAATAATGAGTTGATTTTTTTCCTTCAAGATCAAAGTCCTTGATTTTGTCCTCTTCCGTTTCATCAGATTCATCCAATGTTGTTGCTTCTAATTCTTTTCTGCTTGTCTCTCTAATTATGAAAGATCTTCTTCAGAAAGGACATTTTCACCATCATTTTGTTTACTGATGGTGTAATGTCCCTTCTTGGAACTAAACAAAATAATTATTAAATTGTAACACTCTGATACTACTGCACTGTCTCCTAATAAACATATACACAATTTATCTATTCCTTTGAACGGTTTGCTATTATAAATCAGTTTCTGGAATGTACCCACCACAATCTTACCAAGAGATTAAACTCTTTCTCAGAGGTACTTTACCATACACAGTCTCTAACAAACAATTGTTTAACATCTGAAGGAATTTTTTAGTAAGTTTAAGATAGCTTCTCATTCATATCTACAGTAGAAAACTCAAATTGTGAAGACAGTCTGATCTTTCTTTAAGATTGGTAACTTAAACCAAACTAGACTGATATAAAATCAAGTAATAGTAGTATTTATCAATAGAAATGTCCCAAATAGCAACAGAAGTCAATACCCAATAAATCACGCTCAGTTTCTAAAGCATAACCTGATCTTCATGGATAACTGTGAACAAAGAACTGAAAATACCACCATGTGTTTCTTTGTAATCTGATATTGCAACTCGAAGGATTGATACTTCCTGTTCACTGCATATAATTCATAGTATTGTTTGCATGATATATTCTCTTTGTTAAATTTAGAGTGTTTGTGGTCAGGTGTTGATTGGGTCTCGATCCTGTTAAATGGACGCTATAAGTGATTGTGAGTCCCAACCAGTTGTTGAGTACAAGATGAAGTCAGCAGGGAAGTTTGATGATACATCCAAAGAGGACCTGAGGAGGAGACAGCTTTTCTTTTGGTACAAAGAGCCTTTCTCTAAAGGTCATACTTGTGCATTGAGGCCGAAGGGAGCAGCAAACCATGGCATGTGAGTTTATACTAATGTTGTTGAGGGAGAGTCATCGCAGCAGCTTGAGGATGAGGATGGGAAGGGGTATGGTCATAGTGGCAGTAGAGTTTATGCTATGATGAGTATTTACAGTCTTGCATTTGACTCACATTCTTAGGATTTGCACCGGGTGTAGAGTTGGTCTAAGCCTAAGTTGGATTGTTTGCATGATGATTGAGCAAGTACAGTGAAGGAGAGTGTGCTAAGATCTCCTATGGACTTGTCTTCTAGTGATGTCCTGACTTCTACATCATCAGCGGAGATGTTAGGTGCTATGTTGCAGGTCATGTTATTGGTTGTGATGATGTATTGGCATGCAGTTGGTTCAATAATGACAGGGATGTCACATGCTTCTTATGGGATTCAAGTGGAGGTTTCAGTGGGTTGTCAAATCGCTTAAGGACAAGCAATCTCAGGGAGGGAGGACTGTAACGTCCCCACTTTTGGCAAGCTTTTGCAAATGATCGAGTCAATTCATTATAGCAACCGTCATGAGCTAATAGAGTGATTTGGGGCTCTCAATGGTGGGATTACTATTTTAGTACGTCTAATACAGGCAGTTGCCATATTTGACAGTGCAGATGGTGGCTCTGGCAGTCAGTCATCACCTGCATCGTATAAGACTATTTATTACATGAGCTCATATTCATTAATCAATTATTAAAATTTATATTATTATAAAGACACTTTATTATTATATGTTATAAAGTGATGTTGTGTTGGTGAAGCTTCTTAAAGGAAGTTCCGTTTTAGAAACAAATGCTGTCAAGGGATTATAAATATGAGCTCATTACGAAGGAAAAAGTATCCAATTATCCATTTGTTTTTGTTACTAGTGAAGAGTTTTTCCTATGGTTGATTCTATGGCCTCGCTGAAGAACAAGGGTTTGAAGCTGAAAGGTATTTTGAATCATTGTTGAGGTATAGTGATTTAATCATGAGTTTGGTTTGGATCTCCTTTCTGTATTTGTCTGTGATTGGGGAGATATTGTTGTTGTCTCAAGATCTGTAGTTTGTTTAAAATTGTGATTGCAAATCTCTATTACTTCTCTATTGTCGCTTCTGTATATAAGAAGTTAATATATGCTGAAGAGATCATCTGCTTTGAAGAGAGGTTATTGGTTGCTGATAAATTAATATATACCTGCAATTTATTCATGACAAAGTCAAGAGTGCATATGAGAGGTTAGGGTTCATGTTAGTGGTGGCGATTGAGTTTTAAAAGGCCGTGACTACCTGCTAAAGGCCTGCATTGGAAGTTTGGGGGCCAGCGTTCAAGTTTTTAGAACCTGCGATTGAAATTAGAGGCCCTGTGATTTGGTATGTAGGCTTGTATCAAGCATGGGGGGGGGCTATGAAGGACTGTGCAGGACCTGCATCAGTTATTTCAAGGCCCACATTACTCTAATTTGCAGTACACCAGCATATTGCAAGCTGTAGTTATATAGCAGGCAATGAATACATACCCTCTTTCACTCATTGATGAATTTGGAGGCAGTAGTGAACTGCGTTAGACTGGGAATTTGGAGCTAAGGCCAATCCTTGCAACAATCAAACATTAAAATTTGCAGACCAACCAGGTTCTCCAAATTTAAATTGCTAAAATAATAAATTGGTTTATTCATAACAGCTAATTGGCACAAACTCTGAAATTCATTTGTTCTTTGATAGCGGGTTTGCATTTAAGCAGAGGGTTATTGTAAGTGCCATACTTTTGAGTTGGAACTATTATTATGTTTGTCTTCATATTGAACTTGCAAATTTCAATAAATTAATAAAGAAATGACTTGTGGAATCCCAATTGGCAGATTCATAAATAATGAGTGATATTTCTTACATAATTTGTTGTGAGCAGTTTATTTTATATTTGAAATTTAGTAATACCATATATTTGGAAGAGCAAACCAGCTGGGGGTTATTACCATGTTCAGAGATATACCCCCAAGATTTTCACTAAATAGATGTTTCCCACACGTAATCAAGTTGGAGAAGGGAGCAACCAGCAATAATCACACCTTATAATCATCTAAAGGTGTATAAGGAGATCAAAAAAGCAATCAAAAAACCCTTGGATATGAGACATATAGGTACTTTCCATCATATGTACCATATGTGAAAGCTCCAGCCCCTTTGCATCATATGTAGTGTCTGTAAAGAGGAAAGATGGAACTATGAGGGTGTGTATCAACTTCTAGGCACACAACAAAAGTGCTACACTAGGGAGCAGGCTCCAAGACATCCTATAGCTGATGAGCTAGTGGATGAAAAAAATAGACCTATAGTGGTGCACTAAAAATGTTCCATAAATGCAAATGCCTAGAAAGAGAAGCAAAAGTTATAAAAACACAACCACTTGTGTGGTGCCAAATCAACACACCATTAAACATGATCAAGTGCATGCCTATGGGTATTACAATTTTTTGGACCACTTTTGACACGTTTCCCTAAATTGGCTTGTTAACGTGCCAAACTGATGACTCAACATTAGAAATTTTGATTTGGAGTTGGCAACTAGGTGAAGGAAATATAAAATATAAAATTAGGTATGGGGATCGACGTTGATCCCCTAGTTAGGGTGAGCATAAACTAGATCCTCTCCCCTATACCACGATCTGATGAGTTGTGTGTGGCAAGGTATTTCTCCAAGATTGATTTATGTTCAAGGTACCATCAAATCAAGCTAAGAGACGAGGATGTGCATAAAACAACATTTCAATGTCATTATGGGCATTATGGGTTTTTACTTTTAGTAATGTCATTTGGTCTTAAAATGCACTAGCAACTTATCAATTACGTGTGAACCAAATATTAATTTTACAATTGAGGAAATTTGTTTTGGTCTTCCTTGATGACATTCTGTTGCTAGACTTCCAATCTCCCTTTTTCAAGCTTCCAGTTTGGTCACAATTCAAGGCAAATGAGTTCATATCCAATATAAGCTAGCCCTTAGGAAGCCTTAGTTCTCACCTTCCTCTAGAAGCTTATCAATGTGGGTATTACGCAAGTAATGTTTATCAATCAAGCTAGGTAACTATAGGTTTGGAAGGGGAAGTGCCATGCATTTTGCTTGGTATGAAGAAGGCTAGTACTACAGTATGTGCTCTAAAAGTACTTCTATCAAAGTCAACATCCATATGAAGATTTGACCAAAATTCATGTTCCAAGTGACATCTGCCAAAATCTACTTCAAAAAGATGAAATTCATGCTCTTAGGAATCAGAGGCAAACTTACTTGAATAGAGACATGCTGAAGATTCCATACTTTTGGTCAATTTTGGAAAACCCCTACTTCGGCTCCGCAGTAGAGCTCTTCACCCCTTTTCCCATGCATTCCCTTTTCCCAACTAGTTTTAATCGAGGATGCAACCCTCTTTCAGTTCTACATCAATGAATACCTTTCACATGTTCGAGGTTCAAAAGTCACTAGGACAATACTTTGAAGGAAGATATTCAATGAAAGATTAGGTAGATATTACGGCTCGTATACACCAACAAAGAATAAAAGCTTGAAAGATAGTCAAAAGTGGAGTGCGGGAACCGTAGATTTGCCTAGCATTAAAAAGATGTGCTTTGATCACAAAGCTGATAAAGAAATCATCCTAGTCACTCATTCGCTCGTGCAAAAGCATAAATTTGGTCCACCATCTATTTCAAAAATTGCCTTTCTCAATGTACCAAGGTCATTGGGGAACCACATATCGAATTAGCCGAAAGTATATTTGAACGAGTTTGTTTGGTATCTAAACTAGAGGAGATTGCCTCTTTGAAGTTTTTGCACAGATCTTATAGTGTTTGTTTGGTCAAATCAACCAATTTTATCAAAATTTGTGCATTTTAAATAAGCACCCTCATTACTCTGCGACCTCAAGTAGTGTACCTCCAAACACAGTTTTCGGAAAAGCACCAATTAGGTCAGATGGTAAGTTCTCTGTGCCTAATTTTCATTCTTGGAGTTATTTGAAAAATTGTGAATATGTTGGGGAAAAGGTATGTAGTTTTGTTGAGGAAGCTAAAGGACTTCTGAAATCTGTCATTCTGGCTACGTTGGATTCTCCATAGTGGAACCGATCACACCTTTTTCCGAAAAAGGGTGAAATCGGTTAAGGTATTGTCATATTTTGCATAAATTTCACTCTGGGAAGTAATTTAGATGATATTATGCATGCTAGATCATTTTTGAAGAGCACTATGAAGGGCATAGTCCCATTTTGGAAGTTGCCCGCTGACGCTACACAATGTTCTTTACGAAGCCGCACCCCCTGTTTTTCAAAATTGGAGTTTGGAAAAGTTTTACCAAATATATATATGGAGTTTTGGAATCCTAAAGGTACTAAGGGAAAGCACGTGCATATAAAGCATTCAGGTGAGCAGATTTGGTGAGAGAACCGATGAGAGTGGAAAATCATCTCTGAAGCTCCATTCACGTATTGCATAAGCCATTTTTCTTAAATTAGAGATATGGCTAATAATGAAGGTATATATGATAATGCCTTGTAGTCACCCTCATTACTCCACGACCTCAAGTAGCATACCTCCAAACAGTTTTCCAAAAAGCACCAATTAGGTCAGATGGTAAGTTCTTTGTGCCTAATTTTCATTCTTGGAATTATTTGGAAGATTGTGAATATGTTGGGGAAAAAGTATGTAGTTTTGTTCGTGAAGCTAAAGGACTTCTGAAATCCGTCATTCTGGCTACGTTGGATTCTCCATAGTGCAACGGAACACACCTTTTTCCAAAAAAGGGTGAAATCAGATAAGTTATTGTCATATTTTGCATTGATTTCAGTCTGGGAAGCAATTTAGATGATATTATGCATGCTAGATCATTTTTGAAGAGCACTACGAAGGTGATAGTCCCATTTCGGATGTTGCCCACTGACGCTACGCAATGTTCATTACAGAGCCACGCCCCCTGTTTTTCAAAATTGGAGTTTGGAAAAGTTTTACCAAATATATATATTAAGTTTTGGAATCGTAGAGGTACTATGGGAAAGCACATGCATATGGAGCATTCAAGTGAGCAAATTTGGTGAGAGAACCGGTGAGAGTGGAAAATCATCACTGAAGCTCCATTCACATATTGTGTTGGTTCCCAAAACCGCAGATTGGAATCCTACGAGCCTTGCCTGCTCTATGCTGGGATATCCAACTGGTTTAGGCCAACTTGACGGGATTAATCAATGCGATCTAAATCCCCTGCGCTTTCGGCTCTGCAAAACCAAGGCGGGTGTACCTAATCCTGGACAACAGCCTTACGTCCAAGATGCTTAAAGCAGATCGGCTAGGATGCGGATACAACAAAAGCTTTCAAAATGGCAAGAACTATTGAAAACTTCAAACTTGCGATTTATAAATAATTATATAAATATAGTAACGTTTTAAAGAATAATTACAAATTAATGCAACAGATGAATATATTATTTCTTCAATGGAAAGAAATGAAACATTTGCCAACATATGGATTATGGATCAGGAGTAAAAGACCAGTGCCTAATTAAACGGGCAATCAGAGTCAACATTATTAGTTGAAACGTACAACTTTATAAAGTTCAATATATTAAACTATAAACAATTTTAATAATTTAAATGCAACAGACCAGTTATATGAACGCAATTTAAAATAGTCTAAAATGCACCTTAACTCCTGTGGAGACAAATTAGACATAAATATGGAAACAATAAAATATTTCACAATATTTACGTTTATCAAATTTAAAATGCAATAATGATCCAGTCCACTTATCCAAATATTAAAATATTTATAGAAAATAATAAAAAACACTTATAAAGGATACAACTTAATAATAATTAAAACCCTGATGCAAAATAAATTAAATAAATACTTCTTACAGATTGTGCCGGAAATAAAAATTATACGTAGAGACACTCCTCATGGATGATCAATCTACTGCAAATTTTCAATCCTGAACTCACATATAAATTTGCTCGATAATCCAAAACCCAGAAGCTTTGTTCAATTGCTCATTTCTCCGCCAGATAAATAATATAATATATCATCATGCATAGGATAGATAATTTTTTTTTTTTTTAAATAAGAATGAATATGTATACGTCTCTCCTTGTGGAATTTTACATCTATACTTATAAACATTCTAAGGGCAGCAGTTACTCAACCCAAACATCACACCCTTTCATGCAAAACTAATCAACATTTAAGATTTTAAATAACATATATTGTAATAGACGGCTGCATCATCCTCGTGGCCTAGTCTTCAAATGCAATTTCTCTCCTAAATAATTTCATTTTACTGAAAATTGATCCGCGAGCCTTCTTTTTCCTCCATACTCGACATAGCCACGCTGCCGGCATTTTAGATAAATTTCCCTCTGAATCGTGACTACCATCTTCAATATGCGAGCTTTCGTTCAGGAGACTTCACATATGCCTTTCGCGCCTATATTTTCTTCTTTTCTGCCTTTGATCGCTGTCCAGTATCATTCGTCTGGGCACTTTGCTCTGTATACTCGTGCAAAACAACTTCCATACATGATCATACACCTGCCATAAAACAAAAGAAAATATTAGAAGCAAGTTGTTGGGCAATGTTTAATAAAAATACACATTTTAATGACTCTCCTCCAGCGAAACCAGTCCAAACTGTGACTCCTAGACGCGGGATGAAGAATATCATTTATATGAATGTCACTGCTTGTAATAACCCCAACAGGCTATAACTTCTTCAAAAACCAAAAATCTTTATACTTCAGTTGTTTGACATTTCGTCAAACACTTTGCAAGCAAGCTCTGATACCAATGTAATAACCCTGCTCAAATCCGACCTTAAAATGCTGATTGAAGGCTCGAAGAATTTTGTCAAACACTTTGCATACAAGGGGTCATATGACTGATATAACTTTTCAGATTGCTGCAATAACTCTTGTTTCGATTTGCATCAAAGAGAATGCTTACAAAAAAGACTCCAGATTGTCTAAACAATGACCTAGCATAAATGTGCAACTAATTTTGACAATATTCAATACAAATATGTGACTTAACTACTTGCAATATGCAGCTACAGCAACTAGTAATTATGATAAATACTTTGGATGCAACCTAAGATGGCATTAATGCACTTACAACCAAGTGTCATTAATATAAACACTTAGTATGCGAAATTATAACATTATTTATGCCAAAAAGAGAACTTACAGCCAATTGACATTTTGTCAAACAATTGGAATGCAAACTAATAAGCTGATCATCAACTCTAGGGTTGAAATATAGATAGTCTAAAAATTACAACGCTCTTTCAATTGCAAAATCTTAGTCTTCCTTTGATACCAATAATGCCAAATGGCAAACAAAGACAAGTACAAGGTGAAATAATGAAGTGCTGAAGCTATATTTTGTACTCAGCTGAAAACCTACATTTCTCAGAAAATATGCCAAATGAGAAGTGAAGACCCTGATTGTGGATGGCCGTAATATTTTCCTTCAATGCTGCCCCTTCTGCTTGCTTTTTTTCCGATTTGCTTTTTCCACTTGCTTTTTCCGGATTTGCTTTTTTCGTTTTGCTATTTCGAACTGCTTTTTCAGATTGCTTTTTTCGGAGCTGCTTTTTCGGACTACTTTTTCGGCTTGTTTTTTTTTTCAGTTTTGCTTTTTCGGCCTGCTTTTTTCGAACTGCTTTTTTTTTTCGGTTTCGCTTTTTCGGCCTTTTTTTTTCGGACTGCTTTTTCAGCCCGCGAACCTACTAGAAATGACCTCCAATAATTTTGCCCCTGCTAAAATTGCCTCCTGAAATGCTGAAAATGGCCTTAGGCCCAATGATGCCCTAGCTAAAGTGACTGAAGTATCACCTCCAAATGTGCAACCCTTCAGAAGATATTTCACTTCCTCAGTTATGCTAATCCAAGGGAGTTTTCGTTCCCAAAGATCAGTTGACTATCTAAAACCACTTGGCTCCACAATAGACTATGTGACTGAATCACAATTTGATGTCAAGAGAGAGATAAACAACTGGATGATTAGAATGAAGCCCGGGGTGCCTATTTATTCTTTTTTCTCCACTTTCTCCAGAAGCTTCTAGAACATTATTTTATTTTATCTATTAAGTGACTTTAAAAAATATTTTATAATTCAAGTCACTTTATTAAATTAATTAAATATAAAGTTACCTTTTAATATTTATTTATTTGATAACTTTATAAATAATTAACTTAATACCACTTATTTATTTAATCAAAATAATTAATTAGTCATCCTCATAAAATATTCATTATTTTGGATAACCTAATTAATTTAATTAATTAAATCAAATTGCCTCCGAAAATGGGGACATGACAGTCCGCCCTTCCTGAAATTGCTTGTACCCAAGCAATGGCTGAACAATAAACCAATCAATCCGCCTGGATCCCAAATGTAGTCATGAACTATATTGCTATCAATCAACACAGGCTCCTGCAATATCCTCTGCAATATAACCAAGAGGAATCCATAATCAAACTGACAATTACAGCTCAACCAAACTCCAAAATCACAACTGCCACGGTCAGAAACCCACGAGACACAAACTCTTAGTACATCAGAACCCAAGTAAAGTGGACAACTCAAGCTGCCAACACAATAAATACCATCAACACATCCCACTGGCCTATACGGAATGTACAATCCAACTCTACAACAACGGTGAACACTCCCGAATGAAACTGTACCAAGTATGGAGAATCCACACACTGTACAACTCCTGCAGTCAACACAACTCTGCAGATCACCGGCCACTGTCTCATAACCATAACTCCCATGCACTGCTGATGGTGAAAAAACATCACAAGATAAACAGCAAGAAATGGAACCCAAACCAAATTTGCCTGCCATCAACTCCTCAACACAAGGATCAAATGCTAACTGATGTACATACCCTGCAGTATAATGTTGATAAAAAGAACCAACCTCAGTCAACAGCTCACCATGAACAAGTGATACAACCCACTGTGACTGATCACCAGCTAAGTCAGGAGATGTCATAGCCAAAGGAGTAGAATCAATAACAACAACCGCTGAAGCATCACTCCCAAACTCCTGCTCTAAGTCATGTATTATCAAGCTGTCAACTGCAGAACCCATCGCCATGTCATGCCCATCACAACTCTCATCCCGAGGCGTCAAACCATCCCATAACTGATGACAAGCACTAGGAACCAAAGTACATCTCTGTATCATCATCTCATCAACATGGTCATCAAAGGTAAATTGATGACCATACCTCACAGTGTAATGCCGATAGAATGCGCCAATCTCAGTCAGTGGCTTAGACTGCAATCCAGATGAAACTAACTGCAATCGATCATTAAACATGTTGGAACTGACTACTACCTCCGAAGATATCACCAAGGGAGTAGTATTACCAGCAGGAACCATGCCAACTGCCGGCTCACCAACATCACACATGATCTTTGATACAACATCTCTAGTCTCCGTGCCATCAGCACTGGAGGCCACCACCATGTCAGACATATCACAACAATCTGCTGCAGCACCCAACTCAACTGAACCTGTCTCTAGTGGGAATGAACTCGATATGCCAATGTTAGTATCAAGGATGGATGCATCCCCATCTCCATTGTCTTTGACAATCTCGACCATGGACATCCTCGGATCACCAGACACCACAGCTTGTGACTGTACCGAATCTGGTAAAGACTGCAGTCGCTCTAATTCCATGGTCACCTTAACCAAATGAAACTGTGACTCCTTGAAAGCCAACTGTGTACTCTCAAGAATCTCAGAAATCACCTCGAGCTGTTGAGTAAGCTCACTCACCTCATCTTCCTTGGCCAATAATGTATCGTATGCTGTACTCCCCCACTCCATAAGATAATCTCTGTCGGCTACCAACTGCATATAATTCTGTCTCAGAATCCGAATAGCCTCCCATAAAGAGTGGATCTTTGTCAAGGAAAGATAACTGCCTCCCTGCTCATCACTAGTAGGAGAACCCCATCCATAAACTGCTAACAACTGACGAGCAGCATCGAATTCTGGCAAGCGATAGCAATGTCTCCCTCACTAACTCTCAACTGACTAGACACATGATGGCACTGGCTAGACTGTCTCCTACAAACCTCCTCTGACGCACTATCTAAAGGAGTATCCTCAAAGTTACTGGTCTCTAGAGTATTACCATCCATATCCTGCGAATCAACTCCAACGCTCATATCAACATACGGAGTATCAAAGTCTGTAGCACTGCTGTCCAACTCCTTTGTACCAAAAGAAACTGCCAAGGAAACTAAGTCTTCAAAACTGCCCACTGCATCCTCCTAGATGTCATCAATGCCAATATGATCCTAGGACTCATCTGTACACACTGCCAAATATGAAAGATCATCAACACATTCCAGCAAGAATGGTCGACTGGATATATGAACAAAGCCCATCACCGGTGTATAAAAACTAATACCAACATCGGACAAGCTGCTGGCACAAGAAAAGACAACACCGTGCAATCTGCTAATCAAATCCATGATAGCACCCAAACAATCACTGCTACCAAAAAGTGTTAAAGATCTCTAGTCAACTGAATCCCAAACGCCAATATAACAATCTCGAGTCCACAACCGTAAACTAGAATCAGTTGGTAACTCAAGCCAACTCCTCACCTGAGTAATATGACCAATACCAACTAACTCCACATACCTGTCTAACATTGTCCCTGTATCCTGGATGTGAATGCAAGATGGACTCACAACATTATCAACGACCACATATGATTTACGTGCCGCAGAAAGCTGAGAATCAGGAGTGCAAGATGAAACTAAACTCAACTCCATGCCATGCTTATCCCCATGTCTCTCCTAGTCCTGTAATGCCAATGGAGTATTCACCAAAAAAGCTTGAGTGTCCTCAAGCTCGCGAGAAAGCTTGTCAACTTCCTTCATCCTCAAGGCATCTGAATAGTCTCCGACAAGGCTAAGAAGATGGTCACAATCTGATAGAAGATGTAAATAACTCAACTTCATCGTTCCCATTCCTTCCCTAATCGCCTCTAAGTCAACACAAGAAGACTTTGCTTGAACTCCCTTATGTCTACCCTGTAACTGAATCATCCGAATGTGATCCTCTATCATATCCCGCATCCTGTCATGATGAGATAATGAAGTCATAATACTGTCTTCGCTCACCTTCAGCTGGCTGGACAAATCATGTGAAGTACTACCAGCCTCAACCTCATGTGACGAAGCATCTATCTGTGCCTGGTACTCTCAGCAAAGTCATGAATGCTCAATGTCTGCTCATCTCTACCAAGTATCTCACCATCATGCACAACAACATCCTCATAATCATCATCTGAACCCATTACGTTGTAGTCACTGCCTGTTGGAACTAAACCATCTTGAGTACCTGTGACATCACCCTCTGACGACCTGTATACAATTGTCTCAACTTGAGTATCAAGTTGACCGTTACTATCAATCTGCGTAATATCCATTCCCACTACCTTCTTAAGTATTGTGTGCCCAACATCTTCCTCCAAGCTAGTCTGATTTTTGTCCTCCCTAGATTCAGCTATATGCTGGTCACCAACTGCTGCAAACTCCTTGTAGAGGTTTCTAGATATCTCACTTATAGAGACCCCTTGTTCCTCTTTCTCTTTGTTCTGTGATGTAGTCCTCTTAAACATGGAAACCATCAATTCATTCATCCTTTTCTGACTTTCATCCAACCTTTTCAAATTTTGTTTAAGCTTCTTCATATCCTTGTCCCACTGCTTCTGGGTACTTGAAGTAAACATGATTAACTAACTGATTCAATGTCCAATCTACCCAACAGGATGGCAGGTCAATAGCTCTGATACCACTGTAATAACCCCAACAGGTTATAACTTCTTCAAACACCAAAAATCTTTATACTTCAGTTGTTTGACATTTCATCAAACACTTTGCAAGCAAGCTCTGATACCAATGTAATGACCTTGCTCAAATCCGACCTTAAAATGCTGATTGAAGGCTCGAAGAATTTTGTCAAACACTTTGCATACAAGGGGTCATATGACTGATATAACTTTTCAGATTGCTGCAATAACTCTTGTTTCGATTTGCATCAAAGAGAATGCTTACAAAAAAGACTCCAGATTGTCTAAACAATGACCTAGCATGAATGTGCAACTAATTTTGACAATATTCAATACAAATATGTGACTTAACTACTTGCAATATGCAGCTACAGCAACTAGTAATTATGATAAATACTTTGGATGCAACCTAAGATGGCATTAATGCACTTACAACCAAGTGTCATTAATATAAACACTTAGTATGCGAAATTATAACATTATTTATGCCAAAAAGAGAACTTACAGCCAAATGACATTTTGTCAAACAATTGGAATGCAAACTAATAAGCTAATCATCAACTCTAGGGTTGCAATATAGATAGTCTAAAAATTACAACGCTCTTTCAGTTGCAAAATCTTAGTCTTCCTTTGATACCAATAATGCCAAATGGCAAACAAAGACAAGTACAAGGTGAAATAATGAAGTGCTGAAGCTATATTTTGTACTCAGCTGAAAACCTACATTTCTCAGAAAATATGCCAAATGAGAAGTGAAGAACCTGATTGTGGATGGCTGTAATATTTTCCTTCAATGCTGCCCCTTCTGCTTGTTTTTTTTCCGATTTGCTTTTTCCACTTGCTTTTTCCGGATTTGCTTTTTTCGTTTTGCTTTTTTGAACTGCTTTTTCGGATTGCTTTTTCCCGAGCTGCTTTTTCGGACTACTTTTCCGGCCTGCTTTTTTTCGGTTTTGCTTTTTCAGCCTGCTTTTTTCGGACTGCTTTTTTTTTCGGTTTTGCTTTTTCGGCCTGCTTTTTTTCGGACTGCTTTTTCAGCCTGCGAACCTGCTAGAAATGACCTCCAATAATTTCGCCCCTGCTAAAATTGCCTCCTGAAATGCTGAAAATGGCCTTAGGCCCAATGATGCCCTAGCTAAAGTGACTTAAGTATCACCTCCAAATGTGCAACCTTTCAGAAGATATTTCACTTCCTCAGTTATGCTAATCCAAGGGAATTTTCGTTCCTAAAGATCAACTGACTATCTGAAACCACTTGGCTCCACAATAGACTATGTGACTGAATCACAATTTGATGTCAAGAGAGAAATAAACAACTGGATGATTAGAATGAAGCCCAGGGTGCCTATTTATTCTTTTTTCTCCACTTTCTCCAGAAGCTTCTAGAACATTATTTTATTTTATCTATTAAGTGACTTTAAAAAATATTTTATAATTCAAGTCACTTTATTAAATTAATTAAATATAAAGTTACCTTTTAATATTTATTTATTTGATAACTTTATAAATAATTAACTTAATACCACTTATTTATGTAATCAAAATAATTAATTAGTCATCCTCATAAAATATTCATTACTTTGGATAACCTAATTAATTAAATTAATTAAATCAAATTGCCTCTGAAAATGGGGACATGACACTGCCGCAGAAAAACTCCCATATTCTCCCACGAATTCAGCCACATCTCCGGATATCTCCATTTAATACATGCTTGCAGCATTTTAGAAATGATCTCCATGTATACTGCTGTTATTTGCCTCCTCTCAGAACGACTGTAAAACTTCACCACTGTTTCCAATTGTTATGCTATACATCAAGCATCAAGGCTATTAACATATTTTGTGCAGCTTGGCCAACAGGCGTACTTTTAACCTTTAGATATTACATTAATTAATGGTTCCAAGATTGGTATATATGCAGCAGCCACTATGGCATCTACTTTGGCAAAGAACCTAATACTTCCTAATGCTCTGTTGTGCATATCATTGGAGTCACCATAGAAATAGGATACCAAGTAAGACAGAAGTTCAAAATGATCGGAATTGTGAGATTGTGTGTCAATGATTATCTCAGATTCATATTTGTTTCTAGATTAGGAGAAACAAAGATATGTGCTGCTCTACAACTGTCGGCCATTTCCTTTCGATCCATTCAAGGTAATGTGAGCATGGTACTTTATTGAAACAAGCACTTTATATATGCATGTTGATGCACTATTCTCCATCCTCTATGCTAATCTTGATCAGCTAATAATTGCTCTTGTTTGTCAATGCAACTTAGAACTATCTGTGCTGCTTTAACTATATAGATTGGTTTTCATTACTTAGTGTCCGACACACTTTCTTTGATTCGACAGGCCTTTGTTTCAAACAAAGCTGCTAGCCTTGCTTAACTCTTCTTCTTCTTTGAGTCTTCTCCAAAGGGAATCTCAGAATTCTTTACTCTGATTTATCTTGAAAGTTCACCACTTCGCAAATATTTGCTTCTTAAATCTTATTCGAGTCTTTTAAATGTTGTGGCCTTTTTCTTTGGCCATCATATGTTGCTCAAACTGTCAGTCATTCTGTACATATTTGCCATCTTTGTAGTTTGCTTGAATTTGCGGGAGTAAAAGCCAGTGTTCCAGACACTGATACATATTTCCTGAAGGTTTCCACATTTTTTTAATCTGGGCATACGTTCTGAGTATGCATGAACTTCATCATATTTTCTGAGTTTTTTGGGTGTGGATAATATGCCTTTTGCCTCAAAATTCCATTCCTGGAAATGAGGACTGCTGGTATATTGTGAGCTCAAGACTTTGAGATGGCCAAGGGTTAGGAAATATGCTGGAACAATGAGCATACATTACAATTTTCAGAATGATTATGAAATAAGAGTAAATTCCAAATGATAGTGGCCATTTAAACAAACACTCTGACTATCTCAGATTTAGGACACTTCAGCAGGTCGCCTCTGCTGATTGGGAAGCATTATAAAACTATCTACAACCCTTCATTATACCACAACTTCAAAGTGATTAAAAACAGATGACAAATACTGCTTGTACCCTATCACAGCAAATTTCTCTTCAATCACATCCCAGCCTCGGTTGTTGAAAAGATCCCCAGACCTGTACATTTCAAGCTAGTGAGTATGAAGATTCTCCCCCTGGCATGACATTTGGGAATTTGAATATTGCAAAAATGTAGAGTTCCATCATATTGCATAAGCAATTTTTCTTAAATTAGAGATATGGCTAATAATGAAGGTATATATGACAATGCCTTGCAGTCTAGTGATGTTGAGAAGCATTCATATTACAATCGGATTATCCTTTGGAAGATACAATGATGCTATTCAACTTGATCCTGGGCCTTGGATACATTCAGAATTGAGAACTTCAATTAAAGCAAGTCCCCATTGGAAAAGTGTGGTTTTGACTACACACTCAACAAGTAAGTACAAAATAAGGCATGTTTCCAAAGTGCAAAAAGTAGCAAAGAGAAGAATTATAAAAATTGAAGAATTAGAAGGAACCATTCAGTTTTGGAAAAGAAGTAAGAGTACTCTACACTCGACCGAAGGCAAATAAGCTAAGTTTCAAAGGTATCGGAAAAACACCAAACAGCAACGCACCTAAAACATTAAATAGGAGAGTTGCGAAAGGTGAGATATTGGTCATTTCCTCAACTCATTAAAGAGGTAGTTGTTCCTTGAGGCCTCTAGAGCTTATTAACCAAAACACAAATAAGTGTCGGGAAAATGTTATTTCTGCTATGCTTGAGCTTAAAAGGTATGAAATTAAGTGGTACGAATTGCTCTTAAAGTTGCATTTAATTCAAATAAGGTCATTTACCCACCATAGTAATGGCAAATATAGACATTATCATCCTAATAGGCCGGATTTGCTCATCTTTCCACACCCTACTCGAGTGATGCGAGATATTCAAAATTTAACAGTTATATTCAAATCAAATAAAAGATTTGATGGGCGCTTCTTCCATGAAATCTTACAACAGCACTATCTCTTTTCTATATATGAACTATTCTAAGTTTTTGTAATTCATGGCATTAAGAACTGAGATGCAAAACAAGTTGCTTGGTCTGGTGAGCAAATTGAAGGATTTAACAGAAACTTCTTTCCGTTTTTACGATCTATCTAAGCATCACAGAAGATTGAATTCCTAGCCAATTTACCCAATCACAAAGAGACTCAAGTGGAGTGGTCTGGTTGAAGCTGCGAGATTCCCTATGGCCATCCAAGCCCTTGAGTTAGTTTAGGAGTGCATTGCCCAGTATGACCACACGACGAAATAGATAAAGAAGTTGGATGATGCCAGATAGAGATGAATTATGTGATATCGATTTTTGATCATCCGCCTCCATGTACAATGAAACAAGAACTCGAGGGAGAGATGATATTCTAAGTACTTGGTTTCAACCACCACGGAGTTCAAAACGTAAGTTGCCTAAGACCCTGTTTGGAATTAATTTGAAAAGAGAAATTGTGGATATATTGATTCTGTTGTTAAGATTAAATGGACAAGATGAGGCGTTAAATTTCATTGAACATCACTTCTTTTTTATCCATGTTGTATGTGCTGAAGGACAATATTTAAATTGGGCACACATATTGTGTGATGAATTGACAAGCTGGATCAACTCAACTAGGGCTTTTAATTAGTTTTACATGTCTTCCTATCTCATTTATGCCCTAACAACACATCACTTATGGCGAGGCTTACCCTATAATGAAGATTTTGATGAGTCCACCAAAGTGTATGAGTATTATCCTTGTCTTTAGCTAGAAAGAACCTATGAACAGTTTGTAAAGATAAATGATGATTTCACTATGAGATTGTGTAGGAAGCTTCAAGCGTGTCCTGAAAGAAGATTTTGGTTTTGATGGTTTTACCCAAGTATCCAAACAACAGAGTCGTGCTAATTGAGCTTTCCACGCAAATGCTTGAAGTAAACACTCTCTGTGTTGGTAACAAAAGAGTTGGAATCCCCTTTCCAATTGAGATAGGATCTTATTGGTGTGCATCAACATTTGAAGCAAAGAACCTCGTTAAGGCAAATCAAATTCGAGCTCCCTCACAATACCTAAACTAAACAACTAGAAGGGAAACTACTCTACCCTTTGGGCCAAATGGTCCAAAACAAACTCTGCCCTAAAGAGCGGAAAGAAAACTACCTACTAACTGAAACCAAACCCACTCTATGTACAAAAGGGCTTTGAACGGAATCCTAGGCTTGGAAACAATGCTTGAGGAATTGACCATTAACAGGCAACGAAACATCCCTGCCAGTGAATGTCTTAAGTTTGAATGCATTGTCCCCAATAATCTCTCAAATCTGAAAAGGACCCTTCCATAGTTTGTCAAATTTATTATGCCGTTCTTTCTTTTCATGGGCTTTGTCCCAATATAAGACCAAGTCAGAGATCCTGAAGGCCTTGTTTTGTGCTTTTCTATCAGACCAACACTTTACTACCCCTTGATGTTTAGCAAATTTCTCTAGGGTTTCGTCTCTTTTTTCATCTAATTGCATCAATTGAGCCAACCTAACTTGGAATCTGTCTTCGTTCTCATCATAGTATTCTTGCATGAACCTTAAAGTTGGGATTTTCAATTAAATCGGGAACATAGGATCTTGTCCATAAACCAAATGATAAGGAGTGATTCCTATGGACTCTTTAACTCTTTTTCTATCTACCCACAGAATGTATCTTAGTGGTGTGTGTCAATCTCTTAGGTTCCTGTCTAAAAGTTTTCCAATCACAGTCAAAATGTTCTTGTTTGTGGATTCTGCTAGGTCATTCCCCTGGGGATAGTAACTTGATGAAGATTTTAAAATGATCCCATGGTTGAATGCCCACTTATGAAATTCCAAAGAAATGAAAGCAGAACGACTATCATATACAAAAGCAGCAAGACACCCAAACATGGTAACGATTCTTTCCTCTGAAAATTTGATGACAATCTCAGCAGTCCAATTCTTGAAAGCTTGAGCTTCTGACCACTGAGTACAGTAGTCAGTTGTGGTTAGAATATAATTGTGTTGTGCCAAGGTAGGTGGGTTAGAATATACTTGTGTTGTGCCAAAGTCTTTATCGATGTACAGAGGTCTCATCTCAACAAGTTGGATTCCTCTGTCTCTTTATCGATGTTTGGGAAACATGACAAGTCTTTAAGTGCTCATGAGTGTCTTTGAACAAAGTTGGCCAATAGTATCTGGCTCTTAATATCGAACGTCTCATAGCCAAACCTAATCCATGTCTTCTTCCCTATTTATCATGAAAATGTTCCAAAATATTTAGAGTATCATCTTTTCTGACACATCTCAAATATATCCCCTCATCATTATGTTTGTATAACACTGCTACTTGCAACATGTATCTTTTGCTCTTGAATTTCAATGCCCGCTTCTATACCGGATTCAAATGTGAAGGGCATTAGTGATTTAACAAATAATTGATTATGTCCTGGTACCACTTCGAGGTGCACATCCTCCAATTCGTAAACTTGTTGCACAAGTCCAGGTCCCTTTGATGCCATGGTCTACGTCAATTGTTGTCCTCTGACCAATTTTATCGGTTGAATTTCTAATGTCATATTCCTGGATAGTGGTGACCCACTTTACTCTTCTCTCTCTAAGTTGATTTAACAAATAATTGATTATGTCCTGGTACAACTTCGGGGTGCACATCCTCCAATTCGTAAACTTGTTGCACAAGTCCAGGTCCCTCTGATGCCATGGTCTACGTCAATTGTTGTCCTCTGACCAATTTTATCGGTTGAATTTCTATGTCATATTCCTGGATAGTGGTGACCCACTTTACTCTTCTCTCTCTAAGTTCGTTTTGCATTAAAAGAGTCTTCACTGCTATGTCAAGCACAATTGCATGTACTTTGCTTCTCAAGATGTAATACCTGAACTTCTTCATTGCCTTCACCAAGGCATAAGTGTGTTTCTCTACATTTGGATAATTCAATTGGGCCTCCCCGAAAGGTGCACTCATGAATGCTATCGGATGCTATTCATCTACCTCATTCTTCTGTGTTTAAATGATCACACACGCTTGATCTGAGGCAAAAGAATAGCCTCTCATAATCTAGGCTTATTAGAACTAGTGCATTAACGATAGTGATGGAGCCCTAATTTATAAAATTAGGATCTCCATTTATGTACACTTTTAAAGCCATATCACTATCAATTTTATCTTTTAGATCATTACCCTTGTGGCTATTACAATAGATTTTTATCTGATCGATATACTTTCGTCCTATATTTCCAAGTTACATTTCCAAACTTCACACACCATTTGTCTTTTGTAAATCTAACTCTAAAAAGGCCATCCTTTTCACATGAAATCTTATACAATTTTGCTCAGTCATATAATTCTGCATCACATCCAAATTTACAAATTGTTCGTCCATGGTATTCTCCAGCCAGCAATACTTGGATATAAGATTGAAAAGATTCCTCTTACTACTTTTCACATATCTGAAGAAACTGTACAGCATGCCTTTATCTCTCTAAGATACACCTGGAACTCTGGAATAACAATTGTTTAAAAATCATAACAGATGACAACAGAGGTGGAGTTCAGAGTATGTACAGTTTGGTAACACTACAGCAATGATGTGAAAACTTTAATCCTATCAACAGAGTCTTAGGGAACTATGTATATTGGAATATCCAGTCGATAATTATTTATCAGGCAGCAATAAATACCATTTTTAGAAGTCAACACAGAACAAACCATGTCATGTGTACACTAGTGAAATATACATGGAGTCATGAACCGTGACTTGTGAGATAGCTGCAATCTTTGTAGACAAGCACAATATGGATAAATTGCATGTCATGGCAGGAAGTGTGATTGATCTACAAAGAAGTTAGCCCAATCAAGCATTCAAATATATTCACAGAAACAGTAATAAAAGATGTACAAAGTTATATGTTGTGGAGTTGATTCAATCTGCCTGCATACAGGAGTTACACAACACAGAAACAAATAACATACACACAATGGTATCAATCCTAATAGGCGTTGATTGAAAGATAATGAAATAGATGAGTTAGAAGCAAATATGTTGTACAGGAAGCAAAAGAAACTAGATGACAGTGAAGAGGACTTCAAACGAAGGAAGTGCCCTAAAAGGAAATGGACAAGCAGGCCAACGTGTGTGAAGTGAAAAATATTGGGATGAATACAAAAGTGAAAAAATATGCAGATCGACCACCTTCTCATTCCCGTGAAACACAATCAATCATTGGAGATTTATAAATGAAGACTTTCCTAGTATCACCTGAAAGCATGGATGGACTTACTACTGGAATCAGACATGTATCCTGTCTGTGTGTTTGTTGGAGTTGGGCATTTGAGTTCTTATCGGAAATGTATTGTTGGCAATCCATCTCAGCGTAGACACTGCTGGGAATCTTATGCAGCTAGAGACAATGGCAAGAAGGAAATCTGGCACGTCCATGCACGCCTGAAAGCTTCTAAATATGCATGTGCGGCATTTGTGTTGTGGACACCTGTAGTTAATAGTTTGACCATATATGCAGAAATCACAATAAGAAGACATCCAGTGGTAATTGACGGTGATGAACTTAGATGGACATACTGTATACGTCTAGCAGAAGACAGTTAAACCCGATGGCAGCAGATGTTAATGAAACCCAAATGAAATAAAATATATATATCATATACATCGCAGGAAAGAAGTGTGGCACGAGGTAATCAATTGAAGGCTCAAACTAGTATTAATGACCATCTATGTCAGAAATGGGTGCCGTCAGGAGTAACTTATTAAGGATGTGATTAATATCAAAGACCTCTATCATTACAAGTTCAAAGCAATTATAAAGTGGTCCGATGCAATGAAGGTTAATAATCTTACAAATTAAAATTTGAAATTTGGTTATGTGCCGGCAATTTTAAAATAAATCTGAAGAGGTGCGATTTAATGTTTCTAAATAAAATGACTTTTCATTTGAAAAGTCACGTCTCCTTATATCTAAAATATAAATAAGGGGAAAGCTATTTGTAAAAGGAAAGATATCAAAAACATTCATTCAGATATTCACAGGAAGAGATAAAATATTTATTATTTTGTATGGAGAGATCAGGACAATATTGTGATTTTGTAATAAAGTCCATTATTTTATTTTTTTAAATAAAATAAAATGTGTTTTGTTTATTTCTAAAGCGTGGAGATTTAAAACTGCAGGTGAATCGTCCTTCATAATTATATTTTAAAATTTTATGATTTTGTTATCAAATAAGTGGACAAGGTCAATTAGCATTTTAAAATTGATCATCATAGGTGTTGTAAAATATTTTGTTTCTGCAGCTGTGTCCAGTTTGTCTCAGTAGAGTTAAAATTCAATCTGGACTAATTTAAAGATTGCATTATAATTGGTCTATCACATCTGGATTATTGAAATTGTTGGCAGTATAAGTGCACTGAACATTATGAAGTTGTACGTAAAGTTTCACCGAAGTTGACTCTATCGCCCAGATGAGCAAAGGCACTGGTCTTTTTATTGAAGTTAGAAAATCTATATATTCCTCCTGCAAGCATCAAATTTATTATTATTCAATTGTTCAAAACATTTAACCATTATCCAACATTTCAGTTTCATTCTGATCGAGTTCAAGGACCTTGCCAGCTGAGGAACTCGCCAAGTTTAAATTCGCTATGGAAAAAACTTTGAACCGAGCAGTCAGTGTTCAAGGTGAAGGTTAACCTACCTGGGTGTAGCGGAGCCCAAAGTGCAGGGGAATCTAAGCGATTTCCGTTCGTTGGCCAGAACTGATTGAGAAGTCCTATCGGAGAAGTGGCAGGCTCTTGGATTTCCAATCTACAATTTTGGGAACCAACAGATAGCATGCTTTATTTCTTCAAATGCCTTCTTGGTTGTTGGAGTCCAATCCATTTTTGCATCTTTCTTTAACATGTCATTCATCGTCTTTACAATCTTTGCGAATGCGGATATCAACTTTCTCATGAAGTTGATCCTTCCAAAGAATGATTTGAACTCTTTCTTGCTAGTTGGTATGCCAAGTTTGGAAATTGCCTCCACTCTCTTTGGATCTATCATGATACCCCTTTATGAAATTACATGTCCCAAAAGTTTTCCCTTGGTGACTCCAAACATACATTTCTTCAGATTCAAAGAAACTTTGAACTTTCTACATCTCAGGAAAACCTTCCTCAAATCCAAAGTGTCGTCTTCTCTATTTTTCGAAAATTTTGTGATGTTGTCCATGTAAATGATAATGCGCTTGTCTTTACGTCCTTGAAAGCATAATCCATGGCCCTTTCAAATGTTGCACCTGCGTTGATCAGGCCAAAAGGTATCCTCTTGTATGCGAATGTTCCCCACTTTGCGGTGAAAATCTTTTTTAACCTATCTTCTTCTTCAACAGTCGCTTGATTGTACCCCGAATACCCATCCACAAATGACATCATCTGTGCTCCATTTACAACTTGCAAGACCTCATCTAGTGATGGCAATGGATAATTATCATTTTCTAATGCTCTGCTCAAATTCCTAAAATCGACACATAACCTTGTTTCTCTAGTGTTCTTCCTAACTAGGACGAGATTGGTGACCCACATTGAATGTCTCACTAGGAAGATGATTCGCACATTTAGCGGCTTCTTACTTCTTGGAATATCAATGGTTCTAACAAAGGATTCACTGGCCTTTGTTGCTGCCTGAATAGCTTACTTCCTTCCTTCAGTGGAATTGTATGTGTGATGATGGAAGGATCATATGTTTTCAAATCTTCATATCCCCAAGCAATTACATTTGGAAATTCCCTCATCAAACTTAGTATATCCACCTTCTCCTTAGGTGTACAAACTCTCCCAGTGTGAACTATTTTGGAACAATCCTTTGTTCCCAAATTTACCTTTTTACATTCATCACGCCCTGTGGGTTGATATGGGACCTTGTTGAATTGGTCTATGTCGAATATTCTTTCTAGCTCAAGCATTCCCTTTGGAATAGTATTTGTCTTCAAGCTCATAATTCCTTCTAAATTGATTCTTGCTTCTTCATCCACTTCACCATCAATGTTTTGTGCTATGAAAACATCTGAATTGGTCAAGAAGTTGAGGATATGTCTATCATCTTCAAACACCTTGAAGTTCTTGACATTATCTAGTACTGATGGGACCAATGCTAACTCAACTCTAAATTTCTTGAAGCGTTCCAACTTAATTGGTGCTAGTGAGCTTGTAGCCTATGTGAGTACATTAGCCACCTGATTATTTGCTCTATAGCTAAACTTAATATTAAAGGCATCAAAGTCCTCTATCAAATCCCAAACTCTATTTCTATACCTTTTCAATCTCTTGTCATGGCAAGCAAACTTTTGTTTTACCTGTTCAGTTACCAAATACAAATCTCCACGTACATTAAGTATCTTGGCACCTTTCTTCATACTGCACAACAAGCCTAAAATCAAAGCTTCATATTCTGCCATATTGTTAGTGCATGGGAATTGCAATCTATGTGCCTCCAGATACATTGCCTCTATCGGGTTGACTAACTCAAATCCGGCTCCAGCCCCTTGCTTAGTTTTGGAGCCATTGAACCTCTGAGTCCAATACTTCATCACTTTCTTGATAATCCTTTTGGGAACCCTTCGACTTGTCTGATCATCATTTTTCTTCACTTCCAAGTTATGTGGTGTAGTTTGGTTCTTTGTTTCACCCATCATGCTACTTTCTACTTCATCAACTTGTAGAGTTTCAACCTTCTGTTTGTCATTTTGATCATCTTGTTTTAGTGCCCCTAGGACTCTTTTTTCTACTTGTTCTAAGGCAATTGTGCAGAAGGAGCAAGATAATTCTGAATGGAAGTCATCGTGGATTTGCAACAATTGGGCAATAATAAGTCTCTCAATGATGCTTGGTTACCCAACTCTACTCCTTGTTGTACAGCCCTAATCACAAAGTTATTAAAATTCTCAAACATGCCTTCACCATTGTCGGAGGAAGCGTCAGGATCCAACTCAATCAGGATCTCAGTGGAATCCCTCCCTTTACTTATGATATCCAAAGTCAGCACCTCTGCCTTCTTAGGTCTATAGATGTTCATACTTGTCTCTGCAAACAATATTTCATTTGATTCCCCATCCTCAGTAACTGCCAATCTCAACCTTGAGGTGCTATCAATTTTGATTTGGTTGACGAGTCCCCTCCACGGGAGCCAGGTGTGAGAAAAGTCAATTGCCATGTATCCATTCAACCTTCTAGCCCAATCCCTACCTAGGATAAAACCATAGGTATCGGCCACATCTACCACTAAAATATCTACCATGTGTTCCATCCTCGGATTGGATGCCAACTGCATGTGTATGTTGTGTAGCTCACTTACCACCAGCACTTTCGTCTAATCATATTGGATAACCCTTTTATTTGATCCCAAAGGTGTCATTCCCAAATTTCTACAAATGGTCAAAGGCATGACATTACTCGATGCTCCTGAATCTATCAAACAATTATGTTGGCTCATCTTTCCCTTGATAATATACCATTGGTGTCTTATGTACTTGCTTCCACTTCACTCTGAATTTTGTCGGTTGAACTACTTCTTCTACCTTCACCATTTCCTTATTATTGTCGGGTCTTGACTCCTTTGAGTCTGTTGTTCCATCGGCATTGATCCTTGAGCCACATAAACTGGTTGAGGCCCTCGCTATCTATTGAAATTACTAATGTCGCCATATGCAATCTCTTGTGTAGAGTCCTCCATCTCACTATATGAAATCCCTTAAGATGAATTTGTTGTGTTCCCACCTGAAATGTCTTGGATCACATGCACTGAGTTAGGAGGAGGCCTCCCTTGAGTATGTGTTATTGCACTTTGAGTGTGAGACCCTTCTGATTTGTTATCCTTCATTGTTAAGGAATGTATCTCTAATTTCCATTATCTTCAACAATTCAAACAAAGGGAGACTGATTTTGATCTTCTTCATCGCCTCTGTTACACTTTGTCCTAATCTTTTCAACTCGTCATTATTCATAGCATTGTTCCATGTTCTTCCTCTATTTGCTTCTTGTGTTGATTGGACACTTTGTGATCCTTGAACATCTTGATTGTTTTGTTTTGTACCTTGTTGAAAACTCTGTTGTCCACTTCCATTGTTATGGTTGCTATGTCTGTACTCGGCTGCATCCCTTGAAGGATTTGGTACATTACTTGCATTGAGATGTGGAGGCGTATTGAAATTGTTCGAAGGTATGGAGGACATGAAAAGGTCCCTCATTCCTCTTATTGTTTCTTTGATAAAACCTTGCATTGCTAGCTAGTTGCTGAAATGTTCGGTTCCCACCTGTCCCTTGAACTAGAACAGGGTCGACCAAAGGTGGGAAAGAAAAATCCAACCCATTGCTATATCCATTTTGATCTAATACCTCGCTAACTGGCCCGTTGGCTGACTTGGGAGGAAATTTCCCTTGGTATTCTTCATATGCTTCAAATTCTGGTGGAAATGAAATCTCCTCAAAAGTCAACAATTAATCATATCCAAAGGATGGGACAATTTCATACCCCATGACCTTAATATCTTCCTGATTGATTGACTCATCTACTATGTTCTGAAACAGGTTAGATCCCTCTTGAACACAGCACATCCTAACTCCGAATGTTGATCAATCTCATGGAATCTGCAATATTTAGACATGGTGGACTCAACTAGAAATATTATGTCAATAGGCCTACTATCTGCTAAGCCTTGATTACAAAGTGGTGACACCACATTTTCATTGTTTGGGCTTGTGTTCCATGTCCTCTTTGGTTAGACTGATTGTGATATCCTTGATCTTGTGACTGGCCGCTATCTTGATGATTGTTATTTTGATTGTTCCTTTAATAACCACCACCTTGGGTGTTTCTTTGATAGTCTTTGTCCTGATAGTTCCTTTGGTATCCACCCTGATTTTGATAATTATTTCCTTGATTACCTCCTTGATTGTTCCTCTGGAAAGATTGGAGTTGATTGTTTTGATTTCTCAAATAAGCAACTTCCATGGACAGCTTCTTGACTTGCTCGATCAATTCCTTCATTTCATCATTTTCTTCTTGCGTTCTCGTGGCTGAACTTGCACTTTGCAGATAAACTTGCATTGGCGGTGGTACCTGAGACAACGGAGTTTTCGGATGTACCACAAGCTATTGTGAGGTTCTCACACCATCGCCCCAAATTATTTGGGGACCCCTTTTTTTATCGCCTTGGCAAATTTTTGGGTTGTCCAAAATTTTTGAGTTTTGAAAATTTCACACTTTGGCACCTTCAAGACAAATGTGGGGAGGCTTAGCTTATTTTCACCCGGCTTCGCTTGATTTTCAGAGCCACCAATTTCATCCTTAGGCTGGACAAAATTTTAAAGAGCAATATTTGGCAGGATAAAATGGTAAATTTGTACTTAGATGTTTTTTTTTTAAAATCCGGATATAAATGTGTAAATTTGAATAATCTTTCATAAAGGAAAATTTTGTTAGACTTAAGTTTTGGAAAATCTCAAATTTTTCTTTGGTGAAAATTTTAATTTTGTTGAAATGAGGCTAAATTGCAAAAATCAATTTTTGGCTCTAGAAGAAATTTTATTTTATTTTTGTCAAAATTTCTAATTGGCATAGCAAAATCAATTTGGAAAAAAATTGCAAAAAATTGGCTTTAATAGATTAAAATTGCCTTGAAAAACTTTTGCCTTTAATGAAATTGGTAATTTAATATTGAAAAATGGCTTTTGGTTAGCCAAAATCCAATTTTAATGACGTATTAATTTCTAAATCCTCATTAAATGGAAATATTTAGCATCTCCAAGGCACCATTTAATTTCCTTTTGCAATTTAGAACTAATTAGCAATTTTAAAAGGCAATTTTCATTTTAGCAAAATTAATATTTAGCTAAATATTTAATTGTGGGCTATAATTTTTGCATTAATTATTGTTTTTCTTGCTCCCAGGGTCCAAGTCGGCTAGCTTGGGGGAAGTAAGAAAGTTGGGTATAAGAGGAGGCCTCTCTCCCATTTCTTCCTCACTTCTCACTTCTCCTTCTCAAGGCATTGGTGATTTTGCAAGAGCAGATCTGCACTCTTCTTGCTTGGCAAATTTTGTGGAGGGGGAAATTTGTGGGAGCCGAATTTGTGGGGGCCGAAATTTGTGGGGGCCAAAATTTGTGGGAGCCGAATTTTGTGGGAGATAAAATTCTGATTTTTGCAAGAAGTTGTGATTTTTGCCCTAGGTTGGGTAGACATGATAAATTTCTAATTTGCAAATGGATTTGAAGTTCTTGAGGTCTAGTCCTAATTTCGAAAATTCGTTGTACGATTATTGGCTAAGGTGAATTTTTATCATCTAGAGTTGTAAAGGGTCCTTAAGCTGACATCCTTCTTTCGTTCTAGTCTAAGAATTGCTTCACTTGGTTCTACTTGCCTTTTGGTCCACCACTCTACCATCCCATAATAGGGCGATGAGTATGGAGGATGTTAGTGCAAGTAAGAATCCCAAGTGGACAAACACTAAGAAAGACAAAGAGAATATGATGCCCAAAACACCCTCCTTGAAAATGAAGAGAATAACCGACACCAATATCAATGCAGTGGACATGATACGGATGAAGGACAGACTAAAGGAAGGACAATCCACCTTGGCTATTGGTAAAGGTAATTTCAAATCATTTAGAGTTGAAAGGGGTACTTAAGCGGATTTCTCTCTTTCGTTCTAGCCTAAGGATTGCTTCCCTTGGTTCTACTTGTCTTTTGGTCCACCACTCTACCATCCTGTAATAAGGCAACGAGCATGGAGGATGTTAGTGCAAGTAAAAATCCCAAAAGGACAAACACTAAGAAAGACAAAGAGGATATGATGCCCAAAACACCCTTCTTCTCGAAAATGAGGCGAATAACTGATACCAATGGCGGCACCATAAAAGGATATAAAAAAGACAGTTGCACATCACAGCCCAAGCGTCAACACTTCTATTTCAACCATGATGAGCGACATTGGGGTGGCACTTGATTTTGAGGATATCAAAGAAGAGGATGTCAATGAGATGGATTTTGGATCGAGGTTGGATGAGTTAGGAAAGGTTTCCATCAAGAAGAAGCATCTAAGCACCCTTTCCTCTCTCGGTGCTTTTATTGGATTTGCGAAGTAATATGAGAAGGATCACGAAAGGATACTACAAGTAGCGAGCAGCGTAGCGAAGTCAGCAGAACTCAAGGCAAAGCACACACCTTGTCCTCCTATGGAAGAAGTTAACAAAAGGCTAGCTAAGTTCATTTGAAAATGAAAAAAAGGGAAGATTTATATTAGAAGATCATTTGATGTAAGCCCAAGTGGCAATTTCCCTTTCTTCTAGAATAGGACAAGTATCTATTTTTGATTGGCCACCATTTTGGTGCCTTCTCATTGGTTGCCACTTTTTGCACTTTTTTCATTAGTCCATTAATGAGGTGGCAGCTTCTCATTGGCCGATGGGGTGGCAACCCTAATTAGGGTTTTGAGGATCCAATCTAGATCGTTGATCTTGTTTTGATCTCCACCTTCCGTTGTATTTTTGGCCCCTATATAAGGCCATTTGCTCTCATTTGTAAAGTGTTGGAAAAATTGTTGCGAAGATAATATCAAAATTGCTCTCTTTTTCTTTGTTGCGATTTGCATGTTGATTAAGAACATTAGGTATTATTGCATGTTTTCTACTTCCACTTACTTAGATTTCCTTTCAAGTTGTTGAAGCAAATTTCATTTCAAGTTGTTTAAGTGAGAGTAAAGTAGATGGATAGTTGTATGGTAGCATTGGTAAATGTTTGATAGGGATCAATACTAGACCACTAGCATCCTAGCGGCTAGTTGGGAAGCTTTGTGTGGTAAACTAGTTTATTATTCCTTTGAATCATTGCACCTGTGAAAGTGAGGCCACTGATTAGCTCTCATTAGGTTCGATCCCCGTCCATTTGCTAACCTTCCATTCATAGGAATAGGAGTAGAATAGTGAGTAGTTGGGTAGTCAAAGCTTAGAGAAGTAAGTTAAGCGATAGAACTCATCCATTCACCTTCCACCACCACCGCTTTCCATCAACATCATCACTGGTAGACACATCCTTCATCACCACCACCATCAACATTATCTGCCACCCGCACATTTCACAAACCAAACCACCATCACCTTCATCCCACCAAAGTCCAAGTCATCCTTTAATGAATCGCGTTAAGGCCGCCTACGTGATTACTAGCAAGTCACATCGATAAAACTAAATGAGTATCAAACGGTGTAAGAAACATTGAAGTTATGTCTCATGAGCATTAACTTTTCAAGAGAGGAGTTGCATGTTTGATATCCCATATCGAATATTCAAATCCTAATATGTTATGTAAGTGATACAAACTCACATCAACATCAGTTGGCTTGTAGGTGTCTGGTACATAAGTTGTGGAACTAGATTGTTCGAATACCTAGCGTTTGGGGGTCCCATCCCTTGTTGGCCCCATTGCTTCCCTATTTCAATTGCTTTAGTGTAAGCTCCATTCAACGTTGTGGGAGTGGGATTCGCTATACTTGTAAACATAGTTGTCTCACTGTCTAAGGCATTGTAATATGCTTGCAAAGCACCTACTCTTGCATTGTGTAAGGGGCTTACAATCTTGTGTAGGCCTTGTGGAAATGATTGTTGAAGGAACTTATTGATCCTTTATCGTGTCTCATGATGTCCACAACCATCCTACGCAAGTCCAATGGTGTGGTGGGCATGCAAAATTTTGTAATAAACGCTGCTTTGAGTTGAATCCATCCTGTTTTAAATGACACCGGCAGATTGACGAACAAGTAATAAGGTTCCTCCACCAATGAGTAAGTGAAAACCCTGTATGCTACATCCTCATGTAGAATCCTTCTGTTGCACAATGCATCTTCAAATACTTTGATATGCTCCTCTGTTGTACGATTGGGGTCATTAACAAGGAACTTGGAGCAGAATCCCACCAGATTTTTTGGTAAGTCATGATATTGTTGAAATGAAATGGGCGAGGCATTGTTTTGAATCCATGGTGATTGAGCCATCATTGCTTGATTGACTTGAGCTTGAACTGGCTAACTACTTGAGGAGCTAGCCAAACTTGAAGTATTAGCTACCCAATGATTCCTTGCTTTCCTGTGAAATTGCAACTCAACTGAATCCTCTTCTTGGTGTGGTGTAGATCTCAGTACCCTTTGCCTCCTATCTAATTGTAATTTCTCAAAACTTTTGGGGGAGAAAGACCTAATTCTTCTATTCAGCTTAACTATAGTTCAAACCCGATTGATTTTGCTAGTTTGAATTTTCCTCAAGAGTGGCCTGAGCTTGTCTTTGTGCTTTCTTTTCCCTTTCTAGTTCTCTTTTATGTTCCAACCTTTTCTGAATTCTCCTTTCAATAGCTCATGTTTTCTTTTACTCTTGATTCAATACGTCAATGGTGTCCAAATACTCTCTAGTATTCTCACTTTCTTCCCAAGTTGTTGAGCACAAAGTGGCTACAATATGATCTTGAAGCATTCCCCAAGTTGCTTTAAGTTAATTTGATCTAGGAAGCACCATCCTTCATCATAGTTAACTAGCAACAAGTCCTCAAACAAAAACATTATCACGCCCTCCTTCTAGCACCAAATAATGTTGATGGTGCAACGATGGAAGGTGCATGTTCAAATGACTTATACCTTTGATGATTTTTCTTAAATGAACTTCAAATCAGCCCTCCTTCTAACACCAAATAATGTTAATGTTAGTTTTGTACCACTACATAACATATAGCAATTAAATACTTGATATGGAATATCAAACACTCAATCACTCTCTTGAAAAGTAAATACTCATGAAGAACAGGAGAAAAAATCCAAGGTTCCTTACACCTATGGATACTAAATCAGTTATATTAATGGGATTTGTTGGTTAATCATGTAGGCAGGCTTACGTTGTTCTTTTAAGGATGTTGGACTTTTGTTGTGATGGTGATGAATCTAGCCTTGCAATGTATAATAGCGCCAAATGATGTTGATGGTGATGATGGAGGGAATGTCCACCAAAAATGCTTCTAATTTTCAAACTTTCTTCTTGAATGAACTCCAACTACTAAACTACTTGCTACTTTACCTCTACTCCTATGAATGGAAAGATTAGCAAATGGACGGAGATCAAATCTGAAGAAAACTTACTAGCGGCTCTACCTCCATAGATGCAATGATTCAAGGGAAAAAGACTAGATTACCACGCAAGGCTTCCTAATCAGCTGCTAAGATGCTAGTGGCCTAGTTTATAGATCCCTATCAAACATCCACTAATATCACCATACAACTATCCATCTATTCTTACTCTTGCTTAACAACTTTCTTGAAATGAAATCTACTTTAACAACTTTAATGGAATTTAACTCTAACTATTGGAAGTAGAAACCATGCAATAACACCAAGTGTTCTTAATCACCACGCAAGTCACAACAATGAGAAAGCAAAGCAATTTTGTTATTATTTTAAGCAACAATTTTCTTCAACCCCTTACAAATGAGAGCAAATGACCTTAGATAGGCCAAAATTACAACCAATGGTAGAGATTAAGAAGCAAAATCAATGATCCAAATCGAATCCCAAAAACCCTAACTAGGGTTGCCACCGCATCGGCCAATGAGAAGATGTCACCTCATCAATGGACCAATGAAAAAAGCAAAAGTGACAACCAATGAGAAGGCACCAAAATCCAATCTCATCCAATCTCAATCCAAACTCTATTTCATTGACATTCTCCTCTTTGATATCTTTAAAATCAAGTGCAGCCCCAACATTGCTCATCATGGTTGAAATGGAAGTATCAACACCTAGGCAGTGTTGTGCAATCTCATTCTGTATCTCTTCAAGTATCCTTAATCTGATAGTCAAGGCAACATACCAAGACTCCATTGTACTCATTCCTCCTTAATTCTTTCCAAATATCTACCCGGTAGCCCAATAAATGCCCGTAGCCTGAGAATGGCTAAGTCCTTGACTGGAAGGAAATCCTTCCACTCCCCTTCAAATGTTCTAAATTTGTTTCTAATAGCCACCAATGACTTGAATGTCAAGATAAAGGAAGGCAAGAATTTTTGCCCATCTTGAATTATATCATTGATCCAATCTTTGATTTCGCTCAACTGAGCCAATATCTCTTCTGTGTTGGTCCCACTGTCTTGCAGAAGGGCTGCCTAATGCAACTATTGGATTGGCTGGCAATCTCTCCAATACTTGTTTTTGGCCTACAATTTTACAATCCTTTCGTTTGCCTTCCTCAACCTTTCTCTAATTGGAGCCATGCCTTCCTAGATCTCCTCACATTTCATGTTATCTGTGATTCTTCCCAAGTTATGCTCTACTCTCATACTCCCGGGCTACAATCTCATCCACTACCGTGCTAACCTTTGGTATAGCAATCTTAACTTTTTAGTGAATCTCATCATCACTCCTAATTACCTTTACCACCGCTTTTGCAATTTGTTTCTGTTTCTCACTATCCTCCTATTCCACTAACCCTTGAATATCTTCAACAGTTCGGACAGTCACCACCTCGCCTCTTGGCATAAGCATTTGCTTTAACCATAGCAATGCAGTGCATCTCCCCAAATCTGGATTCGGTTCAACTAGCAAAGCATCACCAACGGCCTCAGGCGCTTGGCTTATTTCCTCAATATCAATTGGCCTATCCTCTTCTTCACTAGTGACTGTCATACCATCTCCATGTTGGTTCTCCAAAAGAGGAGAGTGGTCAGTACTATCACTGCAACCACTTGATTCCTAATCAGAACTCACCTCTACCAAGACCCTTTATCCACTTGTATTAACCAAGGTTACCAGGAGATGGGGGTACTTGGAGACTTGGGAGACTGGTACTGGTACTGGTACGTCAAATATTCAAAAAAAGGAGACGGGGGTACTTGGAGACTATCAATTTTTTTTTAAATTAACATTTTATTAATTTTTAGAAAATAAGTAACATGACAGAACATTGAAAGAAAGAACATCAAATATGCCAAATAACAATAAGTTTTAAATTTTAATAAACAAATGTCAAATGATATTGTATCAAAGAGTCCAAGACTCCAAAGTCCAAACTCATACCACATATTTCAATGTTTCATATTTGACTGTCATTAGTACTACTACTACTATAGTTTGTTACATATTGAAATCCAAAAATATCGATAGTTTTAATGCCAATGGCAAATGCTGATACACAAACCAAAACAAAAATCAGAAATCCATCATTTATGCTGCTATGTTTTGATCAACCACATAAATTTTCTCAGCACAAAATTCAGATATCTATCATCTATGCTGCTATGTTTTGATCATCCACATCAAAATCCTCAGCTAGGGTGCTATCCAGATACTCATCACTCTCTAACTCAGGTTCCTCTGATGGTAGTACAATTGGAGGCAATTCATTAAGGCCATCTGGTTCAACCACTTCATCCCCTATGCCTGGAAATTCTCCATCATGTGCAATTTGTTCCCATTTTGCTGAAGGACCTTCTATGTATCCTGGATCAACATAAGAGAGAAGACGCAGAGCACTATGAATGCAGACCAAATTCTCTGCTTTCTTTGACCCTAATCGGTTCCTCTTTTGTGAATGAATAAAACCATAAGTACTCCAATTTCTTTCACAAGATGAAGAGCTAGCTACTTGTGACAGCAATCTGATTGCAAGCGATTGCAATTCAGGTGTTCCATCTCCATGGTTCCACCACCATTCTAAAGGGTCTTTCTTTGCTTGCATATCATATAAAGCCTCTATTGAAGCAAAATCACCTTGCCCACGTGAAAACTTATTCCATTGAGTCCTTATGATTGAGGCATCCTCACCTTGACCATATATCTTTTTTACTGCAGCCCAAAATCCCTTCATTACCTCTCTATCATCATGTGGAGCCCTCTTATTGGTCTGTTCTGTATTATGCCATTTAGGATTCAAGGCATATGCAGCACAATGAAGGGGTGTGTTCAGTTTGTTCCACCTTCCATGTAATTTTTCTTCTATCGAAGGATACAAAGCAATGTCTTTTGCATCTGCTATTTTCTTGACTCTTTCACACATAGAATCTATTTCCTCATAAATTTCACCCAAACATGGCTTGTTTGAATCTGCAAATTTAATCACCTCACATATGGGCCGAATGAAGTCCACAACAAATCAAACATCAGCCCAAAAATGGTCATCAAGGACCAAAGCTCTCACCTCAATTGCAGTATCTGAGGTAGATTGTCTCCAACCTGCCCATGCATCACTAATAACTGTAGAACACAAAGCTCCTTTAACTTCACAAAGACGCTCAAAAAGAATAAAGTAGGAAGCAAACCGTGTATCAGCGGGTTTGAGAAGTTCCACCTTTGCAAATTTACGGTAAATAGCTTGTGTATGGCGATGGTTGCAAATGAACATCTGTATTTTTCTGCCCTTCTCAATGAGGTCTGAAATCCATTCAAACTTTCCAATATCTTTGAGCCCATTATTCAATGAATGCACACAACATGGTGTCCAAAATATATGCTTGTACTTATTTTGCACCATCATACCTGCTGCTTTACAAACAAGGGCAGCATCAGTGACAACTTGGACAACATGTGATGCGCCCACCTCCTCAATGCTGTCACATAGCTGACTATGAAGAAATTCTGCATTTTTTCCTTGCCCTGAACAGTCTATTGCCTTCAAAAAATAAGGCCCTTTGCTGCATGTCACCATCACATTAAGCAATGGACAATTTCTTGCATCTGTCCACCCATCCATCACAATACTACATCCTTCTATAGACCACACTCTTTTCATTGGTGCAGTTAGTTGCTCTAAACGAATTTTTTCTTTATCAATTAGAGTTGTGCCAAGCTTTTCAGATCCTGGGGGTTTATAACCAGCTGGTCCATTATTGATAGCTTGGACCATCTCTCCATAGAACGGTGAGCGAGCGACATTAAATGGTATTCCATTTGCATAAAAGAACCGTGCAATAGCTGCATCAACTGCTTCTCAACCTTGCACATCAAATAGCCTGCCAATGGGGTTTGAACTGCCAATATGTGGTCTCTTGTTAGATTGTTGTGCTGCTATATCTCCAACTATAGAAGACACATCCACCTCTCTCTCTCTATTCTGATCAGCAGTTGCAAGACTTGCCCCTGTTGTTGAAGCATGAGAGGAGCTCATATTATAAACTTTTCCTTCAGCCCTTTCTTGCTCCCTCACAGCCTCATATCGTTCTATTTCATTCACACAAGGATCAACATATTTTCCAGGTTGGTGAAGGAAATGAGCCTTCACCCTCATGTAAGAACCTAGCCATGCCATTGTACAAAGTTTGCATTTGATTGTTGCTGTTCCACCTGAACCTTTTGGTCCCAGAACACGGTTGACATACTTCCACAGGGGATACAAGCCTTGTCTTCCCCCACCCGACATTTTGCACAGTAAACATTAAAAATTAAAATAAAAAACCTATGTCAGCATGTTTGATTATTTTAGGCTTTAGCTTTTGTTTTCTGAGTTTTAGTTATGGCAAATGACAACCAATAGCAAAAAAGATGTTGAAACTTTGTTTTATAATAGGAAATGTGAGACTAATGACATTCATGATTTGAAATTCAAATTTCATTTCATTCTTGAGTGTTTTAATTGCTTTAAAAAATTATAATTTATAAATAATCAAACTGTAATGACATTTATAATTTGAAATTTCATTTCATACATGACTATTTAAATTGCTTTAAAAATATATAAATAATAAATATCCTATTTGATAGTTAAATTCAAATTGTTAACTCTATAAATTTTTATTTTTATTTTATAATCTCATTTTTTGAATTTATATTTATAATATAAATTTAAAATATATATTTAGATCTCTTAAAAATTGCAATAATAATTTTTATTTTTTAATTTTAACTATATAGCTTTTACAAATTTAATAATTTTAACGTATATATATTGAAAATTAAAATCAATTTAAAATTCTTAGCCTTTAGCACTTCAAAATAAAAATTAGTAAACTACCAAACTTAATAGTTAGTTTTATAGCTTAATAAGTTTAACTTTTAATTTTTTTAAACTATATTTATATTATATAATTATAATAATATAAATAAATACTACATAGTTTTGGTATAATTTTACAATGTATATCTATTATTTACTTTATAAAAACGATATGTTTTTTTATTTGCGTTTGGTCTGATGGGTTTATGATTTGTTTAAATTATTTTTCGTCTATAATTATATAATATATACTTTTAATAGTATTCACTATAATTTTATAAAATATTATAAACTCAATACTGTTAGTTTTTAATTTTAAACTTTAATAGCTAAAAACTGGAAACCTAATAAACTTTTAATTTTTTAATTTAAGAGCCACCACACAAGAACTTCTACCTTTTCCTTCTCGTCTGCAACTCGCGTCTCCAAATTCGTGCTCGTCTGCAACTCGTTCGACGTCATTGCAATGTTTATCGTCTGCGACTATAAACAAATTCATCTGCGACGTCACTGCAATGTTTATAACAGTATAACTTTATCGTCTGCGACGCGTTGTTTGCGACTTTCCTAAGCGTCTGTGCGTCGTCTGCTGCAAAAACGTCGCTTTTGGCCGAATGAACGATGGGGTTTTAGGTCAAAACTCATAGTTATAACTTATGAGTTATTACAATAAACTATATGTTTTTTCCCATTCGCAATTCACAAAAGACAAAACTATCGTGCTTTTTAGGTCATTGACTTTTTATTTTCGTTTTTTGGCTTTGATTTTGTTGGAGACGTTGAAAAATCAACGAGACTGCAGGAGACTTCATTGCCCGCTTCTTGAGCACCCACTAAGTCTCCTGAAACGTTTCGGAGACCAGAGACGAGTCCCAATACCCGAGACACGTCCCAGGGGTATGGAGACGGGTCCCCTGATAATGCTGGTATTAACCTCTTAGCTCCTAGCCTCAATTATGCTCTCCCTTGACAGTGTTGCAATCTGTCTCTTTAGTGGAGGTTCCTGATGTTCTTTACTTTTCTCAATCTCCAAATTTCTCTTCTTGCTCTTAACTACTCTTTGTTGCCAGCTACTACCCCCACCTTTTTGTTTGACTAACTCCGCCGGACCTTCTTCCTCCAGTTTCATCTTCTTGTAAGTAAGGCATACCTTCCAACTTTGTAATTGTCTTAACTTCTCATTGTACCATGACTCGGTGTGTAGATCAACTGTCCTTGTAACTGCCTCTAAGGAAGGATCCTGATGATCATCCCAATCTACTAGACCCAATTCCACTCCATCCACTATATCATAATCTTCCCTTAACACATTTTCATCATCTTCCAACTCATCGGGAACATCAAAGTCTCTCCATCTGATTGCCATCATCATGCCCACTGACAATCTTGAGAAAGCTAGCTTCCTCACGTGAAAGTCACCCTGTGCATTGGCCCAAAAATCTTCTATAGTAGGAATATGTTTGAATGTGTTTTCATGAAATGCCTTGATAAGACCATTAGGATTGAATCCTTATCTTGCTCTATACCATCCTAGATGATACCGTTCTAACTCCTCCATAGCTACAAAGGCGATGGGATTGGGGCAAGTATCATTGCCTATTACAAATTAGAACGTAATCCTTGTCTCACCTTTAAGTTTCATCATTTTTTCATAATGCTCGAGTTGCCTAGCCAACTCCATCAAAACTATCTTGTCGAGTGGGTACCTTGGAAGTCTCCTAGGACAAACTATACTTTCTGCTACTCTAATATATGTGAATTGTGTAAATTGGATGAACCAACTCCCATACTTCTTAACTTTTGCTTTAGCTTTCGATGAGAGCCTCCTAGTAGGTGTCCCTTGTAATATCATTACCGTCTTCATGGCAAAGGTATCATAAAACATCTTATAATCTTTGGTGTTGTACAAATGAAGCTATGGATAGCACTCATGGACCAAACATTGCCCCGGCCATTGCCAATCACTCCTAAGGCCTTAAGTCCAAGATTTTCATATAGTCTCAAAAATCAGATAGAAATGATAGGATCCTATGTAGAATTGTTTTTGAATTTGTATCGTCCTTAGTTGCAACTGTAAATTTTCACTTATAATTCTAGCCCAATCAAACTTTCTCTTTCCATTTTCAATTTCATCAATAAAGTAGTACATCCAATTCTCGAATTGCATACCTTGAGCCAGGCCCATTATTTGGCTGAAAACCACAATAAGGTCACCATACTCTGATTTGAAATTTGACTTGGTGAGCTTTGACGACTTGGTAACTCCCCTCTTGCCTTCATGTAACGAACTCTACTTTAGATGAATGAAGCAGGCCTCCTAATTATCCTGAAAGAACTTGGTTGTTTGATCCATCATTACCATTGTCATGGCTTTATGTTGGGGAATATTGAGTACTTCTTCGACCACTTGTCCATTGATATTAGCCAACACTCTCTTCCCTTAATCAAAAATGGACTTGGTCACAATATCAAACCGGGATGCACACTCCATTACCAATTTTGGACAAAGCAAAGTATGAGAGAAAGTTGCCGCGTATACAATTCTGCTCTTATAGATCTTCTTCGCCATGGGGGATTGTCTTTCAATCTATTCTTCAATTATACCATGTTCACTGTGTTGATATTGGTATCACTTATTCGCCTCACTTTCGAGAAAAAAGTGGTCTTAGGCATTATGTCTTCCTTGTCTTTTTTGGTATTCATTCCCTTTGGGTTCTTGTTTGCACTAACATCCACCATCCTAAACACTTATTTCAGCCCCTTCATTCTAAATGATATGGACTACACTTATCAATCTCCAACCTTCTTTCCACCGATGGAATTTAACTTATTTCTGCCTCCCCAAATCCTATCTCTACACTTATCAATCTCCAAACTTCAATCCTAGGGGTGGGACTACCACTTATTTCTGCCTCTTTGTTACTTTAGGATGGACTACACTTATATCTCCCAACTTCAATCCTAAGGTGGTCTAGCTTATTTTTGCCTCCTCAAGTGTCCTATCACGAAATCTACACGTATATCTCCCAACTTCAGCCTATCAATGGAAATGATGGAAGTGGCGGATGAAAAGTGCAAGAAGATAACGGAAACGAACCAAGCAAGAACAAGGAGTAAAATTTGCCTTTAAAACCAATCTTCACCCCACAAGATAAATGAAAATCTTACCTTAAATTTGCCTTCTACCAACAATCAGGCCCCTTCAAATTCAGATCTGATCTCAAAGGTTTCAATCCTCCTCCAAAATATGATGCCCTAGCAAATGAATTGCTTGCAAAATCTGCCCTAAATCGGAATGTCAACTTCCCAAACTTGCCTTCAAATGCAAAAAATCAGACCTTAAATAGCCATAGCTAGAGGAAGAAAATCGTAGCCCTAGGAGGAAAAATCAGACCCTAAAAAATTGCCCAATCTTGCAAAAATCGGATCTGCTCCTCCAAAATGGCCTTAGGGCAGAAATTACCAAACTTGCAAAAATCAGATCTGCTCCTCAAAATCACCTTAAGGCAGAAATCACCCAACTTGAAGGAAGAAATCACTCAATCTTGCAAAAAGAGATGGAAAGAATGAATGAGGAAATAAGAGGGCGGCGGCCCCTTCTTATATCCTCCAATTTATCTCTAGAGTGGGCCGACCTGCCTGGAGGGAAACAAAATTTAAGTTACACCTCCAAAAGATGGCCCAGTTTTAAATAAAACATGAAAATAACTAAGCCCCATAGTGAAATTGGCCCATTTAATTGTCAGTTTGATCAGAATTACAAAATAGAAACAAGGTAAGCCTAAGAGATGTCAAAATTTTCATTTAACAACGTATTGGTAATTAAAATATCATTAAAATCGAGTTTAGCAAGCCAAAATCAATTTTCAATTTCAAATTACCAATTTCCTTTAACATTTCTAAAATCTTCTAGGCAATATTCAAACCAAATTAATGAAATTTTGCAATTTAATCCAATTTCAATTTTGCAATACACTTTGAATTTTTTTAGAAAATAAATCATTTTCCTAGCAATCGAAATTCAAACTCTAAATCCAATTTCAGTATCAACATTTCTTTTCACCGAAAAATTTCAGCATTTCCAAAACAACTAAATCTAACAAATTCATTTTGAAAATGCTCAAGCTCATACAATTATATCAAATTTTCAAAGAATCATCTAAGTCCAAAATTTGCAATTTTATCCTACCAGATATCATTTTAACCACTGAAAAATTTTGTTGAAACCTGTTTGGACTAAGGACAAAATCACATGTTCTGGAAAATCAAGTTTTGCACCGAGTGAAAACAAATCAAATCAAATCCTGGCCCAAAGGCGTCCAAGGTGTAAAATTGTCAATTCAAAAAAAAACCTCTGGACCACTCCAAATTTTGCTAAGGCAACCAAAAAATTCCAAAAATCCGTGAAAATTGCCGAGGCTTGCTCGAAAAAGGGGGTCCCCAAAAATTTTGGGGCGATCGTGTGAAAACCTCACAACACTAGTTTGGGCACATATTTCGATATAGGGCACATGGTGGTAGAGGTAGTTGAACCTCAAAAAGAAGAAAGAATTGAGAACTTAGCTCCTTGTGATTTCTAGATAAAATCAATTGATATAGGTCATCCAATCAATGACTCTATAGTCAGTATATCGAAATCTACAAATTACAGGATTGAAGACAGATTAGAGGAGTTGAAAGTAGCAAAGGAAACATTGAAGGCTTCCAACAAGGAATTAGTTTATATCAGAGCTATGCTTGGACCTTTGGCTATTGTACCAGCGGATAGTGCTTCTCCAAGCATGTTTGATCCAAGTGCAGAAGAAAATAAAACTTATTGATAGAATTGCAATAAGAGAGGAAATTTAGACATATTGCTCAGAGCTTGGATTGAAGATCTTTAGTCACAAGGTCCCCCTCTAATTGAGAATTTGGGCAATTTGATTTGGGATGCACACAAATTAAGGGAGGCAGTGTCTTCACAGCAAGTCTCAATGCCAACATGGTCCAAGAAGCTTAAAGGTGAACTAATACTGATCCAAGAAATAACTGACATGAAAGTTGATGTTGCCTTCAGTCTTGGCATACTCAGAATTGGCAAACAGCCCTTGCTTCATTGGAAGCAATCAATTGAGTTCAAACATGAGTGTCTGGTTAAAGCCAAACAAGAGTTGAAAATGGTGTATGATGTTGTGAAAAAGGTAATTGAGAAGGTCTACATGTATTCTAAAGACTTGCACACGGAGTCACACGTCAGTACAAATAATCAACTACTAGACATTGAAAGGATGAAGGTAAAGTTCCTTGAATTCATAGATGAGTCAACTAGCCACGCAAACTTTCAAGATTCAAAGGTTTTAGAGTTGGTTGCTATTAATGGAACACTGAAAAGAGCGTCAGAGAAGCTCAAGTCTAAGGTTACCACTGTGTAGAATCTAATAGAGGACCACAACTACTAGGTGGTGAGAGCTACAACATTTACATCCCAGGTGTCAAGGAGATAAGGATGATGTTGGACACATTGAATACATGTAATGTTCCCATGCCTTACTTCCGTCTGGAGATTGTCCCAAAACGCAGATATCTAGAACAGAACAGGTCATATAGTTGTGAGAGAGAGGCCTAATGGTCGTACGATTGTGTGAGACCCTGATGGTCGTACGGAACTGAGAGACTTAAGGCTGTATGGTGTTGTAATGCACGATGGGGTGGAATGCTGATTACTAACCGTACAATGATAGATAGTCGTACGGGAATGAGGAAGGGCTTACAGGACTGAGAAATCCGTACATGAGATGAATGGACAGCCGTACGGTGTACTGCCATACGGTGATATTGCTTGACAAGGAGTATTCGTACAGACAATTGGAAGAAGCAAGGAAGTCGTACAGTAGCTTAGTGTAGTGTAGCCGTACGGTGAGCAGGAGATGGGAAATTGCAAGGGGGGTAGGATATTAGACTGAACCGTACGTTGGGAGGAGAGGCATAAACAATCAAGTTCTATAGCAATGTAATTTGCAAGTGGAGGGAGGGAAAGTGTCGTACACCATCAACTATTAATTAATGACAAACAATAATGTAAACACCATACAATGACCATACCAGTTCGGATGAACATTCACCAGATTGATAAGAATTGCAAATAATGAGAGCACTCCAAATTGTCAGATACAAATCAGTTGAACATCGACAAAATAGGGTGAGGGTTGAATCCCACCGAAACCACACGAGCCAAATAGGGATGATCTTTCACCTCTAAAATGGTGAACAATTCCGAATTCCAACAAGAATCCGCAGTACAGAGAGATATAATCCAAAGCATGCCTACAACTTTCAACAAGCCGCACTTAAATACCCATCGGGAAAAAACTTTCCGAGGGTGTACAAAGTTAGCCGACAGCGATACAAACTACGAAAACTAAATAAAAATGGGTCCAAGATAAAATAAATCAATCGGCTTGTTACAAAGATTAAATGAGTACTTTTATTTTATGACGGGGACATTACAATCCTCCCGTCCCAAAATTTGTTTGTACTCAAGCAAGTGCAGTGCCGAGTGTTGGAGGATGTGTTCGCCTTCCCACGTTGCGTCGTCTAGTGGCAAATGTCGCCAACGTACCAAGTACTCCCTAACGGTTCGGTTCCGCAGGACCTTTCCACGCACTTCAAGAATCTCAGCAAGTTCCAGAATGAGCTTTCCTTCCTCATTGAGTGGCGGAAGGTCGGTAGTGATTGTGACATTTTGCCCGATAGCCTTCTTCAGACAGGAAACATGGAAGACATTGTGAATGCGGCTACCCTCCAGAAGTTCCAGTTCGTACGCTACCTCACCAATGCGACAGATCATGCAGTAGGGACCATAAAAATGCGGCTTCAATTTCTCCTTTCCTGTTCCTTTTAATGAAGACTGTCGGTATGGCTAAAGCCAGAGATAGACCAAATCCCCCACTTCAAAACTCCTCTCTATTCAGTGTCTATCCGCGTACACCTTCTGTCGATTTTGTGCTTGTTGCAAGTTTTCTTTCAAGCTCCTCAGAATGTCTTGTCCTTTTTGAAGCCAATCCTTCACCCTTGGAGCGTGACTATCGCCCAAAACTGTGTCGATGAAAGAGAGTGGTTCGTGCCCTTACAGAGCTTTGAACGACGCCATCCCAATCGACATGTGATACATGGTATTGTAGCAATACTCCCCGAGATGGATCCATTTTACCCACGTGCGTTGCTGAGCTGAAACATAGTTCCATAGGTAGCCTTCGAGCCATTTGTTCACAATTTCAGTTTGGCCATCTGTCTGTAGGTGGTAACTCATGCTCGATGATAATTATGTCCCTGCCATCTGAAACAATTATGTCCAGAAGATACTGACGAATCGACCATCCCGATTGCTGACGATGTTTCGAGGTAACCCATGCAGGCAAAAGACTTCCTGGAAAAATAGTTCAGCAACTTGTGCAGCCTAAAGGTCCGAGAGAATGGCGAAGAAGTGAGCATACTTTATTAGTCTATCAACCACCACAAAGATGCAGTCCTTTCCGTTCACCTTGGGAAGATTTGTTATGAAGTCCATTGATATACTTTCCCACTTATGTTCAAGAATCAGCAAAGGCTGTAACAGTTTGGCAGGAAGAGTGTGTTCGGACTTGTTTTGTTGGCAAACCATACATTCTCTAACATGCTACAACACATAGCCTTTCAGTCCCTTCCATGAAAATCTCTCCTGAACACTTCTGTAGGTTTTAAGGAAGCTGGAATGCCCAGCCAAAGAGGAGTCGTGCACTTCCTTCAGGATCTTCTGCTTCAATTTGGATTCTGGTACCAAGTATATTTGGTCTTTATAGTAGATGATATCATCTACCACTATACCGATCATCATGGATGTGGTCATCCATTATCTCACAGGCAAATGTATTCTTGGAATATTCTACCAACAATTGCGCCTTCCAGTCAGCTGAGATCCGGTCTAGTGAGCAGATGGTGGGTTTTTTGGACAAGGCATCTGCAACAACATTGTTCTTCCCTTTTACATATTCAATGTCGAAATCAAAAGATTGAACTTTGCTTACCCACTTTTGTTGTCGTTCGCTCAAGTCCCGCTGCTCCAGGAAATATCTCAGGCTATTGTGATCCGTACAGAGAACAAGCTTGGTACCAACCAGATACTGGCAGAACTTGATCAGTGCATTTACGATGGCCAACATTTCTTTATCATAAATAGAATACAGGCGTTCTACTGGTGTAAGCTTCCGGCTCTCATAGGCGATGGGGTGTATGTCCTGCATCAGAGCCACTCCAATGCCCTCCCTAGATGCGTCACATTCCAAAACAAATGGTCGGGTGAAGTCAGGCAGTGCCAGAACTGGGCAAGTGCTCATGGTCTCTTTTAGCTTATCAAATGTGAGTTGTGCTTCTTCATTCCATTGGAAAGCCCCCTTTCCACGTCAAATCCGTTAAAGACGCACTGAGCTGAGAAAAACCTTTAACAAATCTTTTGTAGTAACTACATAATCCGAAGAACCCTTGCAAATCCGTGACTGATTTTGGGAGAGGCCAGTCGAGGATAGCATGAATCTTCTCCTGATGCACTTGAACCCCGTATTGACTGACGACATGCCCCAATTACAATATCTCTGTCATCCCAAACTCACATTTGGACTATTTGGCGAACAAGGACTGCTCCTCCATGATACTCAAAACCTTGTTCAAATGCTTCAAGTGCTCCTCCCATGTCCTGCTATAAATAAGAAGATCGTCAAAGAATACCAATAGATACTTACACAACTGTGTTGAAGATGCAGTTCATGGACGACTAAAATGTGGCAGGTGCGTTGGTCAGACCAAACGGCATGACCAAGAACTCATAGTGTCCGTAGTGGCAGCGGAAGGCTATTTTCTCCACATCTTCTTCCCTCATTCGGATCTGATGGTATCCAGAACGAAGATCTATTTTTGAAATATAGACCGCGCCATGTAGTTCATCCAGCAGCTCATCTATCCTCGGAATGGGGTACCTATTCTTTATTGTCCTTTTGTTCAGCGTGCGATAGTCCACACACATGCGCATCATTCTATCCTTTTTGACCAATACCACGAATGATGCGAATAGGCTAGAACTGGGATGGATCCATCCTTTCTCAAGCAACTCCTGAATTGTCCGTTCGATCTCATCCTTGAATTTCTTAGGATGGCGGTACGGTGTGGTTATGATTGGTTTTGCCCCGGATTCCAACTCTATTGTGTGTTCAAACCCCCGATGCAGTGGTATGCCAGGTGGAATATCCATGAAAACTTTTTCATGCCTACTTAAAATATACTGAAGTTCATCATCCTGTGGAGGTGTTTGGTGCCCCTTCATTGGTTCCATCGAGATAAAACAATGCGCAGCCCACTCAACATCATCGTGCCACAAGACTGCCTCCATCCAATGCACAGAAACTTCCTTCAGACCTTCATTTGCCATCCCTCGGAGGACCACCTTCTTCCCGTCAACCACTAAAGTGAAGTCCATTTGCTTGAAACTTTGCGTGTACTCATCAAGCGTCTCCATCCACTGTATGCCAAGAATGACTTCCATGTCAACGAGGTCCACTATGAAAAAGTCCTCTGTCACTATGTGATTTGCCATCGTGATGCTCAGTTGAGGAACAAGGTGCATGCAGGGCAGGAAAGTCCCTCCTGCAACCTTGACTTAAAAGCCTGCATGTGCTTCCGTCAAGAGATTCCTTCGCTTTACCAAGGAAGAGTTTATGAAATTCAAGGTAGCTCCACTATCCAACATCACCATCACCCTTTGTCCCTGAAGGATACCCCACACACAGAAAACTGTGCACCTCGAACTGCCAGCCAAAGCAATGGATCCTCCACGTTGTACCAAGGCAGCAATCCTCTCTGTACGGTTTAAGTTGGCCACGTTGATGTCACCACTAGGTTGGATATCTTCCACTGGCATTTCTTCTTGTTCCTATTCCTCCTCTTCATCAAACATTACCTCGATGTAATGGATCTTCCCCTTCCCGAGGCATTGATGGCCAAGCTCCCAAGGCCCCTTGCAATTGAAACACAACTTCTTCCTTTGGAGTTCTTGTTGAAATGCTTCATCCAATGATGGCTTCTTGGGCAAAGGTTTGTCCCTTGGAAACATCGGTGGTTTCGGATGTGAGTAACTCCGAGATGGTGAAGATGATGCTGACGACGATGCCATGCTTCAAGCCTTACTAATTGCTTCTGACAGGGTTGACGGATCGGACTCCATTTCAGCACAGACGTGGGTGATGAAAGCCGATACCTACTTTCAACTGAATCCTATGCCTGAAGAAGAAGCTATGAAATTCACCACGTTGCACTTGGAGGGTGTTGCACACGAATGGTGGCACCACGACACTATCACACTAGGGCATGATCAAATAAAGACCTATGCGTAGTTTACAGAAAGATTAATAGAACGATTATGGTGTACGGCACTTTCCCTCCCTCCACTTGCAAATTATGAGAGCACTCCAAATTGCCGGATACAAATCAATTGAACATTGACGGAATAGAGTAAGGGTTGAATCCCATCGAAACTACATGAGCCAAATAGGGAAGATCTTTCACTTCCGAAATGGCAAACAATTCCGAACTCCAACAGGAATTTGCAGTATAGAGAGATATAATCCAAAGCATGGCTACAACTTTCAACAAGTTGCGCTTAAATACCCATCAGGAAAAAACTTTCCGAGGGTGTACAAAGTTAGCCGACGGTGACACAAACTACGAAAACTAAATAAAAATGGGTCCGAGATAAAATAAATCAATCGGCCTGTTACAAAGATTAAATGAGTACATTTATTTTATGACGGGGACATTACAATACACACAAGGTTGTTGCAGCAAAAAAGAATTGGAACATTGCAATGCTTCTCATGATGACCTCCCAATCCTAGTTTTGTCATTTATCGCTCTCTGCTTCCTCTATTTATTGTAGCTAAATATAGCAATTCGCCTCGCATATGTGCGTTTTGTAACGGATGATTGTCAGTCAATCCTATTTTGAGGTATTCCTATTCTAATGCTCTGAAATGTAATCATGCGATGTAACCGGCCAAATCTAAGAGGGCCTATAAAAGTAATTTTCAAAGTTGAATAGAAGATCAGCAAACTTTTGGTGTGAATCAGTTGTGTAGTTCCATCTACCTGGTTTTCTTTGAAAGTTTGTCACTCATTGCATGTTAAATTAGATTTTTGTGGAATTGAAGGACAAATGTGTATGGAACTGTTGATTTCTTGCTAGATTCCATTTTAGTAGTGTTATCATTAAAAGGCACCTCCATTTTGCACTTTTCATACGCAATTATGTTTCTTTTCCATTGTTGCATGTCATATTAGATTAAGTTTGCTGAGAATTGGAAGACAAATATATTTGTTATTGTTGATTACTTGTTGGATTCCATTTTGGTGAAGTGTTACAAGTAGGAGCAACTCTGTTTTACTTTCTCACATGCTTTTTTGTTTCTTTTCCTTATTTGCATTGCATCCTTGCACTCAATAGAGTTATTAATAGGAGTAAGGGTAAATAAGAAGTTAAAAGTAGGGTAAAAGAGCTGAATGATAATTTATAACAGTCACTCCATTGGGTGTTGTGGGCTGTCCAAATCTCTCTTATCACCTGTGGTGCTTGCAGTTGTGGGCATCCTGGTCAACCTCTATTGCTCTCAGGTTAAGAGCATCCCCCCCAAAACCTCTAATCTATTAAAAACATCATTCATTGCAAATCTTTACGGATATAAGGGAGTTGTACCTTTCAATTCAGGGGAGGTGACACTAGTGTGCACTAACCCATTCTGTTGTTGACATCCTTTTGTTCCTCCAAACATTGGGCAATTTAAGAGTCAAGGTATAAACCAAACTAGGAGAACAAACTTTTAACCAACACATTCTAATATATAATAAGACTTGGAAGATCATTCGAAACATTTGAAACATGTGGATGAGGTGTTGGGAATATTTGAGTGACTTTCTTTCCATGCCAAAGCTTCCAAGTGTGAGTTTGGTTTGACAAAAGATTTGTAAGTGGAATTTGAAACTAGTGCAATAGGAGTTAGTGTGGATGAAGAGAAAATCAAGGCTATCCACGAAAGGCCTAGACCCATTAATTTAACACAGCTGAGTGAATTTGTTAGGTTGAGCAACTATAATAAAGGTTTGTAAGAGGATTTTCATAACTTGTTGCTTCTTTGACTAATCTCACTGAGGAGTGTTCCTTTGGAGCCAAACAGCCTAGCAAAATTTTGACAAACTCAAAGAGGTAATGAATTCATCCCCAATGTTGGCAATTCTGATTTTTCACTTCCTTCTGTTTTGGAATGTGATGCTTCAGGTGAAGGAAAGGGAGTTGTTTTGATGCAAAATAAACACCCTGTAGCATATGAGAGTAGAAAGCTCAAGGAGGTTGAGCGTAAGTTCTCTATTTATGATTAAGAAATGCTCACTATAAAGCATGGTCTAGCTAAAATTAGGGCATTGTTTGTGGTACATTTTTTGTTAAAACTGATCATTAAAGCTTGAAGTACTTGCTTAAGCAAAGAGATTTGAATGATAGGCAGAAAAAATGGTGTAATGTCCCCATTTCTGATCCTTCCTGCACAACACCAATTTTCTAGGGATTGGCCGATCAGTAGGGTCCTGTAGGCAAAAGAGACAAATAGGAACCCATCCAAGGGTTGCAGATTCACACAGGATATCTTCTGATTGCATTTCAGGGCTTTGTCTAACGCAAAGTAACGAGAATCAGAAATTGGATCGGAACCGGCAAGGCCGAATCGAATCGCAAATCGGCCATGAATCGGAATCGAATTGGCCATGAATCGGAATCGAATCACAAACCGGCCATGAATCAAAATCAAATTGGCCATGAATCGGAATTGAATCGGCCAGGAATCGGCAAATTAAAAAACCCTTGAAATTTAGTAACTCATTTCATAAACCCTCTATCACTGATTTGATTCACCGATTCACAAAAAATCGTTTGGATTGAATCGAATCGCATGAATTGCTTGAATCACCATGATTCTCATTACTATGGTCTAACATCACCAAGGTCAAAGACGGTTTCCTTAAATTTAATAGGGGGGCTCATTTAGTGTAGGACAGTGGTGAAAGGCTTTATGAGCCATTCTAAATGTTCAGAGACAACTTCCTAAATTTTAGGAGAACCCCTATTTTTTAGGAGGAGAATGTGAATTCACTCATTGACCACCTGAAGCTGGTCGAACTGAGTAGGAGGCTTTAGGAGCCATTTTTAGATATGCAGAAGCGGTCTTCTATTTTTATGGAGACTACCAGTTGACTTGTTGACCATCCAAAGGACCGTGGAGCATTGCAAGAGGCCTTGTGAGCATTTTCATTTGAACAGAAACAATCTGCTGCTTCTAAGGGGATTTCCTTTTTTCTTTTAGCAGACTGCCAGCTGGCCTACTTCATTTAGACATCACCCTTGGACTGGTAGCAGCATTTAATTTTCAGTTCAAAGTTCAACACTTCAACTAATGATTTCAGGAATAAAATTGAGTATTTTAGTAATGACTTGAATAATTTCAATAAAGTAATCATCTAATTAACTTACCTTGTATTATTTTACCACCATGGGTCATTGCCTAGGAAGACATAATAAATTGCTTTTAGAGTAACTTATTTTATTGATAAAGGGAGTCATAAGGGGTTAGAATTTTTTAACAAAAAATAAATTTGTAAAAACATTAAAAGTTAAGAGAGCCTAAAAAGGGATTAAGCTTCGTGGGAGAGAAATATGGTAATTTTGGAAGCTTTCATGGTTCCTTCCATGGATTGAGAAAATTGGAGTTATGCCTTTTTGGAAGACAATACTTTCAGCATAAGCAATCATGCTTTTGGGAACAGCAATTCTTAAGAGATCAGCTACCTACACATGTGAAACTATCACCCAAACATATTCTCACACGTTTTCATCAATCAGGGCTGTAGGAAAGATCTATTTTCAGCCATTGGTGAAGAGTAATCAGGGAGCAATCAGAGTTAAATGGCACATCCATTCTGTTTGGGCATCTTTACCAGCTTGGCAATTCATCTGCAAGCCAATTGTACCCTTGAAGAAGAATTTACCATCAAATCCTAGCTTGAACATGGGGGAAAAGGCCTCCCCAGGTTGCAGATCAGAATTCTTTGAGGTCAGATATCATGAATTAGACATTGAGGGAGCGTTGTGGTGAATAAAACAGGCTTATTCATTTCAGTTATTAGCAGCCCAGTATACAGATCAGACTGTACTTGATCTGTACAGGTACATAGACTTGTTTGGGGGTAAATAAAATTCAAAACTATTAACCCTTTCCTTAGTTTTTTAATAACTATCATTTCCAGCAATTAGATTTTTTTTTTTTTTTTTAAATTTTTTTTTAGGTTAAATTCAATACAAAGCAGAATCTCAGCACAAAACCCTAAAAAAAAAAATGTAAAATAATCACACCAATAAAAATTTCAGAACCTTAAGAAAAATCAGAAATTCAGAGAAAAGACAAAATAGTTAAAATTTGCAGTCTCAGACCAGGGGTGGATACTACAAATGGGTAATCAAAATTCAAGCCTATGACTTTGATATTGAGTATGTAAAGGGGAATAATAATATAGTAGTTGATAGACTATCTAGGAAACCATATTTGCATTGTATTACTAATATATCTGCTGACTGGCAGTCATATAATACAGCTGATTATGGGAAGAACTCACTTGCTAAAGATTTTTGGTAGGAAGAGTTCAAGATGATAAGTTCAAAGCAGCAAATGAGCTGATTCTCTACCAGGGACAAGCATACATTACACTTGATTCCAAAATGGAGAAGAAGATATTGAAAGCTTGCCATGATAGGTATAACAAGCTCCTTAGTATGTTTTGGCAAAAAGTCTTGTGTTTGACAGGTACCGAGCTGACACAAGGCACTAGCTGTCATCCACAAATAGATGGGCAAACCAAAATAGTGAATAAACTGATTGAAGGCTATTTGAGGAGTTATGTTACAGGTCAACAAACAGCATGGCTTTAATGGTTGCATTTGGGTGAGTATTGTTGCAACACTAATCATCATATGTCCATTGGAATGTCCCCCCTTAAGGTACTTTATACCTAGGTATCTCTTCATTTGTGAATCTAATTTTGATTGTAACTAGAGTTCCTAGTGCAAAAGATGTGGTTCAGCAAAGCAAGGACATTCTAAAAACTCTCAAGGAGAACTTGTGGCATGCTCAAAATTGACAAAATATGTATGTTGATAGGCATCGCATAGGAAGGACATCAGACAGGGTGTTCTTAAGGTTACAGCTTTACCAACAGTCCCAAAATTAGGATATAGAGGAAAAGTATTAAAGCCATGTTTCTATGGGCCTCAACTTGTGAGAAAGGTAGAACAAGTAGCTTATGAGCTGGAATCACCACCTAACAACTGAACTCGTAGTACTCTCCATGTTTCATGCCTGAATAAGGACCTTGGACAGCAGGTTACCACTTCGATGGAGTTTTCTCTACTTGATTATGAAGGCAAACTAATCCTTGAACCTGCAACAATGTTGAATACAAGGGTGGTAGGGAGGCTCTCCCAATGAGTTTCAATGAGCTCTTCACAAGGCCAACTCTAGGACCAATTAGGGTATCTCCTATCCCCAAACCCTACACCCTAAGGAGGTTTCAATTTACTTTCCCCTACTCAACTAAAGCTCTACTGTCAATTCAAGGTGTACTTCCCCTTTGAACTCACAAGGAGAAGTTCAACAACCAATCACCTAGGCCTTTCTCAGTCACCTTGCAGGAGTATTTGGCCATCAAATCAATTTGTTTCATAAAAAATTGCTTCATTTTGATTGAAATTGACCAAGACATTGGCAGGGCGACCACATTAGTTGATATTAAGTAAGCAAAATTCAAGCCTATGACTTTGATATTGAGTATGTAAAGGGAAATAATAATATAGTGGTTGATAGACTATCTAAGAAACCATATTTGCATTATATTACTAATATATCTGCTGATTGGCGGTCATATAATAAAGCTGATTATGGGAAGAACTCATTTGCTAAAGATTTTTGGGAGGAAGAGTTCAAGATGATAGGTTTAAAGCAGCAAATGAGCTGATTCTCTACAAGGGACAAGCATACATTACACTTAATTCCAAAATGGAGAAGAAAATATTGAAAGCTTGCCATGATAGGGATAACAAGCTCCTTGGTATGTTTTGGCAAAAAGTCCTCCATTTCACAGGTACTGAGCTGACACAAGGCAGTAGTGATCATCCACAAACAGATGGACAAACCGAAATAGTGAATAAACTGATTGTAGGCTATCTAAGGAGTTATGTTACCAGTCAACAAACAGCATGGCTTAAATGGTTGCATTTGGGTGAGTATTGTTACAACACTGCTCAGCATATGTCCATTGGAATGTCGCCCTTTAAGGTACTTCATAGCTATGTCTCTTCATTTGTGAATCTAATTTTGATTGTAAGTAGAGTTCCTAGTGCAAAAGATATGGTTCAGCAAAGTAAGGACATCATGAAAACTCTCAAGGAGAACTTGCAGCATGCTCAAAATTGACAAAAGATGTATATTGATAGGCATTGTGTAGGAAGTACATAGCGTTCTTAAGGTTGCAGCTTTACCAACAGTCCCCAATCAAGGGAAACAGAGCAAAAACGTTAAAGCCATGTTCTATGGGCCCCAAGTTCTGAGAAAGGTAGGATAGTAGCTTATGAGCTGGAATTACCACCTAACAACTGAATTCACAATACTTTCCATGTTTCATGCCTGAAGAAGGACCTTGGACAGCAGGCTACCACTTCAATGGAGTTTTCTCCACTTGATTATGAAAGCAAACTAATCATCGAACCTGCGACAATGTTGAATACAAGGGTGATAAGGAGGCTCCCCAAATGAGTTTCAATGAACTCTTCACAAGGCCAACACTACGACCTATTAGAGTTTCTCCTATCCCTTAGGAGGTTTTAACTTACTTCCCCCTACTCAACTAAAGCTCTACCATCAATTCAAGGTGTACTTCCCCTTTGAAGTCACAAGGGTAAGTTCAACTACCAATCACCTAGGCCTTTCTCAGTCACCCTGCAAGAGTATTTGGCCATCACATCAACTAATTCCATCAAGAATTGCTACATTTTGTTTGATCTTGTGAGCATTCTCTTGCCAATCTCAAGATTCCTAGTTTTTAGGTCTATTAGGCCTACTAGGTCTCCACTAGCCCTCCAAAATGGGTTTTTGGCTCTAACTTCAAACTCGTCCACATGAGCCTATGAACAAACTACCATTCTTGATATCCTTTTGGGCATTCTTCAAGATTTTTAAGGTTTTAGGTCTCTGGCCTCTCCGTACAGCACCAAACCCTAGCTGAGCCAAATTACAGAGGAATTAACCTAATTTCAAAGTTTTAAAGGGTAAGCCACCTAAATAGAGTCATCCACATCTAAATCTGTGTTCAAGACTATGTATGGACTCCCTCGAAACCTCCAATTCATTAGCTTGATTAAGTCAATCCACTCTTGCAAACAGAAAACAACTGATATTTCTTGCTCCTAACCGGGCTATGGCAGAGCTCACCTAGGCAAGACCTTAAAAACAGAAAAATGATGAAGGGCCACACCACCCTTACCAACTCATAACCAAGAATACAACAATATGGAGATAACAAAGATAAAATGCTTCCCAAGAAATTTTATTTTACTTGAAAATCCTTACTGCATCCACAAGATGATATCATAGATATAACATCTTCAAAAAGAACTTTACAAATTCTTCAACATAAGAGAATTCCCAAATAAGAGTCTATACCTTGAGAGCTTCCACACCTTCCAGCTTCCACCTTGAAGCTTGACCTTCCAGAGCTTCACCTTCCCAAGCTTGATTAGAAATGCTCATAGGTCTTGCTTAAATAGGCACTTACCACCCAATGCATGATTTATCCAAAACCTTCAAAAATTCCACCTACACACCTCGATAAATGGAATGACAACCATTTTTTTTTTTTTTTCTATTACGCCACCTATGCACCTCGAAAATAAAAATTCATTTTTTTCTTCTTTTCTCCTTTTTCCCTCTTTTTTTTATTTTTTTTATTATTTCTCCTCTAATTTTCGTCACTTTCTCTCTCCTCCACAATTTTTTTTTTTTTTTTTTTTTTTAAATTTTCCCATGCAAGATGCTCTTGCATCAAAAAACATGGTTTTTGATCTACAAAAAGGAAATTTTACTACATGATCATACTAACAAACCTCAATTGGCCGTGAAGATCCCACAGTGAGGTTTCACGATAGGGCCATTTTATTGGCTTAAACCCTGTTCAGGCCAACAAACTAGCTACCAAAGATTGAATTTTATTTAGGCAAGCCAAATTGTGCAAAGCTCAACTCTAAAGAAATAAAAGCAAGAAAAGAGACTAATCTAGTTATTTACATGGAAGGATTTGTAATTTCAATCCATTACACTCGAATTGCTCAAGTTGCAAGTAGACTCTAGTAGGTTTTCAAAAAACTATCACTATATTGCTACTATCTAAACTACAAAAACTTCATCCAACCCATGTACATCGACTTAAGAGGGCTTAAATATGTATCCTCAAACCTTGCACCCTTAGGAGGTTTCAATTTACTTCCCCCCTACTCAACTAGAGCTGCACTATCAATTCAAGGTGTACTTCCCCTTTAAACTCACAAAGGTAGGTTCAACTACCAATCCCTAGGACTTTCTCAGTCACCTTGCACGAGTATTTGGTCATCAAAATCAATTGGATCCTTCAAGAATCGCTTCATTTTGTTTGATCTTGTGAGCATTCTCTTGCCGAGTAGCCCTCCAAAATGGGTTTTTGGCTCCTAACTTCAGCCTATGAACAAACTATCATTCCTAATACCCTGTTGGGCATTCTTCAAGAATTAAGATTTTAGGTCTCTAGCATGTCCATACAACGCCAAACCCTAGCTGAGCCAAATTACAAAGGAATTAAACTAGTTTCAAAGGGTAAGCCATCCTAATGGATTCATCAACCTCTAAATCCTTGTCCAAGACTTCGTATGGACTCCCCTGACACCTCCAAGTCATTAGATTGATTATGCCAATCCACTCCTGCAAGTAGAAAACAACTGATATTTCTTGTTCTTAGCCAAGCTATGGCAGAGCTCTCTTAGGGAAAAACCTTAAAAATAGAAAAACATGTTTTCTGAACTTCTGCAATAAGGAAATTATAGTACAGAAACCCTATCAACAGACCTCAATTGGTCGTGAAGATCCCATGGTGAGGTTTCAAGATAGGGCCAGTTTATTGGCTCAAACCCTATTCAGGCCAGAAAACTAGCTAACAGAGATTGAATTTTATTTAGGCAAGCAAAATTGGACAAAGATCAACTCCAAAGCACTCTAAGCAAGAAAAGAGACTAGTCTAACTTTTTCCAAGGAAAGATTTGCAATTTAAATCCATTGAACTTGAATTGCTCGAGTTGCAAGTAGACTGGTAGGATTTTTCAGAAAACTGTCACTGTATAGCTATTATCCAAACTGCAAAACTTCATCCAACCCCCGTACATTGTCTTAGGAGGGCTTAAATATGTCCCCTTATCATAATCCAACAGTTGGCTTTGGTCCCTAACTGTTTTTCCTCATGATGCAATTTCTTGCAAAATCTTGTCATGCAACTTTTGCAAAGTTGCAAATGTTGTCATGACTAATGGAAAATTCAAAATTGCACAAAGTTGAAAAAATGTTGTCATGACAACATTTTTGCAACTTTGTGCAATTTTGAATTTTCCTTTACAACTTTGACTCCAAATGTTGCAGAATGATGTGAAATCATCCGTTACACATGTATGGCATCAATATACCTCACTTTGTGCATTTTGGAGCTATTTTGCTTACTATGCCACATTTGGCCCATATGACAACTTTTGGCCATTAGAATGACAAGTTTTTGCCCATCCTTGGCAATGTTGTGCAAACACATCCAAAACCTTTCTGGACCCACTTATTGGACTCTAGGATAGTCCTTATCCAGACCATGACCCTTGTAGGGCCTTACACACCAAAAGTTTTGAGGGTTACAAACACCTAAACCTAGGTGCTCCTGCACCAAATGGAAAAGAGGCTGAGCAGCAAATTGATTCTGGAACACTTGGTGAAATGGAAAGGACTCCCCATGTAAGATGCTACATGGGAAACAATAGACATCTTTAAGAATCCAAATTTGAAATTGCTTAAGGTCGAGCAAATAGAAATTGGAAGGATTGAGATAAGCCAGATTGAATAAGGGCTTGTAGGCCAGCCATGCGGCACTCATTAGCACCCTTTATGTTTATTTTATTTTAATTAAATAAATCGTGAAATATTTTTATAAAATAAAATTAAAAACATAAATAGAATTGTTCCATAGGCCAACCAAGGAACTAGTCTTTAATAATTTAAAATAAACTTTTTATTTTTATGCTTGAGCAGAGTCTTTAATAATTTAAAATAATTTTTTATTTTTATGCTTGAGCAGACTTAGGCCAACCGAGGTTAGTGTTCCTATTTACAGAAGGTGTTGTGTTGATTGAAGTATGCTTGTAAATCTGCTGTTTGCATCTCTGAGCACACAAGAGTATTTGAGATGAAAACCTCAAGATTCCAGCAAGGTAGGACAGATACCCTGCCCTTGCACAACAGATAAGAAAGTATTTCTGAATAGCAGATATCGATTCTCTTACATTTCCATTGCAGGCCAATCATGTTGTTGAAGAAGGTAATCCATTCCATATTAAGATTTATAAAATCTATCTTAGAGCAGCAACCTCGGTAGCTCTGTAGAGCTTGTTGCACTTGGGTTTCACCCTTTTTGAGCACCACACTCGGGCAGAGATGGAGTGCACAACTTTGAGGGCATCTCCACTTGTTTTGGAGGCAGCTTGGAGCAGCAAACTCTAGGTGCATCCCTTGGAGAATTTGCCCTGCTAGGGTTTACCATTTGCCCTCTAATTTGCATGCATTTGGTATTCACAGCTCTTTAAATCTGATTTATGGTGCAGAAATTCTGGGCACTGCTTGGCAGGTCATGCCCTAAAATCCATCGTAAAGATCAGATCAGCACTTTCAGTTGTAGCAACAGGATTTAATTCAGAAAATCAGATTTGTTGTTTAAATTTGGTTGCCTACATAGAATATAAACTTGTAGAACCACTTGCAAATAAGGGACTACTTGAAGAGGTTGCTTGTAAGAATTCCAAGGAATGCAAAGCAAATTACAAGTGTAAAATATTTGTGTCTTGTGCTCATCATTTTCACTGTGTGTAATTTCAATGTCTTGGGTGTGTATTTCAGTGTTGTTTCAGCATCAGGCAGTTATAGATTGTGATTGGAAGCTTTAACAAATATCGCAATAGTTCACCTAATTTTATGTTCAAAAATGTTTTATAATTGGAATCATGAGTTGGATATCATTATCAGTGACGCTGAAATTTCAAGATTGTTAAGCAGCAGTGATAGTCGAAGTCTAGAGAATGGAGAAATTTGGGACAGAAATCAGAACATCCCTTCAATGGTCAAACAAGATGGTTCACCTATAATCCAAAATGGGAAAAATTACATAAATTAAATCAAATTTCTGAATTCCATATATAAAAGCCACAAATGTACACTGTAATAAACATATTTGGCATTTCAAATTAAGCTAAAGAGTGATTCAAAGAAGTGATAGAACAAGTCAGTCCAGTGGGATAATTCGTGCTCCAATAAGGTAGCACATAGTTAAGTACACTGAAATAAAAGTATTGTCGTTAAGGTAGCTCAGCTAAGACTACCCAGAACAGAAATTAATATGCTCCAACCGCTAAACATTTGTTATTAACCAATCAGAATGATCGAGCCAAAATCAATGATGAGATTGGGCTAAATATTGTCCATAGTATGTTGCAATAAATCATGCAAAATCTCTTGTCAAGAAAGAAGTTGATAACAACAAAAGCAGTACACATATAAATCTCAAAATATTGCAAAATAAACTATTCTGCAAAAAGAAATTGAGAAATATGCTATAACTGAATTATCCTTTTATAAAACAAACAATGCAGCTGCGACAGAAGCTTTGCTGACCAGTTATGAAAAGAAAGATATAAACATACATGGGGAAAATGGGACACAGGAAGTAGAAAACTTTAGTATCAACCTGCTAGAGCTTCTCAAAGAGTCAAACGACACTTCGTATTTCCTCAATTAAATCAATGTTTGGATTATTTATTCACAACCACCTTGTGACTAAACTGCTAAAATTGAGAGAGAGAAAACCTCAAGCTACAGTCTACCAGTTTGGCAGAGCACATTTCCAAAATTACCCCAAGTTTAACTAATCCTAATCTTCCTTATATTCAGTCAAATAAGTAACACCTGTACTTCCCTTCTATTCTGCCAAGCTTCGCGCCAAAAAAATTGTTCAACAATTTCATCCCATATTTATTTTTGAGCTAAAATGTCTGTCTGCCAACCCCATTTATAGATTGGGAACAAAGGTAACCTGTGACAGTAATTGCAGTTTTACCTGTGATAGCTGGCACCTCGTTTATGATAATTGCCAATTGCCCAAACATTTGAAATACCACACATTTTAGGTTAACAAGAGAAAGACTATTTATGCACAATTGGGTGTAAATGGGAACAGGACCCACTAAATATTTTAAATAAGAGGTACAAGAATAATTAAAAGATAGAAAGAAAAAAAGGCTAGGCAAGACAATTCCAAACTGCATTGCAAGCAATGAGCTCATTTTGCAAGTGAACAGTTGAAAATACCTGAAAATTAGATGTAAGCGGTTATGCTCTGAGTGATCCTTGGCTTTTTGAACAAGAATCAAATGTATCAGAAAAGCAAAAAGAATGCAGAAGTATCCTTCCTGAATTTTCTAGCACACTATTTATTTATGTTTTCAATAGAACCAGTTTGCAGACATAACTAAGATAAGAATTCAAAGTTCAAACCAATACCAGACTAACCACAGCACACTAACAGTACATAAACATTGAAAGAAGTTCAGAATCAACTTAGATGATCATAAATCATGAAATTTACCAACACAAAGAAGTATCAAACTAAAAATATATTCTAAATCCTACAGTGAAAATGTAGCACAACTGCCAAGATTTCAAAAAGCCACCAACACTGCAACTAAATATATCAATACAAAAAGAAAATAGGACCTAGGAGTGGAGCCGTCTATCCTGATGCAAAAAGCGACATAGTAGACGGAAAAACATGCATTTTGTACTAAACTAGCAATTGCACCTTAGGGTGCAATAGGTACACCGAAGAGATATTTAAAAAATCAATTATGGAAATGATTGGGTTGATTTCTTTTTGCATCGATGACTATACATTTACTTAACCTTAACCCTAATTTAAACATTAACCATCATAAATGAAGATAAACTATGATACTAACCTTCACATGTAATATCTAATCCTGAAAATAATTATAATTGTAGACTCTAAATCCTAATCCTAAGCCAGATACTATGATTTCAATTAAAGATAAAGCCCTTTATGTTAGCTATAGTTATAAGCCTATATACAATTGTAACCCCAACATAACCACAACGCTAATCCTAATCCAAGCATTAAACAATAAACCTAAACAAGATCATAACATAAACTATAAACCTAATCCTGACAATAACCAGGCATAAACCTAAACTTTATCCTATCCTAAACCCCAAATATCAATCCTAATCAAAACCCTAGCCTTAACCATAATTACAACCATGATATAAATTATAGACCTAACCATAATTGTTATTATTAACCTTGTTCTTAATTCTAAATAAGATAATATCTCAAACTCTAAACACAACCCCAACCCTTAGCATAACGTAAAACAACCAAAATCTCAATCCTAACCATAAAAGCCTTAAATTTAACTATAACGCTAACCATATTCCTAATCAAGCCTCCATCAACACTCAAATTAAGGGTGATTTTTAAGTATGGTTTCGTTACTATATTACTATTCTTATTGTTTAAGAACGGAAGAGTAGTGCTACAAAATTTAACTTAAAAAAGGTTATTCTTAGAAACCTAAATGCATCAATGCATTATTTAACCATGTGTTATTTGAATGTTTTACAATGCAATGGAAATAAACAAACCCTTCTCCACTAGGATGTTTTCCAAGCCTAAATATTATAGACTAATTATCATTTTCACTCGCTATATCAAATTGTAGTCAGTTTTTCAATAATAGATTTAAGAGCTCGATCCCAGAATTAAAAAAAGGTAAATATTCCCAATCTAATTGCAAATTGGAGGCACCATTAAACTCATTTCCTAATGGATTGAAAAATGCAATGCCAGTTTTGCATGTTCTACAGCTGTCGGAGGAGGGGGTCTTCATGGAGACCATTTACAACTGTCGTGGGTGCCTAAGGAGGGCATAGCAAGCCAAGGAAGGAGAAAATGAGGGTTATGACCCGAATCCACGAGCTTCTTGCACTTCTGTAGGCACTGCTAGCCATCTGGCCAGAATTGTTCAGTCTTCAAAGCCCCTACAATTTTGTTCCATATATTTGTTTTCTTGGCCTGCTTTGCAAACTTTGGCTCAATACCAGTTTTCAGCCAAATCAGTTTCAAAGTTTGGGACATTTTCAGTATCTTATGATGATGTCTTTCGCCAGTGTCTGTTGCATCATCCTCATCTTCATGAGGGTTTCAGGGAGATAAGGAAGAGATGGAGAGAAAATGAAGGTTATGACCCGTATCCACAAGCTTCTTACGCTTGTACAGGCACTGCCGGACATCTGGCCAGAATTGTTTAGTCTTCAAAGGCCCTACAACTTTGTTCCATATATCTGTTTTCTCGGCCTGCTTTGTAAACTTTGGCTCAATATCAGTCCTCAGCGAAATCAGTTTCAAAGTTTGGGACATTTTCCGTTTCTTATGATGTTGTCTTTCGTCAGTGTCTTTTCCATCATCCTCGTCTTCCTAAGGGTTTCAGGGAGAGAGAAGAGATGGAGACACGCATTGTAGGGCACATTTTAATCTCAAGTTAAAGATCTTCATGTGGTACATTTCAGTATAAACTATAAGTTTGAATGCAGAGGAAATGAAAATTAATTAGTGCAAGATGATAGATCCAGTGGTTAGAATGTTATAAAATGAAAGCCCCTGGGAGAGAGCCATGCCTGGGAGTCGGAGCATTTCCATCACGCAGACTCCTAGTTGACTTTTGCTGGCCATGGGAAAACCTGGAATTAAAAGTCAAACTTATGGAAATGCATGAAAGTTAGTGGAACTAACACCAAACGTATGTAGTGTCATGAAGCGGCTATTTGAAGAAACTAAGGGTAAACATAATACGAACAAAGGATACCCTAGTCTGCCTTATTACCAAAGTAATTGACAAACTCACAATAGACGGGCTGCATTTCGAACCTGTTAGAGTAAATAATTAATTTATTAATTATTTATTCTATTTACTTAAGCTTACTTAAGTAAATACATTTATTTATTAGTTGTAGTCTAGGAGTTAGTTATAAATTGTTGACAATACGGGAGTTTGTTCTCTCCTAGGTCATACTTATCCTCTCACATTGTTCGAGGACTTTCCACCTTATGTGGATGTATGCTTAGTTGTCACACTTATCTCCTAGCATCTTCTAGCTTGTTCTAGAAGATTCCTGGAGCTCTTTATATTCGGGCTCCCTCATTGTATTTTATATATCACTTTTCATTGTTTATTGTAAATACATTTTCATTGTATTTCAATCATAGTAACGAGAATTGCCCAAAAATCGCCTGAATTGGCGATTCCGCGACCCGATTCATCCTGCGCGATTTTTTTTGAATCGTGAATCGGTATCGCCGATTTCTGGGCCATGAATTGCCTGAATCGGCGATTCAGGCGATTCATGAAAAAATCGCCAAAATCGCCTTAAAAAATCGGCTATGAATCGCCCACGGCATGTAAAAAGGGAAGTTGAAATTTTTTTTAAAATCACTTTTTTTTTCACTTTGTTTTTGACCTATTCTCTTTGTTATAACCCTAAAGGGCCTTCTATTTGTGAAGCATGAGTAGAAGAGAGGAAAAGTGAGAGAGAAGAAGAGAAAAGAAAAGCCATAGGTTTCCAACCGGTAAGAAGGAGGAGCACCAAAGAGATCAGCAGGCCATTTGGGGAGCCCATCAATTACTTTGGGAGCATTGAGGAGCCAATATCAACACTCCTCAACTCATTTGCAAGAGGTAACTGCTTTTTTTTTTCTTGCATGTTAGTGTATTATGCATTTTTTGTTAAATTTTTAATGTATTATGCGTTTTTTGTTAAATTTCTGTAAATCTTGAATGCTCTTTATTTTTACTAAGTTGCAAGCTAGGGTTTGTTGTTTTCTAATTTTTATTAGCTTCAAACTTTGATATTTTACATTAAAAAAATTTATTGCAGCAGCCTTTGCTCTCATTTTTCGCAAATTCCAATGGGTAAAAAAGATGAATGTTGGAAATATAATGAAGAGTTTCCTGGAAGAACCAAATATCAAACAAAATGCATGTTTTGTAAAGAAAAAATAACTTCCAGGGGTATTTATAGATTGAAATTCCACATTGCTGCTATACCTAGACATGATGTTACAGTTTGCACTCACCAAACTCCTGAGGCAAAACGCACTTGCTTAATGGCATTAGAAAAAATTGAAAAAGACAAAGCAAATAGGAAAATGCAAGTTGAAGGGTTAAGGGGTATTGGCTCCCATGTTCCCGCATCCGCAGCCACATCCACATCTGCATCTGCATCAGCTTCCACATCCGTAGGTTGTGTTGGAGAGGGTTCTTCTAGGCCTCCTTTTTATCCTAGTTCTTCTGCTCGTGCTAGTGCTAGTGCTAGTCGGTCACATACTGAGACGGAGTCCCACACCAACCTATTGCAGCCTAGAGTGCGGAAAAACAGAATGGATAGTTACTTTGTGCCCCGCACTACTCCTGGTTCCCAACCCACGCTTGAGGGCATGGGTTTGAACAAGGAGATTCACGATGCTGCCAGAAAGGAGATATGCAAATTTTGGTACTTTTGCAACATTCCATTTATTGCAGCCAGGTAATTTATTCTTTTTTCTTTGTTTTCTTTAAAGCTAAAATTAAAAGTAAAAGTAAAACTTTAATTATATCTACTTGTTTTATAATTTGAGTCTTTGACATCTAAACTTTTATTTGTGACAAGGCTCCTTATTGGCAGAATATGATAGATGCGGTTGCTATTTGTGGTCCGGGGTTTAAAGCCCCAACTGAGGCTGAGTTGAGCGGATACCTCCTGGATGAGATGGTAGAGGACATGAGGGTTGACCTCGAGGAGAACCGAAAGGAATGGACTGCAAAGGGTTGCACCATTATGACTGATGGTTGGACCGATAGGAGGAATAGAACACTCCTCAATTTTCTTGTATCCTGTGGAGGTGATTGATCATTCTACTTTCCTACATACATTGTAAATTTTGATTTGTTGAATGCTAATTCGTTAATGATCCATTTAATATTATAATTCGTTGTTTTGTTATTTGTAGGATATACCATGTTCATAAAATCCATTGATGCTTCCGCACATGTGAAAAATGTCACATATTTATGTGAGGCTATTGAGGAAGTTATAGCAGAGGTGGGAGAACAAAATGTGATCCAGGTGGTGACGGATAATGCAGCAAATTATGTTGCAGCAGGTAAACTTTTAACTTTGCAAGTTTTGAAAATAAATTTATTTGAATTTTGAAATTTGAGTTTCTAATTGACTTAAAATTGTTGTAGGTAAACTTTTGATGGAGAGGCACCCCACCATATTTTGGTCCCCTTGTGCGGCACACTGCATTGACCTCATGTTGGAGGAAATTGGCAAACTTGAGTTTGTCAAGTCATGTGTGGAAAGGGCAAAAAATATATGCAAATTCATTTATAATCATGCATTTGTCCTTAGCACAATGAGGAAGTACACAAAAGGCAAGGAGTTAGCTCGCCCAGGTATCACGAGGTTTGCCTCGAATTTCATCACCTTGCAGTCCTTGTTGACATCAAGGGATGGATTGAGGAGCATGTTTGTTGGGCAGGAGTGGATTTGCTCTTCCTATGCTACGACCACTGTAGGGTTAGATGTGGCAGATTGCATATTTGATGAGGATGGTTTTTGGAAACCCGCTAGAGAAATCCTTAAGATAAATTTATTGCAATTTAACATTTAGTATTTTGCTTTTACTTTAAGTTATATTATTTTATATTTAAGTTTTGACTCAAATTTTTTGTTTTACTTTATATGTAGGTCACTGAGCCCCTTGTAGCTTTGCTACGAACTGCTGATGGGGAGAAGCCCTCTATGGGCTACATTTATGAGGGCATGGATAGGGCCAAGGAGGCCATCAGAGCCCAATATGCAGGAGTGCAGGAGAGGTATGGCCCTATTTGGGACATCATCGATAGGAGATGGCAGAATCAGCTCCATCGACCCATCCACGCAGCAGCTTACTATCTGAATCCGGCATTTCGTTTCCGTCCTGAGTTCAAGGCTGATGCAGAGGTTCTCACTGGCTTATACACAGTGATTCAGAGATTGAGTAGCGATGAAAATAGCGCTGCTGCGATTGTTGAGCTAGACCAGTTCAACAATAAGGAGGGGCCACTTTTCTCTGGCAGGATGGCCATAAATGCTCAGACAACACTACAGCCAGGTAAAAATTAAATAAAATATTCAATGTTCATGAATCTAGATTCTAAACTTAAAGTTGATTATATAATGCATTAATTTTAGAGTTGTAATTTGTAAATGAGACTAATTGTTTTTGTTTTTTCCTTATTTCAGATAGATGGTGGCAAATGTTTGGGGCCACAACCCCAAACCTTCAAAAAATTGCCATCCGCATTCTGAGTCAGCCGAGCAGCGCTTCTGGATGTGAGCGCAGTTGGTCCATGTTCGAGCACATCCACTCGAAGAGGAGAAACAGGTTGACAGTGCAGAGGTTGAATGATCTTGTCTTTGTTCATTACAACCTTCGTCTTAGGATTAGACAGATTTTGGGCGCTGACTCCTCTCCGATCATTCTAGAGGAGATTGATCCAGAATCAGAGTGGATCACAGAGACTGTGGACCCAATCTTCACTGAGGAAGACCACGCGTGGGTTGACCAGGTGGATGTAGAGGCTGAGGCTGTGGCTAGGGCAGAGGAGGCAGCTAGAGCACGTTCAGGCATTGGTAGATGCACACGCGCACGCACAGACGCAGGCCCTAGCGACGTTATTCATGAGCCCATTGCCCATGCAGGGGACATGGCTCCGCGGTCCTCTAGGACCTACCTTACACGCCTTTCTCATAGGCAAACTGGATACTCAAAGGCTGAGGTTGAGGCTGCAGCAGAGCTAGAGGATGATGATGAGGATGATGAGGCTTGAGCTGGAGCCTTGTTTTTATATTTTGTTTACACTGTATAGATATTGATAGTGATACTGAATCACTGATAGACATATGTTTCAAACTTTCATGGATCTTCATCTTAGATTTATACATACATTTATGATTTGATGTCTTATAGATCTTCATGATTTCATCTTACTGATTCTATGATTTGAATCATTATGAATATTTGATTTTTATTTACTTCAGCTAGCATACAATTTACATTTTAGTACATAATGATAACATAGTTACGTATGTGATGGATTTTATGTTTCATGTTTATGTATGTTAGATTCTATTTGATGATGTTATAGTGTTTTTAAGTTATATTCAATAAAGGGTGCATGAAATAAGTCTTAAATTGTTAAAATTTTTACATTTAAAGGGTTTTTTCAAATTTGCCGATTCATCGCCGATTCACCGGCGATTCACCCCCGATTCATGATTTGATTCGGCCGTGCCAATTCACGTTACTATGGTTTCAATATCTTGTGGTCTCTCGTGTCCGTTTAGGGTTTTTCCCTTGCTCCATGCTCTTCCTCTCCTTGGCTTCTCTTTGACAAGTTTTCACATGCAGGTGATCTTGGACGTCTTCAGAGTTGGCTTTCATCAACTCCAACATGATATCAGAGCCTTCCTGCTGCAGCTTCGTTGAAGGATTTTTGATGCTGTGATTTGAAGTCACAAACCCTAGTTTGTTTGTGCATTTTTTCTTCAAATCAGGGGATCAGCGATTTTTTGGAGCACTTTCAGCCCAAACGGACACTACCATTGAATCCGGAAGGCCGTTTGCAGTCAGAAGTCATATAAAGCTTTTCGTTTTTGGAGACAGAGCTCCGAGAGGCATAATTTTTTTGGTTTCAGCCCTTTCGTACGGACTATACAGACGATCTTTGAGCCGAAAAAAATTTTTAAAATTGTTTAAGGGCGCACCGCCGCAGCGCAACTCAGCGGCTGCTGCCACTGGCAGCACCGCCGCAGAACTGCTGCGGCCCGACCGCCGCCAGCGGGCCACCCCGGCGCCGCCCATTTGCACTTCTCCGCCAACGCAGAGCTCCTTCTCGCTGCCTCTGCCGATGTCTGCGCCCGGGTTCTTCAGCTCCGCTCCGCCCGCTAGCTCTGCGCTACTCAGCCACATCTGCACCAGCGTGTACACCCTGTTCGGCACAGTCAACACGACCAACGAGCGACACGTGGCACGGGCGCCACGTGGCCCCCTGCCACATCTATCGTACCGCCACGTGGCCTCTTTTTAGTGGCGACGGCCACGTGGCCGTCAATTTTAAGCCTGTAGTTTGCTGATGTCAGCATGACATCATCCTTGCATTAGCATCCTTCTTGCACCTCTCCTTCAGGTTCTGTTTGGGAGCTACCTTTGATTTTTTGGCCATAACTTTTTGCATACGAAGGTATTTTTCCGATCCGAAAGAAGCGCCGAAAAGCTGGTTCCAAGATGGAGACTTTGGTGCAAGTATTTTTAGGTTTTGATGCTTTTTTATTGCCTGATTTTAGTCAAAGTCCGAAGTTATGTTTTTGACTCCGGCAAGCATATCTTTTGCGTCCTTGAAAACTTTATATTTTTGGAAAGCTGGTTCTGTCACCTTTTCAGAAATGTAGTCATTTTTCTTAGTTTTTGGCTCATGCTCTTTCTATCATAGTTTTGGCGTTTTTGTTATATGGTGAATATTTTGAGTGTTTTACGCCCGAAGATCGTTTTCCTAGCATGGTTTCCTTTGTTTTAGGCTGTACTTTGTTTTTTTGCAGCTTGTTTTCAATTTTGATCATTGTAGCTATCATTTTGAAGCACTTTTATGTATCGCACTGAGAGAAAGTGTCACTCTTGCATTCCGGGGGTCATGAACGTTGTTTTGAGTCAATTGTACATGCACTATTTTCATAAAGCACCATGGGGGGGATAGTTGTTTGCTGTTTTAGGCATTCTCCCTTTGTCAAGTGAGTGTCCCTTCCATGACATTAGCCCATGTAGCGTCAGTTTGACCATGTCTTTATAGGTGTCTGTACCTCTTTCCCTCTCTCGTCATTCTTGGTTCGTCTGCAGGAGACTTCGGCCCACCTTCTCAGTTGCCTGTCATCACACCCCGTCTGCATTAAGGGGGGGTTATGCTGTTGTTCTAATGCATCCTTGGTTCGATGGTTCGATAGTGTGAACTATGTATTCAATGGTTGATCCTATGTACAAGGCGATTGCAGTGGCTGGCTACCTATGCATTTCGGTGAGATGGATCATCTACCATATAGACATGCTCAGTTCGTGCCTTCTTCTTCCATGGAGGTTTTTCAGATCAGCAGTTTGGCAGATTTTGCGGCTCTTCATGCTTCAGTAATGCTTCTTCATGATCTCTCTTTGTTCCTGTTTTAGGGAACATTTCCCTAGTTGGAGGCTTCTTTAGTTCTTCACTAGGTTTTTACCTCTTTTTGGGGGAGAATTTTTCCCACGTGGTTTTCTCTCTTTCTCCATTTTCAGAGGTTGCATTTTCTTGCATTGTACATGGGTACCTAACATGGCCTCGTTGTCGAGACCCATTATGCATTCTGCATTCTACATTTCATCTTAATTTTGTGAGCTTAAGGCATTTCCCTAAGTTGCACTTAAGGGGGGGTGTTAAAGTAAATAATTTATTTATTAATTATTTATTCTATTTACTTAAGCTTACTTAGGTAAATGCATTTATTTATTAGTTGTAGTCTATGAGTTAGTTATAAGTTGTTGACAATACGGGAGTTTGTTCTATCCTAAGTCATACTTATCCTCTCACATTGTTTGAGGACTTTCCACCTTATGTGGATGTATGCTTAGTTGTCACACTTATCTCCTAGCATCTTCTAGCTTGTTCTAGAAGATTCCTGGAGCTCTTTATATTCGGGCTCCCTCATTGTATTTTATATATCACTTTTCATTGTATATTGTAAATACATTTTCATTGTGTTTCAATATCTTGTGGTCTCTCATGTCCGTTTAGGGTTTTTCTCTTGCTCCATGCTCTTCCTCTCCTCGGCTTCTCTTTGACAAGTTTTCGCATGCAAGTGATCTTGGGCGTCTTCAGAGTTGGCTTTCATCAACTCCAACAGAACCTGCCTCCTGAAAGTATTTTTAATATCCAACTTCAATGGCGCTGCTAGAGTGAACTGGAGATTAGTTGGGGCAGTCATTGAAAATTGATGTGAGTATTTGGCCATCGACTCTTATATTCGGCTTTTAGATTTTTTTAAATTTCTTTTACAATTTTGAGACTTGTGACACCACACATTTGCAATACACTAATATGAGTTTTTCCAGATTTTGAAGTCTCTTGAAATCATGGTAGTATTCGCACGGACATTGCAAACAGGAACTTTTTTCTCTCCCTCTATCCAATATTCAGAGTGCTTTCCCCAATTATTAAGATTAAACATATGCAGATGTGCCAGGGATTTGTACGCGTGGCGGTCTAACAGATGTTGATGTCTCCGAATCGAAATTCTCTCACATAAAAGTCATTTAGGAGGCCATAATTAGTCGCAGAATAAACGGCCAGAAACATCGTCATCCTCATACCAATACAGCAAAAGACAATTCAAATGCACTGGGGATCAAAAAACTGTCAAAAGAAGAGCGCAACAGCAAGCGAGAACGTGACATTTGAAAAGAACACGCGAATAGCCAGAAAAGTTTAATACTTACAATTTCAGCTTCTGTTCACTTTTTTCCGCAATCGATAGCGCTCAGCATGTGTAGAGCGGGGTAGCCCAGATGATCTCGAAATAGATCGTAGACAATTCCAACAGTAACAATCCAAATTCAAACAAATGGTACCGGTCGTCCTCCTATTTTCCTTCACGCCATCCTCCACCAAGAAGACTGTACAGGCCCTCGCACCAACACATTTTGGGATTGAATTTCTCCGGAGAAAAGATTACAGAAACAGGCTATCGTGGATATGTTTTTAGGCTTACACATGCGCTGGGGTTTGGCCTGTGTATCCTATTCGTTTGTTTTTTAATTCAGACTTGAGCACGACACTTCTCTCGGCTGTGGACGCTTCCCCGCGTACGAAATGGCTATTAACTAGCAATCGGCACCTTGGTGTGCGATAGGTACGTCGAAATATATGTTGAAGATAAATTAAGAAGTTTAGTCTATTTATTTATATACATTTGTGTAATATGTGGTAGCTTAAAATCAATTGTATGTCCACTTAAAAGGATTCATAAGTGTCTTAAACAAAACTTTTTATGTGAGGAGAGAAATAGACTTCTCACTCCATTACCAATAGGTTCATGTTTGAGATCTACCTATCTCTATATTAAAATTATAAAATTATATTTATGATGATTGTTGCACAAATTTTAGCATCAATATTTTGGGTCATAATCATGATTCATCATCACATGCCAAAATATCATTCCTAGTGGAGTATGAATAGTTGATGCGAAAATCTCAGATACAATTGATCCCATTATCTTTATATGATGGGTTGTGGAAATCTATCTATTGTAAATATTAAATTTATACTTTATTAAATAAATATTGATTCCATATGACTTTGACTCTCTTATTTTGCCATATGTGGTTACCACTTGCTTTTGTTAGGGTTTTCCAGGATCCGAGGAAGCTGGAGGGTGCTTAGTTTTCTAATTGTAGATAGTTGAATCTAAATGCTCCAAGTAAAGATGGAGTGAACAATTAGTGGTAGAGGAATCTAAGCAACAATAAGCTCAAGGCATTGTTTGATGACACCAACATTGAAACATCTGCCAAAATTGTCTTTACACGTCTCTAAAATCTAGTCAGTTGCATTTCAAAGACATGTGACGCCTCTTTATCTACATGCAGTGCATAAACAAAATAGAATTTGCCTTGCAAAAAACTCATTACTATTTCCCTCACCTAAGCTCCTGAAATTTAGATAAAGTGGTAGAAGGAAACATATGCATTACCAACCTCGTTGGTTTCTAATCCAGCCATTGATTGCATTGTGAATCATCCTTCACACCCTTATCAAAGGACCCACACACTATTGCACGTGAGTTCTCTGGCAGATGGCCTCCACTATAATCTAGATCACAGAAATAGAAATTCCAATCTAGATCAATATGCTTCCCTTACATTTTCCAGTCTCTTGGGCGTGGGGAAATGTTTTTCCTTAGCCTTTGTCATGAATTTAAAGATTCAGTGAGCACAAATGTAATAGAGGTTCCATGAGAGGGAAGCTACATCATGGGATTTATATGGCCTCGCACAAGATACAAAATAGTAGAAATATGTAAAACAACTTTACATGACCGCTAGCATGGTTGCATACAACTTCCCTTCGTGGAATTCAATTCTTGAACCGGTAGAAATATTTACAGTAGGATGTATATTCCGTCTATTTAAAAAAAAATTATTACTATTTTTTTCAAAATGACAAGTCGTCATCCCTCACAACCCTAATGCATTTGATGGCCATTAGGCTTTTAGCTTTGGTGCTAGTTATTTAGAGAAAGAAATACTTATATTTTATTTGAAAGTTGGATAAAATTATAATTGGATGAAGCAACTTTCAAGATGGATGCCTAAGGATACATCTAACTATTGAAAAATATATTAATCAATTTTAAACATAAATAAATTGTCCAATCAAACAAGCACATCAACACACTATTTGTTTGTGAATCATTTGTACACACACACACGCACACACATATAATAAGAGATAAATATTGTGTTAAATATTTTTTGCATTTTCCTTTTAGATGAAGACTATATATAGTATTTTTACAACATATTACATAGTTTTAGGTTACGGTAAAAACAGGTTTTGAAGGGACCTCGAAACCCTTTCACATCCTCAAAAAGGGAAAAAAAAACAAGATATCTATCAGGAAAGAGTCCTTAAACCTACTAGAAGTAGCACCAAAATCAAGTTTTACAAGGTCTTGAAACCACTAACAAAGTCCAAATAAAGTACCCAAGTTTTACAAGGACCTAGAACCTTCAGTACAGTTTAAAAGTAAAAACCAAAAAAAGGACCAAACACGGTAACCAGATGTAGCAACCAGCAAACAGAACCAAAACAGGAACCCTACCAGAAAAGAAGACCCAAGGAACTATTGCAGTTCCAAAATCATCTTAGCTGCCTCCTTACCAATCTTAGCCATATCTTGGATGGAGTTAGCAGCCGAAGAAGCAACAACAGTCAAGGCTTTCTTCCTCAAACTTTGTCTTGTCCTCTTGCTAGGGCCCTCTGAAGATATGGTTCCTTCATTAGCTCTTTTGCCCAAGGTCACCGCAGCAGCACAGATGCTTGAAGTAACATGCTCCATTTTCGTTCCACTTTCCTTGATAAGCATTCTAAGATTCTGCTCATAATCCTTAAGTTTTTTTGGGATATCTCCCATTTGCACCTCCAAGTGTTGGATAATAGCCCAATCGGTCTCCTGGTTATGTTGCAAGGTTTCCACTTTCTTCTTCACCTCCATTATTTCATTATAAATCCAAGAATTGACACAGAGGAAAGAGTCGGCTTTTAGTTTGGTAGAATGCAGGAAGGATAGCTTGGTTTCCCTTTTCGGGGAGTCACCCGCGTCTTCAGCAGTGGTGTGTGGTGAGGGGCCAACTTTATCAATTTGTTCCTCCCCATCCAATGGCTCCTCCTCACTAGACACCATAGGGTCAAGTTGACTAGGGACCTCCTTATCTTGTCCCTCAGTCTCCTTTACAGGATTGGAAGCCTTCCCCATGTTTTCCTCCTCACTCAAAATGGTTGTATCATCAATTAAATTATCTTTCTCTTTATCACCTTCCCCGGACACAGTATGAGTTCTCAAACTTGCTCTACTCTGAGTTATCCTCAGTTGTATCTTCCCCTCTCCCTTTCTCATTTTTTCCTTTCGTTTCCCAATAACCTTCTAGGTTAGAGCTAAACTCCCCAACATTCGTCCCTTCCTCTTCGTCAAAGACATCCTTTTCTGAGCCTTTAGTACTCTCCACCTCTGTATCCTCTTCCACAATTTGTCTTTGAGAGCTAGAGGGTTTCGGTTTTGCATTATCTTTCTCTTTAACATTCTCATCAATTTTACCTTTTAAGGATTTAGAATCCTTATGTTTGCCAGTGGAGGGAGATGAAGCATTGGATTTATTTTTACAAAAACCCTCTATGAGCAAAATCAGACCTTCATGTAAGATGGGTCATGACTCTTTCTTTCTATGGGCATTCAAGCTTTGGAGCAAAGAGAAATGCAAATAGAAAGGGAAGGAAATCCTGTCCTTGTACCTAAAATGGTTAAGAAAAACAAAGTGGAATTTGTGCATCCTTTTATTCTTACCATCAAGGATAAAGTACTCACGAATACAGCCAAGCACATCATGCCAAATACCTTTAATTTGTTGCACATCGAAGAAGTCTCCATTCTTCTCCAATTGCATCTCCTCTTCATCCGTCTTCGAGAATTTTTTGTAGGCTGCATCGATCAACTAAAGCCTTCTCATGAAAATCTCCTTTCAAGGGATGGTCCTTATATTACATAGTTATTATATTTATTTTCGATATACTTTTTATAATTATAATATCTAATCCATGTTCTATAATTTATATATAACATAAAATTACTATGTACTAATTTCCTACTCAAAATAAGCACATTAGAATTGATTTATGTATGAAATTATTTGTTTCAAACAATAATCTGTGTATATTGCCCTATGAAATGGGAAATTTATTTTTTAAAATTCAAGGAAACTATAAAGTAAATTAAAACACTTTTTAGAGTTAGAAATAAAAGAGGAATCTTTTAATTTGATGCTATTTATTTACTATTATAATATATTTTTAAATATATGGTTTATTTAATATTTTTCATAACTTTGTATTATGTATATAAGGCATAGGTAAAACAATATTAATAATTGAGTTTACTGCAATGAGTTTGAGTTGTAAACAATAAGTAAAGTAGATACATCCTTCGTCTTTTAGTTAGTTGTTATTCATTTATAATTTGTTGTTGGTTGGTTTACCAGCTTCGTAGTGAATTATTTTATCTCCAAAATTGTATAAATGAATATCAACTATACATCCACTTATTGGATACAAATGTCTTAAACAAAAAATTGAATTGGAGAAGAAAATTAGGCTCCTTACTCTATTAGAAATAGTTTCATATTAGAGGTCTTTTTCTTCCCCTCTCATTTCATCTTTCCCACCTCCTCTATCTTCCCTAATGTCACATATACCTCTCTTATCTCATTCTCTCTCTGCTTCTCTTTCTCAACCTATGCCCCTCTTTTGTCCTCTCTCTCTCTCTCTCTCTCTCTCTCTCTCTCTCTCTCTCTCTCTCTCTCTCTCTCTCTCTCTCTCTCAAAATAAATATTGAATTTATCAAGTTAATTAATAATCCATGAAAAAGTGAAATTAAAGTTTTGCATGAAATATTATACAAGAAAAAACATACCATTTTACATTCACACTCACTAATTAAGAATTTGAAAAATAAGTTTAACAAGTAAAACATGATGCTTGGGGACATAGATTTTATATGCAAATTTGAAAAAGAATATTGTGTCTATAACTATCTTCCCAAATTTAGTGTTGTCTGTTTACTCAAATCACACTTTTGCATGTCTAATGTTTGAATTGCATTAAATGTTTGAAAACATGTACACTACTTTTGGTGCATGTACACCTTACATTATTTCCCACCAAAACAAGTTACAACCTAGATAGCAACCAATTGACTAGGTTGTTTTCTTAGAACTATTCCTTTCCTCACAACCATCAATTATTCTTAAAGGAAACTCTAGTTTTTTAAAAAGATGCTTAGAAAAAAATAGAAGATTAAATAATTAATTTTAAAAACCACAAAACATACACTTCACTTTTTTTTTCACGAGTGATTAGTTTGCTAGTATTTTCACATTACTATACATGTTAGTGGTTGTACATGTAGGCTTCTCTAAGAGTAGTTGTAACATTTGAAAAAAAATATTTTGACTATCCATTGATTAATGTCCAATGGTCCTATTTTAGGGCACATAGTAAGGCTTAGGAAAAAGTTGTGGAATCACACTTTACATTGAGCAATTGCATTTTCTTCAATCAGCCTAATACATTTGCCTAAATCTTTCTATGGCTTTTTCAACAATTTTGTTTTTGGGCATATCCTATTATGGTTGCAATCTAGGCAATGACATCTCTATTAACATTTTTACAAATAGTTCACATGCATCGTTCATGCTACTACATTCTATATACATATCTACCAGGAGATTTTCAACTATTTTCAATTGTCCTCTAATGTACAAGCACACTATGTTTAGTGACTCCCATTTGAGGTTTGCAAATTTGAGCCTGGGCTATGAAGATGCTAGAAAAGTTTGTGCATTTCACACAACCATACCATTTCATGAGACATCATCTCTTTGAGGGCTATTGTCAAATAGCTCATGTGCTTTGCATATGCCTTACATAATATCTAACAAAAATCTATCTCCACTATAAATAGATGTCTATACCATGTACCAAACGTTGTATTTTAGCTACAACGTAAACCAATATGTTTGTTGCTAGGCTTGTTTAGATTGTAAAGGGAAAGGCAATCCTTTGGTTGAGCTTTCTTTAGTGAAAACAAAATAGATATTTGTAAAAAATTAAGTAGTTGAATCTTCATGATCTACATCAACAATGTTGTTAAACCAAAAAATTGAGAAATAGGAAAAATATTCTATTTTACAAATTTTGAATTTTTCACAATGTTATTTTATACAGAGATTATGGCTAACTATCTTTATTTACATGTAGTGAAATATCATCCACAATTTGAAACATCATTGTAAAATAAAATATCTGATTACAAAATTTTAACACATGAATACCATATACCATTTTAAAAAATCATATCAATAATAAATTAATACAATTCAATATCTTGTCATACTATTTAATTTTCTTAAACATTCATGAATATGTTTCTAGCCCATAATGAATCTCCACTTATTAATTATTATGTTTATACTTTATGCCATTATTAATCACTACTTTTATAATGATTTGATTACTAGGTATATATTTTAAAACCATAATCAATTCCAAGTAGTGACAAAGATTTAGAGTGAATTGTATATACCATAAATATAAAAAGCAGAGAACGTTTCATAATTTCAAAGGCCAAGACCAAATGGTGAGATATGGTATGGACATGTGTCCTTATAATCACTTTACTAAAAGTCCTCTTTCCTAGAGCAACTCCATGAACACTACACAAAAATAAACATAAATTTCCCCATCCTTTTCTTCTAGTGCAAATGCTATTATGAAGAGATGGGTAGAGTAAGTTGAACCTCAAATTTTCTTCTTGCTAATGGCTTATGGTAAATATAATTGATCTTATAGCCGAATGTTTAAAATTTCACAAATTATTGCTAGATTCAAATATTCCTTATTTCATGGCTGAATTTATTTAAATATTCTTCATCTTCTAGCTGAATTCAAACATTCTTTAGAATATACATTTCACAAGACAATTTTATGTGTAGATTTAGCTGAGTTCAAGGCTTAAAGTAAACAAAAACTAATGGCAGTTGTCTTACATTGAGCTTCTCCATTCATTATTTCAATCCCTGAATCTTAAAATTCAAAGCATGTAGATTTATGGATGCAATAAAAGACAAAGAGTGAGATTGTTTTATAATTTTACTAAAAACACAGAGTCATTGCCTGGTTTGGGTGTTTATGTTAAATATCGATATTTGGTGTTCCCAAATGGAGAGTTATGGTTTCCCTTTGAAGAAGAAGCAGAGGCAAAACAAGAGCAAAATATGTACAAAGAGAACCGAACCAAAGGACCATATGTTCGGCTATTTACCCAAGGGCAACTAGAGGAGACATTCACATACTCATTAGTATTATTTCTTACACAGTAGCCTCAATGGTGGTAAATGTACCGAGCCAAGTGCAAGCCCCATTTCTCGCGGAGTCAGTAATCTCAACTGTGAATTTGATGGACTCCTCTGTACCATCTCTTACATAGAACAAAAATCTTAACCAAACAAAAATCATGTGTTTGACTCATCCTCTTGGTGCCTTGTGGAATTGTTGGCCAGATCAGAAGACATGTCGTACTTGTCATGTCCAAGGTCAACAACTTACCATCAGAGCTTTGGAATGGAACATGTTTAGAACTTTATGACATATGTGTGTGTTGATATCAATGAAAAGGTAATAAGAGATCTACGATCCACATCACCTCAATGGTAGTCATTGTCTCTCCAGGATTGCTTCACCATCGGATGTAGAATTTAGCTCCTCGCATTCATATAGGGAACGCCTTTGGCATAATTAAGGCCCATTTGGTTGCTGGAATAGGACTAGAATAGGAAGAGAAAATTAGAATATGTTTTATATTTGTTGTTTCATACACTCAATTAGAATTAGGAATAGGAAGACATATTTTAAATTTGTTGTTTCATACACTCAATTAGAATTAGGAATAGGAATAGGAAGACATATTCCAATTTTGCCCCTAAAATGAGCATATGTCTATGCCAAAAAATAGTTGGAACTGGAATAGCCATTCATATTCCCAATCTATTTTTTTATTAAAAAAAATAAAATTCAATTCCATTCTTATTCCATTTTTCTATTCTAATTTTCAATTCTTATGCCAACAACCAAATGGGCTCTAAGAGAATGGGTCGTGGGCCCATTCTTCTACAAACTTTTTAACTATATTTTTAAAATTCTCTCGCCTATCCATGCCATATGTATGCCATTGCCAGTTTTCCTAGCAATACTGCAAATAATCCCTATGACATGTTTTTTTTTTGTTTTTTTTAAATGGTTGAATAAGGTGGTACTGCCTAGCTAGCAACACCTTTATAAAAAATATGTCGATAACAAAATTCTATATGTTTTTGAATAATAGAGTAGCCAAAACAAGGAGGTTGGCTAACAACAATCACATTCCCTATAACTATTTATCAAAACAAAAACATCATTCTAAGGAGCGTAATAAGTGTTTGAGCTAAATCTTGTTAGCAACATATTTTTTCTACAGATGCAAATATGTTTAATGAAGGAAAAAATAAATATTATTTAGAATAAATTGTATTTAAAATATTTTAATATTTATATATATTTTTAAAATAATTTTTTATTTGTATTATTGTGTATTAATCCTTTAAAATATTTAAAATTTATTAATACTAAAATTTATTAAATCATTATTTTATATATATATATATATATATATATATATATTATTAGATGAAGCAAATTTGTTTCTCACTTTTTAATTTTAAAGTAATTTTATAGAACTATTTATAAAAATTATAGTATCTATATATTTTCTTCAATAATTATTAAAGTTTATAAAACTTTATATAAATATATTCATAATTAATGATATCTATATGATGATTATGAATGTTTTCTTGGTAATTATTAAATTTTATCAATTTTATATAAATATATTCATAATCGAGTAATTACTAAGCTTTATCAAACTCTATATTAATATAATCTTATATATTTTAATTGTTATGATATTTGAATCATGATTGAATTAATTATTAATATATAAGATATCATTTTTTATTTTAGCATCTTAGGATATCAAATTCAAATTCAAATGATTTGTACATTTTTTAAAGAATTTTACTTTATGTATAAGTTTCATCTCAATTTATTATTTATATATAAGTTTTATTTAGTTAAACTATTATCATATTTCAATACTAAAATTATGTCTTAAATGATGATGATCTAATTAATTAGAGTAAATACAATGTAATAGTTTCTAAATACTAAAATCATGTCTAAACAATGATGGTCTAATTACTTAGAGTAAATATTATATTGTGATTTCTATATAATATAACAATTTCTAAATATTCAATTTAGTACTATGATTAATTTAAAATTTAAATAATAAAAATATTCTTAAAAAATATAAGTAATGATGTTAAAATATATTGAATAAATTTGATTATTAAGAAAAATGGTACACGATGTGTGTAAATATGTAAAAATTTTGGGCAAAGGTAAATCCATTTAAGTAGGAAATATATATATATATATATATATATATATATATATATATATATATATATATATATATATATATATATATATATATATATATATATATATATATATATATATATATATATATATATATATATAACTAAAAAAAATATTGGTAAATGGCCAAGGCCATGATATTATATTATTACTAATAAAATAATTACAATAGCGTTCTATCGTTCAAGCGGGATTGGTAGGAAAGAACGGGGAAAGAAAACCTCTAGTCTAGCCTAGGACCTCAGTCCTATATTATTACAGCATAAAAGGGGCATACGCCAGTTAGAAAATCCTATTTATCCATTACATTATAAATAATTGAGTACATTGATAATCAGATACATTACTCTGAGAAGCCACCAATGCAAAGATTCCAATATTTCCTTTTTGTAATGCATAGAGACCAAATACGTTCATCCTTGTCTGACTATCTTGCAATCAAACTGGTTAATAATAAATATAAGATAAAATTCCTACTAAAGCAAGTCAATATATAAATCCTAAAAAATAAAAAAGAAAGAACACAATCGATGCAAATAAGATCTCCTCTATACATCAAGATCTTAAAACCAAAAATGCCTTACCAAATAAGACATTAAAGAATGATTAAAGGCCAAGTCGAGATCAAGTCAATCACAAAACCAAAAAATGGATTTAAATTTGAATGCTCACTTCCAATAAGCAAGACTGTAAATATCCATCACCAAATCCTTATTCCATATTCTAGCCAACACCCCAAAACTGCATGCCCAACTTTAGATGCCAACACAGAGATGCTTTACTAAATAATAACGTAAGCATAATAGGTGTAGAGATTAGTGAAAACCTAAACTGGAGACCATCTAAGGATAGAGGCAAACATATGAATGCAATAGCATTAAATACCATACATTATAAATTTCACTAATTTAACCAATAACATGCAAATGAAATGTGGAATATTTAGTTGAGAAAATCTCAATGTAACCATCCCTATTTATCTCCAAATTTTGGTCAGATGTAAACAACAAAAGAGTACCTTCCTTTAAATGAAATCACAGGGAGAACCTCCATATTTCCAAGAAAATATGATACAGAATTTAAATCTAAGATGTCAATCGGAATAATAGTGCAAGAAGCACGTTGAATACTGTGTAACACAAACATCCATAAGCTCCAATCAAATAGTTATGAGCATATTAGAGCTAATGCACTTCATTTAAATAAAGATTCATAAATAAACAACCTACCTTACTTCCATATAACTAAAACTATATTAAACAATTCATAAAGACATAAAGATATATAACTAAAATTGTTAAAATAAATTAATGTTAGTATTATCGTAGAGTTTTGGATATGAAAAAGGAAATTGAAAACAATTTAAAAGATAGAAAAAAAATTATATTATAGAATTTTTGTAGAATAAAAAAGGGTTGGTATTAGTTTCTAACAATGTATGTTGAAATAAGAGTAGTTTTGGATTTGTTGTGCATAATTTATTCACTCCACTTAAACATTATTATATCTCCTACCTTGCGTAAATGTTGGGCAACGTGTCCTTGAAATTTGGGTGGTTGTATAAGACCCCAATTGTTTTGTCATAGCTCTAAATTAGTTTTCTTAATATATAACTGTAAGAAATGTGCATGTTTACTATAAAAAAATATTAGTTATATAATAATATTTTTTAAAAATATTACGATTGGTAGAAATAAGAAATTTTACACTAGTTAGTGAAATCTTATTACAATAGTACTATGCCTATGACAAATACTAATAACGAGTCATGTGAGCTTAAATAAAACTCTTATGTAGGGAAAAGATCAAAATCTTCAGCTAAAATGCTTTAGGAATTTATGTTTGAGAGTATTTTGTAATAATATATTAAATGTCTAGATTTACCCAAGTTTTCATTATAATTTATTTTAATAAATATGTTAGTATAATATATAAATAAATGGCAAATCCATTATGAAATGGAAATCGGTCTATAGTGCAAAAAAAAGGAGTTGACAAAATGAAAAACTTATTCTGAACACAAAAAGGGTAGCATAGAACGCCTTAGTCCTAGGAGCTAGGAAAAACCCTCATGGCAATCAAAAAACTACATTCTCGTTTGTAGAGTTTGTGGTATGCAAGAATAGTTTTGAAGCACTTGTAAGGCTCCATGAAGAACACAATTCAAACTTGGCAAAAAATTGTGACATTCTCCCTAGATTCCCCTTCAAGTTGTTGCAGAATCATCCCAAGGTATTAGGTCTATCAAATTTCGTACAAATGGAGTTCTCCTTGATTTTGGATGGAAAATGGTACAAAAAAAAAAAAAAAAAAAACTAGGAAACAAAAGTATCCAACAAACAAAAAATTTGAAACATACATCCTCAAGAAAAGTATAAAGACGAGTGATTAAAATACCGAGATAAATTACATAATGGCTAAACAAAGTATCTTCTATTAAAAAACAAAATACATTACCTTGCCATCAAAGAAGATAGAGGTAATCCCATCAAAGTCATGGCAGATAGGAAGCTTAGCCCTAGAGAAGCAAAAACTCTCTCAATTTTATCCAATTCTGAAACATTCCATAATATCATAAGTAAATAGCTGTAATGTTCCCATTATAAAACAAATAATAAATTAATCTTTGTAATGGGCTGATTGATTTATTTTATCTTGGACCCATTTTTTATTTTGTTTTCATAGGTTGTGTCATCGTTGACTATTTTTGTACACCCTTGAAAAAGGTTCTCTCGATGGGTATTAAGCACGACTTGTAGTAAGGCTATAGGTATGCTTGGAATATATTTTCTCTTTACTACAAAATCCTATTTAAGGTTCTCTATTGTTCCCATTTCGGAAGTGAAAGACCTTCCCTATTTGGCTTACACGATTTTGGTGGGATTCAGCCCTCACCCTATTCCATTGTTGCATTGTACTTCATCGCTCGGACCTGGCAAGTCAAAGCTCCAATTATGGCAATATTAATTGGTTCATCTTTGTTGGTTTATTCGTATCTAAAGTCTTTGGAATGTATGTTTTCCCATAATATAGTTGTATGTTCAAGGATCTAGGAAATACTTTTTCCTACCCTGCAAAATCTTGTAGATATCTCAACGTACAACATTGTGTTCACTTGGCAATCTCCCTCTGTATAGCCTTACAACCTTCTTCATACCATATGGCCTATACTAGCACTGTATAGGCTTCAATAGCTTTTGTATGACTTGCCTACTAAGTCACCGTATGACTTGTTAGGTCCACATATGACATCCCTTCACATAAAGTATGATCGAACAAGGAAGTCTACCGTACGACCCTCAGTTCTAACTGTATGGCCTTTTTCCTAGCGTATGGCCCTCTGCACATTACTCCATTCACTGTACGGGTATTCTTAATTTGTAGATACTGTACACCCCATCCTCTATACTCACCGTACGAACATTGTTTCATATCGTATGGTCACTCTCAATCCTCCAGTTGCTTCCCTACCATACACATTGCCATTTCATTTAAAAATGTAAGTGATTCAATGTACAAGCCTCTACAAACGGGAACTAGAACATTACAATAGCATTCTTATTGGTTCAAAAAGACCTCCAATGTATCTATCTCTCAAGCATTTAATTAACACTACCTCAAATTCTGGCCCATATATCCCTCTGCATAGGAAAATGACATTTGCAGAAATTTGCCCAGCATAAATTAGGATTTATTCAGTCATATACCCTAGAGACTAAGGAAAACTTAGACAACCCTTCCCTAGAATGCTTAAACAACAAAGTAGGTTTTCAAGCAAAAAATATAAAGACTCAATCCTCTATTCAAATCTCCAGCATCCATCAAGTCTAGAGGACTAAGCTTTGTTCTAAGCTTTGAAGGACTAAGCTTTGTTCTAGAGATAGTCCTAAAAACCTTATCAATCAGTCTTCATACAATCAAAATTGGAACCAACCTCAATTCTCATTCTACACTTCAAATCAGACCATTCTTTGAATCAATGCATTACTCACACATCAATTCAAAGAGGGGCAATATGTAATCACTCAGAATTGGTCAATCCTTTAAATGTAGAATTACATCTCATGGTGAAGGTTCAAATTGAATTAATTGAATCAAAGAATAAAATGAATTAATTCAAATCAACTATTACAACCCATTTAAAAAATACACATGAATATTCATTTAAAATAAATTGAAAATTAACATTTATCTCCAAAAATGAATATTTTATTCATAATGGATGGAAATTAATGTTTTATTCATTATAGATGTGTTGTCGGATATCAAAATTGCCTCAATTTCTGCCTTTTTGAGCTATGATTATTTTCAGAATATGCCTCATTTTAAGCATTAAAATGGCCACTTCACTCAGAGTTTTTGAGAGATTTTGCCCTTCAAATATCTTTAGCTTGTTCCCAGCTCTGTCCAGCACTTTGAATTTCTTAAATTCGGTTCCTGAGTCAAAATTTTTCTCAAGTTAATGGAAGGAACCAAAATACATATTTTCAACCAAATCATTAACCATTAACCTTTAAAAAGGTTAAGGTTCGGGGTCCAAAACACGTATTCTTGACCATTAACCTTAACCTCCTAACCTTTAAAAAGGTAAAGGTTTTGGGTCCAAAAGACGTATTTCAAACCATTAACCTTAACCTCTTAACCTTTAAAAAGGTTAAGGTTTGGGGTCCAAAACACATATTCTAAACCATTAACCTTGACCTTTTAACCTTTAAATAGGTTAAGGTTCAGCGTCCAAAACACGTGTTTCACTTTGAAATCTTAACCTCTCCATCAAAGGTTAAGATAAATTTCCAAAACATGTATTTTCCACCCAATCATTAACCTTAACCTCTCATAAAAAAAAGGGTTAAGATACACTTCCACAAAATGTATTTTTGAGACAATTATTAACCTTTCACTTGATAAAAGTAAAGGAAATGAAAGGTAGAGACAATAGGTATAATGTAGAGTCAAAGAAAAGGCATCCAAAGCTTTACAAAGCTCTCAAATCACTAATTGCAAATATATTGAAAAGATCCCACTCTGTAATGGTGCTTTGGCAAGAGACATATGTCAAATAGATTAAGCATGATAATTATCAAACAAAGGAACTTAACTTTTAGCCTGTGGCACATTGGATGGTATTAATAAATCACTTTCAAATGAATTGAATTCACTATGTGAAGAAAGTTTGGAGTTTGTGGCATCTTGATCATACATGAAGAAGAAGACACGATAGTTGCTTGATAAAATGAATATTGATTGACCCAATCATTAACAGAATGCATGGATTGTTAGACTAGTAATTCATCCAAGCTTTCCAACTCATGTGCAGAGAAGGTCACAAATGACACATGGGAGCTTTTTGGTAAAGAGCCTACACAATGGCAGTCAATGTGGATATTTTGAAATGGTAGAAGATGATGCATGAACCACTATTTCAGTTTCTAGCTTGTGCACTTGGAGATTAGAGACTTCATACATTGCAAATAATGCCTCTTAACAAAGAGTAACTTGTAAGGAATGCATAGGCATGAAACGTCATTGGTCTGGTAGATATTAACCTTCAAGTTTTCCACAATCCATGTTGAGCATCATTATATTAATGTAAATATCAACAGAATATACTAGCCTCCAAATTAAGTCAAAGCACGTGAATTGTATGATGAAAGGTTGCCAACCTAGAGAATGAAAACATGGGCATTGCATGTTATTTGTTTGACAAAATGCCTAAAAGTACTGGAGTGATGAATAGTGAATCCAAACCATATCCTGTTACAAACAACAAAGGCATAGAAAGACACAACATTGGTCTAATAGAATCGCTAACAGAGAAGGTTATTAATCGTCAACCAAGTCACTTGTTGTTGGTCATTCTTCATGACACCTTCAAAATTGTAGATTGTGAAAGATGACGGAATAAACATGGTCACCACATGGCTTTCAAATGCCACACCACTCTACACTAGTATTGAGAAAGGAGAATTGTTCTACTATATCTGACCTTGGACCCAATTGCCCCAGCACACTTGATTACAATGCATCTTCACCTTATTTTCAAAGTCTTAAGTTGTGGGGTGTCTCCTTGAAACAACTACCAGCTTGGAATTCCTTTAGAAAACTTCATACATTGGAAGTGGTTGGTGTTCATGCAGAAGACATTGCTCTTTATAATATGTTTCTTACATGTCTATTGCCAAAGAATCTGGCTCTACTTGGTTGTGATGGTGTCAAGGTAGTGGACATTGATTTGAAGCATTTAGAACAATGCAAGCTTGATTTTTATGGTAGAGGAGATTGCTTTCTCAACATAATTGCTCCTAAACTTCAAATTTTTGAGGTTCAAGGGGCTGCTTGGATATGATTAACGGGGGATCATTTCTTACGAAAACTATCAATAGTGAATAATGCTGATCAAAGTGGGGAAATGTGATTGACTATGTTGATCTATTTTATTAAATTCCTACATAGAGTGTGCCATGGAAATCATCAAAGTTCAGAGGGAGGTCCAAAGTGAGATATTAGTATACAATCAAGGCATAAAGGAATTATGTAAGGATACGACTATATAAAGTGAAATATTAAAATTGAGAACAAAAGATCATGCTAAATTTGATTCTTCTTCAGACTTCCAAGATCAAACAGAGAAGATTCAATGGCTACCATCAAGATCAACCATTCAACTTTCTTTTCAAAATGTTTATCTCTAGAATCACTCTAGTTAATTTTTGGTAAGGTTAATTAACCTCTCCAAAATTACATATTTTGGAGGCAGTTATTAACCACGAAGGGGTAGTTCTTAACCTCTATGTCTATATAAGGAGTCATTTTTGGCTTTGTAAAGAACTTTTTGGATTTGAAAATAAGGGGACACTGTTAAATTTTTGGTAGCAAGACAATTTTTGGAAAGTGTATAAAGATCTTGTTCTTGTGATCAAAAAATTCTTTTATGTTCTTGGTGCAAGGAAATAAAAAGGAAATATATTTTGAGTTCTCTTTCTACATATTTGAAAGTTGAAATGTTGATCCTTTCTTTGTAATGGTTGTTTTCACAGTATTGTGCAAATGTTCATGAATTATCAAATCAACATTGTGCTAATAGTAGCCTTTAAGTGTAGATCTTGATTGCTATAATTAGCTAGTTTAAGTTAGTCCAAGAAAGCTTTAAAGTCATTTGGTGCATTCGTCCTCAATGGCTTTCTATTTATCCTTAAAAGTTTGATTTCATTTTTATTTGAAAACTTTAAAATTATATCATACGAGGGAGCTGCCCTTCTAAATGTAGAGGGAGCCCACATACGAAGGTCCTATCCAACTGTTGTGAACAGTTTGCCACATACGCATTGTTGGGCCACTTTATGTGACAAATCTATTTACTAACAAATTTTTGGTGACTTCGCTAGGGATCAAACAAGAAAGATTATTCAATTGCCTATAATGAAGTAGGATGGTATTGTCGTAGGAGAATGTGTTTCTAGTTCTATAACTAAATCTTGGCTTTCAGGACACACAAGAAGACATTATTTCAGACTTGAACACTCTAGCCTAAAGGTGTAGACAAAGTGCTCAACAATATCATCAAGTAAACTAAGTTCTAGAAGAAGAATAATTCGATGAAATCTTGCAAAGAGCTCCTATTGGTCAAAATGTTGTGGTGATTGAAAGCATTGTTGATATTCCAAGAAGAAACATGCCAAATCTTGGTCATATCTAGGACCAAGTAAACAATATCCAGTAAAATGATTGATAAAAGGTACCTTCTCTTGAATGAAGGTTGGTGACTCTATTTAGAAGATTGAATAAAGGTTGGTGATTCCATAGAAGGTTTGAATTCAAAGCATGGTTTGGTACAAAGGGAAAGTGGAAAGTGGCAGTGATAGTGACAATGATGAGGAATACTTTTCATACTCAAAGAAACATATTTTTGATGAGCCTCTTCAAGTTGAATTCTTGAAGAATTTCTATAGAGGTAGGAGGCTAGATCCTAAAATGGTTCATCCTTACTTGCTGCAAATTTTTCTAAAGATCAAAGGAGATGATGGAAAGTATTATGGGTTTCTTTCTCATGATCATGATTCTTTATTTGAAAAAGGTTCAACATACAAAGATAAAGGTCATTTTGAAAAATGTCTTTCATCTAAACTAGCAATGAAGAATAATGGGAATGTCTCTCATTCACCTATCTCTCAACAAAATCAAATTTCTATTGATCCTAAGCAAGTTAGCTTCTTGAAGAGTTTCTATGGTGGGCAAAAACTAGATCCAAAAAAGATTCATCCATCTTTACTTTGGACTTTGCAAAAGATAGATGAAGAAGATGATAAGGATAATCAATTTTTCTCTCACAAGCCCAAATCATTTTCAGAAAAAAGTTCAACATGTGATTATAAAGAAGACTTTGATCAAATAATGATTCATTTGACTCTAGGATGGATAATGGTGGTCAAAAAAATTTCATGGCACTTGCACCTCTTTCTCATCAAAATCATGCTTCCACTGATCGTAATCAGGTTGAACTCTTAAAAAGTTTCTAAGGCAATGCACACCTAGATCTTGACAATGTACATCCTTCTTTACTTCAAACACTCTAAGAACTTGAGAAAGAAGACCCATGCAAGAATTATTTTCTTGGTAGCAGAACATCTCCCAATCCAAATGTTAGAAAGGGCTCATCTAAATCTTCATGCATGAAAGAAGATGGGAATTCCATGTCTAATCAAGGAGGGGGTTGAGAAATGGAATCTATAGGAGAAGAAGGGTTTGCTAATATATCAAGGCATCATTGTCAAAATTTCCAAACCCAAGAGAAAGTATTCAATCATATTGATCCTAATGACAAAGAAAAATAGATATCAAAATCTCAAGAAACTACACGACATATGATTGAAGATGAGGGAAATGTGGATCAAGGTGAATTTCATAATACTTTTATTCCTACTTGGTGCCTCAATGCTTCAGATGATGACTTCCTATGTGGAGAAGATCTTCCCATTCATTCTTTCATGATCATTCAAGGTGATGAATCTATTGACGACATCAATACTTCAGATGTTATGGCACAATCTGAAACCACTACCATTGACAAAGATAAAAACACCAATGAACTTCTACAAATATCTACTTTCTCTATGGGAATGAAGACCTTTACTTTTGATGACATTGATGAACTTGTGATTAAAAGATTAGTTGATGAAAAAGATAAAAATCAGCTTCTAGCAGAAGAAGATGAACCATATAGCCTTAATTCTTTATCATGCATGCCAACTTTTACATTTCATGAAAGATGTCTTGGAGAAGAAGTGATGATTCAAAAGGATATAGATATCATTGAATGTATTGAAAATGAAAGCTATATGGATATGAAGACAAGTTCCTCTATTCCAAAGGAAATGCAATTAAAATCCTATGGATCATTCAAAGTTCAAGGAAATCCTCTTTTTGAGTCTTTTCATCAAATAGGAAATCTTATGCCAAAGAACTTCTATGAGAAGAGTGACCATTAGAAAGAAAGTAATAAGTTAGCAGGGCGTCTCATGGAGGAATCTAATGAAGTAAACTCTTATGATGTATTTACTCCAAGATTGTGCTCAAAATTCTTGGATAGTAATTTCCTCTATGAAGAAATTTTTTATATTAATCCTTTATTCTTAGAGGAAGGCATTTCTATTGATGATTCTCAAGTTGGTATTCAAACATAGAATTCGATGGCTATAACTCCACAACTTGCTTCAGGTCATAGATTATGTGAAGGCAATCCAATATGAGGTTTGATATCTTTGAGACTTAACCACCATAAAGACCTTCAAAAGGAGAATTTTGATATTAATGGAAGGGAACTTGAAGTTATGAACAACCATGTCAACGATGATATCAAACAACAAAAACTAAGAATTCAAGATGCTCTTTTAGAAGATAAGGAAGAAGAAATGGATCATGGAGAGATTCAACCTAACAAGGATGTGCATCTAAGTAGGAATAATTTTATAGAAAATTCAACCATGATCATGATAATGGAAAAACAATTGTCTGGTGTTAGAAATGAATTCAAGGCTTCATAATGACCAACTACTAGAAACTCAAGAAGGGGATTTGCCAAGCACAAGAGAAGATAAAAAATGCATTGAGAAACTTGAGAGCCTTATACTTCAACTCTTTCAAAATGAAGTCATCAATGACATGCAATAGGAAGCATAATAGTTTTTGAACTCTAAGATCTTTGATGAAGCCTGGTTATTTAGATGTGTCCCTTTATCTAGAAAGGCAGAACATGCTATGAATCTTAGAATTTGAATTTCAGGAGCCAACTTTAATTTGAGTCCATAAGAATATGAAATTTCCCACATGTTAGCATGCCACAGTATTTATTTTCCCCGTCCAGTCAATGGATTTGCATGATTATACCTTGATTCTCTAGAGGTAGGGAAACCTACCTTGTACATAGTCTAGTTAGGAGTTTGTATTGCTTTGGATTTTCATTTCTATTGTCCTATTTTTGGTGTTTGTTCCCTCTTCTGCAAAGTGGTTCCTCAAGTGACTCTTCAACCCAATGGATAAAGCATTTTTCTAATTTTTTTGGATTCGAGCTTCATCCTTATAAAGTCCCTGTCCCTAGACAAAGTTAGCTGTTCCTCAAATATCAAAATTGCCTCAATTCCCACCTTTTTGGGTTATGATTATTTTTAGAATATGCCTCATTTTAAGCATAAAAATGGTCACTTTCCCTCAGAGTTTTTGAGAAATTTCTCCCTTCAAATATCTTTGGTTTGTTCCCAGCTTCATCCACCACTTTGAATTTTTAAAATTTGGTTCCCAAGTCAAAAGTTCTCTCAAGTTAGTGGGAGGAACCAAAATACATATTTTCAACCAAATGATTAACCATAAACCTTTAAAAAGGTTAAGGTTCGAGGTCCAAAACATGTATTCCAAACCATTAACCGTAACCTCTTAACCTTTAAAAAGGTTAAGATTTGGGGTCCAAAACACATATTTCGAACCATTGACCTTAACCTCTTAACCTTTAAAAAGGTTAAGGTTTGGGGTCCAAAACACATATTTCAAACCATTAACCTTAACCTCTTAACCTTTAAAAAGGTTAAGGTTTGGGGTCCAAAACATATGTTTCACTTTGAAATCTTAACCTCTCCATCAAAAGGAGGTTAAGATAAATTTCCAAAACATGTATTTTCCACTCAATCATTAACCTTAACCTCTCATAAAAAACAAAGGGTTAAGATAAACTTCCACAAAATGTATTTTTGAGATGGTTATTAACCTTTCACTTGATAGAAGTAAAGGAAATGAAAGGTAGAGACAATAGGTATAATGCAGAGTCAAAGAAAATGCATCCAAAGTTTTACAATGCTCTCAAATCGATGGTTGCAAATATATTGAAGAGAATCCACTTTGTAATGGTGCTTTGGCAAGAGACATAAGACAGATAGATCGAGCATGATAATTATCAAACAAAGGAACTTAACTTCTAGCTTGCGGCACTTGGATGGTATTATTTAATCATTGTCAAATGAATTGAATTCACTATGTGAAGAAAGTTTGGAGTTTGTGGCATCTTAATCATACATGAAGAAGAAGACATGATAATTACTTGATAAAATGAATATTGATTGACCCAATCATAAATAGAATGTGTGGACTCTCAAACCAGTAATTCATCCAAGCTTTCCAACTCATGTGTAGAGAAGGTCACAGATGACACATGGGAGATTTTTGGTAAAGGGCTTGCATAATGGCAATCAATGTGGAGATTTTGAAATGGTAGAAGATGATGCAGGAACCACAATTTTAGTTTCTAGCCTACGCACTTAGAGATTAGAGACTCCATACATTGCAAATAACACCTTTTAACAAAGAGTAACTTGTAAGGAATGCATAGGCATGAAATGTCATTGGTCTGGTAGATATTAACCTTCAAGTTTTCCACAATCCATGTTGAGCATCATTCTATTCATGCAAATATCAATAGAATATACTAGCCTCCAAATTAAGTCAAAGCACGTGAATTGTATGATGAAAGGCCGCCAACTTGGAGAATGAAAACATGGGTGTTGCATGTTATTTGTTTGACAAAATGCCTAAAGGTACTACAGTGATAAATAGTGAATCAAAACCATATCCTGTTACAAATAAAAAAGGCATAGAAAGACACAACATCGATCTAATAGAATGGTTGACAGAGAAGGTTATTAAAGGTCAACCAAGTCACCTGTTGTTGGTCATTCTTCATGAAACCTTTAGTTTTGTAGATTGTGAAAGATGATGAAATAAACATGGTCAACACATGGCTTTCAAATGCCACACCATTCTACACTAGTATTGGGAAAGGAGAACTATTCTACTATATCTGACCTTGGACCCAATTGTCCCAACACACTTGATTACAATGCATCTTCACCTTATTTGAAAAGTCTTAAGTTGTGGGGTGTCTCCTTGAAACAACTACCAGCTTGGAATCCCTTTAGAAAACTTCATACATTGGAAGTGGTTGGTGTTCATGCACAAGACATTGCTCTTTATAATATACTTCTTACATGTTTGATGTTGAAGAACCTAGCTCTACTTGGTTGTGATGGTGTTAAGGTAGTGGACATTGATTTGAAGCATTTAAAATAGTGCAGGTTTGATTTTTATGGTATAGAAGATTGCTTTCTCAACATAACTGCTCCTAAACTTCAAGTTTTTGAGGTTCAAGGGGCTTCTTGGATACGATTAAGGGAGGATCATTGCTTACGATAGCTATTAATAGCGAATAATGTTGATCAAAGTGGGGAAATATGATTGACTATGTTGATCTATTTTATTAAATTCCTACATAGAGTGTGCCATGGAAATCATCAAAGTTCAGAGGGAAGTCTAGAGTGAGATATTAGTATACAGTTAAGGCATAAAGGAATTATGTAAGGATACAACCATACAAAGTGAAATGTTAAAATTGAGAACAAAAGATCATGCTAAATTTGATTCTTCTTCAAACTTCCAAGATCAAAAGGAGAAGATCCGATGGCTACCATCATGATCAACCATTCAACATTCATTTCAAAATGTTTATCTCTAGAATCACTCTAGTTAGTTTTTAATGAGGTTAATTAACCTCTCCAAAATTACGTATTTTGGAGGTAGTTATTAACCATGAAGGGGTAGTTCTTAACCTCTATGTCTATATAAGGAGTCATTCTTGGCTTTGTAAAGGAATTTTTGGATTTAGAAATAAGGGGACACTATAATAAAGTTTTGGTAGCAAGATAATTTTTGGAAAGTGTCTACAGATCTTTTTCTTGTTTAGAAATTTCTTTTATGTTCTTGGTGCAAGGAAATAAAAAGGAAACACATTTTGAGTTCTCTTTCTACATATCTGAAAGTTGAAATGTTGATCCTTTCTTTGTAATGGGTATTTTCACGATATTTTGCAAATGTTCATGAATTATCGAATCAACATTGTGCTAATAGTAGCCTTCAAGCATAGATCTTGATTGTTGTAATTAGCTAGTTTAAGTTAGTCCAGGAAAGCTCTGAAGTCATTTGGTGCATTTGCCATCGTGGCTTTCTATTTATCCTTGAAAGTTTGATTTCATTTTTATTTGAAAAATTTAAAATTATATCATATGAGGGAGTTGCCCCTCTAAATGTAGAGGAAGGCTGCATACCAAGGGCCTATCCAATTGTTGTTAACAGTTTGCCACATACACTTTGTTGGGCCACTTTACGTAACAAATCCGTTTACCAACGTGATGCAAATTAATATTTTATTCATAATGGATGGAAATTGATATTTCATTCATAATGGATGGAAATTCATATTTTATTCATAATGGGTGGATAATCATATTTTATTCAATGTGGATTCATAAATCATTATTCTATTCAAAATGCTCATTATTTTAATCAAAATGGGTTCTCCATTTTGAATAAAATAATCCAAATGGGACCTTCATTTATGAATTTTTAATTCAAAATGGATTCCCTTAAAATGATTTTTAATTCATTTTTACCTTCACCAATTGTAAATTCTCCATTCTACCCCAAGCCCTTGCAAAAATCTATAAATGCAAGACATTCTAAGAGCTAAGAGAGGCAATTTTAGAGCAAAGAAACTATGTTAAATTAAGCATTTTGTCTTTCAATTCTAATTCATTTCATTTCTATTCTAATTCAATTCTAGAATAATTAATTTGTTTCTTAGCTTGATTGTACTCCATGCTAGATTGCTTTCATTTATCTTAATTTGAATCTTGCATTCATGCTAGCTTGATAATCTCATTCTAGGGGTGTTATTGTCACTGATTTGGTCTTAATTCTAAGAGCATTTAATTCCATTTACATACTCATTCCTTAGTTAGAGAGAAATAAGACAGTTTCATACGTTTTTATGCTTGATTTTGATTCATTTCATATACTAACCCTATGATCTAATGTCTTATCGAAGTGTGTTGGTTTTGCAGATACATGATCCACATTTCTCTCACACACATACCATATTCTTCTTGTTAAGGTCCACAAATCCTTCAGGTTGTTCTATGTACACTTCTTCCTCAAGTATGCCATTTAGAAATGTGGATTTGACACCCATTTGATATACCTTAAAATTCAAGTAGGCTGAATATGCAAGAAGAATTCTGACTCCCTCCAATCTTTCAATAGGAGAAAAAGTTTCTCCGTAGTCATCTCCTTCTTCTTGAGCATATCCTATGCATACTAATCTTGCCTAATTCCTTGTAAATTCACCTTTTTCATTCATCTTATTCTTTAAAACCCATTTTGTTCCAATTAACTTTTTGTCTTTTTGTCTTGGTACTAGGGTCCAAGTTTTATTCTTCACAATATGTTCAATTTCTTCATTCATTATCTAGATCCAATCTTCATTGTGTAGAGCATCCTTCACTTATTTGGACTCAAATTTACAAAGTAAGCATATATCATCTTTGAGTTCCTTTCTCATCATAACACCAGATTCTACATCTCCAATGATTTGATCAAGTTTATGATTTCTTCTTACATACATAGCTAGCACAAGTGGCTTCCTTCTTTGTTCTTCTGTAGGTTCATCTTGAAAAATAAACTCAAGCTCATTATTTATTTCTTGTTCAGGTTAAGGTTTTGGTCATGTATGTGTGACATTGTCTTTCTCATGGTCGACATTGTCTATTAGTGACTCGACATCTTCTACCTATTGCTTAACACCCACTATCTACTACTCGACAATCTGTTGTTGCACTTCATCATTTCCTATCTGCTAGGAAACTATAGCATGATTTTCTTATTTAGAAGGAGTTCTTGGAGCACCATCATCCATATATATGAATGTAGTATAATCTTTAGGTTCTTTACATTCGATATCATTTCTTTCTGCAAATTCATCAACTTTCACATTTGCACTTTTCACAACTTTGTTAGTGTTAGAGTTTAAACACTTGTAAGCTTTACTTTTGGTGGAATATCCTAGGAATATACCTTCATCATTCGTTGCATCAAGTTTCCCTTTCCTATTATCTTTGAATATATAACATTTTCTTCCAAAGATTTTGAAATATTTCTCATGAGGAGCATATCCATACCATAGTTCAAAAGGTGTAGCATTTGTACCTTTCTTGACTTGTACTCTATTTAAGGTGTTGATCTTAGATTGGTTTTGACAATTGAGTGTCAACACACTTAAGTTGTTTACTTAGTTTATGTTGAACAAGTAGTACATGTCGAGCACAACATGTATAGTATAGAGCATGTTGAGTCCATAGTGAGTGTCGAGTCACTCAAGTGCCAAGTAGACAATGCATGTTGAGTAACATAGGAGCCGAGTAAACAGTGGATGTCGAGTGATATAGATGCCGAGTTATAGCGAAAAGATTAGTATATGTCGAGCATGAAAGACTTCAGATGCTGAGTGACACAATTTTGACATATTTGTTTGTAATGGCACAAACAACTATGTAAACCATTTTTGAGCTGACTAAAGATTAAATTATGATATTTTGGAGATAAGGACAAACCTTAAGTCAGATTCCTAATGTAATTACATGCAGCCAATCTGAAAAAGGGAATGTTTATGCAAAAAAATGGATGAATCATAGCCATTGATTCATACCTAACCCTAAGTCACCAAAGTCTTTTTAAGGAGGACAAAACCCTAAACTATCTATGATATGAAGAGTGCATGCAAGGTGTATGAAGGAGTGAAGAGAGTAGTTTGCATGAGAAAAATAGAGCATTCATGGTGACTAAGGAATTATGAAGTAAGACTACATTGTAGAATCAGTTAGAGAAAAACAAAGGAAAGGAAAAGGATACATCAAAGAGACATTTAATCAAGGAGCATTGAGAACACAATAGTTTAGAGGTGATTTGTCATCAAGCAACCAAGTGTTGACCGTAGGATCAATGCTAAGACATTCTAACAGGTGATTTCAATAAAAATCACTTAATAGAGTAGTCTTAATAGGTTGTATTAAAATCCTCTAACAAGGTGCTTACTTAATTGTGAGTTGAAGTCCTTTAACCAAGCACACTTCTAATAGGGTGTTGAAATCCTCTAATAGTGTAAGACCTAATAGTCTTTGTAAGCCTTTAACAGGGTAGACCTTTCATAGGGTAGATCATGTTTCATGGTCAAAACATTGTAACCTTCATTGGATACACTTTATTACTATAATAGTGAAGGTTTTTGGGTGTCATCTCCACCCTAGTTTTACTTTCTCATTGGAGTGTTTCTAGGTAATCATATCTGGTGTCGTATATGTGTGAATGTTTACTTGATTACATGTTTTAGGTGTACATGCTTTACATGCTATTTCAGTTTACTTGTTGAATGCATGAGATGGATGTGTGGTGAAAGATTTATGGGTCCAAGTTTAAACTACTGATTCACCTCCCCCCCACAACCCTCATCTTAAAAATTTACTTTTCCTATTGTAATTCCAACAATTGGTATCAAAGCCTTGTCCTCTGAAAGAGAAGCCTTGTATCTTTGAGGAAAGATCTTGAAATGGAAGTCTACAAGTTGGGAAAGATTATTGAGAATCAAGGAATTGAAATACAACTCATTCTACATCAACTGGATGAAGTACGAGAAGAACTAAAGAAATATTTGAAGAGAAGGAAAGAAATTGCTATTGTAGAGAATAACACACAATACAAAGAGATAGACATTACTAAGTTATTTGCTAATGGAGACTCTAATGAACTAGATGCAATAGTTTCATATCTAATGGAAAAGAATAGAGTCCAAGCTAAGGAAATTAGAAATCTCAAGTTAGAGCAAGAATCACAAGCCATACTACTATGTGAAGTGATTGAACAAAAGAAGAAAGCTATGGAAGAGAAAGCCATGATTGAAGAAGACAAAAGAATTTTAAGCAATAGAGTGGAAGAGAAGTCAATAGAGCTAACCAAGATTTCCAATATGCAATTGGATACCCTAAGTCAAATGATGAATGCCAACTATGAATTGAATGTCAAGGACATTGAGATAACAACATTGAAATTGAAAAATGAGTAGTTGTAGAATGATCTAAAAAGGGAAAAGAAATCTACTGAAACTTTCAAAAAACCAAATGAAGCCATCAAGTACTTTGAGCAATTATTGAGATCTCCTAGATCCAATAATGATGCATCTAGATTGAGATACAAAAGTACTGAAGAAGGAGAGTCATCCAAAAATGCTGAAGAAAGGAACAACAAAGGTAAGAACTCTAAATGTACTTGTCATAATTGTGATAAGAAAGGACATACTGCTAATGTGTGCAAGAGAAAGATTGTAAATTAGAATGTCAAATATAAGAACATGGTTCAATACCAAAAGTGTAACAAACAAGGTCATCAGGCACATGAATGCAGAACTAGGACCATGCAAACACAAAAATTTGAAGGATATTGTTATAACTATTAGAAGTATGGACATAGAGCTTTTGAATGCAGATCTAAACTTATGTGGTCATTAATCAAGCAAGCAAAGAAAAGGAACAATGAAAACTCTTATAAATGAGATTATAATACAAGGTATAGCTATCATTATTGTCAAGAATATGGACATTTTCCTGGGAATTGTATTGAGACACACTTTAGAGGTGACTAGAAAAGGTGATTAAGTCAAACCACATGTTTCAACTACTTGAAGATTTCTCACATTAGTCGATATTGTCCAACAAGATCAAAGGCACCGAGTTGTGAGTTTTATAAAGGCAAAGGCAAGGTAAATGTTGAACACATTAGAGATGAGATGAACAAGACATGGAAGAAAAAGGATGGTTGTAGCTCATCAAATGGAGAAGGGATCACTTCACCTAATAGGTCAAGTGATCACACCTCATCAAACTAAGCCATCAAGACTGATATTTAAAAGTTATATAATACATCAGTTCCAAAGGAATGTAGCAACCAAAAAGATCATATAAGCATGAACAAAGATCCAAGATGTTGCTAGAACTCTAAGAAAAATCTTTAAGTTTTTCATGTTATTGTCGAGTATGGAATATTTCCTATGTTTGTTGAGTGGAATAGTAGAAGATGCCAAGCTAATAGACTGGCTAGTTGATGTCGAGCTCGTAGTGGTTGCCGAGTGACTGAAATATTAATGGATGCCAAGTAAGCCCGAAACTAGTTTATGCTGAGCTTACAACTATGTAAATACTCAACATTTATTGTAGGGTTTCAAAGGGTATTTTATCGATTTTCAACTCATTTTCATCATTTCAAAATCAAGAAAGAGCAAGGAGATTAGAAGGCAATCTAGAAAACCATTCAAAGTGATTGTAGAAGGTTTGAGCAATGATTCATCAAAAATTTGTCAGATTTTATAAGGTATTTATCAAGAGCCGAGCTATGTAGTTTATATTTTCATAAACCTAGTTTCACGAACTGACATCTAGTTCAAAGAACATAGAGGGTAAGGAGGTTTTAAATATTCAACTAGTTAGTAATGAAGTTAAGCAACCAATATTCAAAGCTATTCCTGACATCGCTTACAAGCAAGACCCCTCTGGTGCATTATCCATGATACCATTGAATGTTTTAATGGTACAAGATGTTAGAAAATGCTACAACTGCAAAATTGATATCATTGGTGATATGGAGATTAGGGAAGCATACAATAGATTTTGAGATAAGGTGTTTTGAAAGAGGAATTCAAAATTGTTGAAAAGAAAGGCTTGACACGTGTCCTAGATTTCTTGAATGTATTCAAAATAGAATGGATAAGGATAATACTTAGCTGAATTCATGATAGTTCATTATGGCTAGATACTACAACAACTAGTTGAAAACCTTGGAGCAATTAGAAAGACAAAGAGTGCACAATGTAAATTTGGTTCTATATTGATATGCATGTTCTTTTATGTACAAAACACTTTTTCTACTTTTCGAACAGTTGCATGGAAAACAAATAGATTAGTGGCAGTGCAGATTGGTGAATACATTGAGCAATTACGAGAGAATTTTGAATCTGTCATGATGAGCTATTTTGAGGACTTCAAATAATCAATGAAGAAGAGAATGAGAATACACATATCTCTAGTAGAAAAGCATTATAATGATGTCTGTTTTCTAGTAGATGCTGACTATACATATGTCCAAGCTGCTACACCAAGGGTAAGATGGTTGAGAACCTTAGGATATGAAATCAATGTAGATGAAGCTTTTGCAGTTATAACAACTTTATTAGTAGAAAAGGTTGACAAAAATGCAAAGGCATTTGGAAACTATGAAATGGCAATGTCCAAAATCTTAATGGAATTGAAAATTGCTTCTATAATTAAGAAGAAAGGTAAATTGTTGAAGAACTTGTAAGCCAAATTTGAAGAGGGTGCTCAGTAGGAGGAAGAAGATGAAGAAGAGGAAGAAGAGGATGACGAAGATTCTCAAACACAATCACCACTAGCTTTAACACAAGGTATGGGAGAAGACCAACAGGAAGAGTAAACTAAAGTTGGTGAAGGTGCCGAGGGAGAAGAAGCCAAGGAAGCACCTACTCTCACACAACAAAAGAAAAGGAAGGACAAGGCACAACCTGTGGCAAGGGCTAAGAAAACTATCAAACCAAGCCAAGCCAAGCCTACTGCACCTACTATAAGAGCTACTACATGTGCAACTACGCAAAAGGCTAAAGAAAAGACCAAACAAGTAGAACAAGGAGATTAAGTACAAAAAAGGCTAAGAAGGAAATATGTGGCACAAACAAATTTTCATGAAGAGAAAATAGAGTCAGATGAAAACACCCAATTTTAAGGTGGTGAGTCACAATCCTCTATCAAATCTTGAAAACCTTTGTGAAAATGTTAAGAATAGTGCAGACTTATTAGGATTTTCACATATAGACTTTGATAATTTTGGTAAAGTAGAGAAAGATCAAGTGGAGGAGGCCATATATTCCATGATGGAAAAATTTAAGACTACTCTACTAGAGATTGCCAACTCAATGCCCAAAAGCCTATATGATAGAGTTGAGCAGAAATGACACTATTGTCTAAACTTGGAAAGACAGATAAGAGAGACATCTCTAGCACAAGTAATGCCTGAACTAAGTAAGGAACAAATTTCTAAGGCTATGAAGAAATATGCAGATAGGTTTGTACCTAAATATGGAGCCTTCAACATTTTACAAAATAACATTGAGGATGTAGTTAAGAAGACCACTTAGATGTGGAAACTTACATATGGGTTGACTACAATGAAGGAAAGTGAGGAAGAGTCCATAGAGGTAAAGGATGATGATGATGAAGAAGATGATCATGATGATACTATTGAAGGAGGAATTGAAATGCATATAGATGACAAGACAATAGTTGAGCCAAAGCAGCATGAAGAATAGAGTGTGCAAGACACATAATTGTTGAGTGTCAACCCTCAACATGTGACAAGTGAAAATAGTAAAACAATCACAATTAAGGATTTTTTTGATGTATTAGCTCAAAACGTTAATCTCCTTACAAAGGAAGATCTCAAGAAGATACTAGATCAATCCACACTACAGGCAAGGCTTTGTGATAATCCTATATTGGTTAGTGTGGATGAGCTATAGAAGATAGTGATTGATACTAAAAGGGAGAAGGTGAATACATAAGAACCACCTGCAATTCCCCCTCAAGTCACTTATGTACAACCTTTGGACAACATACCAGAAGCCACATCTAAAAAGGTTGATACAATCGCAAGGGATATAGTGGAAACACAAACCACTATTGAAGAACAACAAGGAATAGGTCATATACACTTATTTGTGCCTATAACACAAGATCAGGGTGCAAGTTAAGTCATTGTGGCAGAACATGACACGCCTGAAGAGATAGAGCAAACACCTAGAATGAAGAAGCAAGCAACTATACAAGCCCTGGTAACCTTATCAGCATCTAGCACTACTGAGCCCAAGTACATCAAAGACAGAGGAAGTAATTCAACATGGAGATTTGAGCCTTGATGAATAAATTGTTCTGCCAAAGTATGATTATGATATAATGACTATAGAACAAATGGGCATACTCCAACAAGCCCTAGCAAGGAAGAAGCATTGAGAAATGCTTAGAAGGGGGCATAGTCAAAATTAGGCACTACAAGATATTAAAGACATATTTTTAGATTAATTTAGTCTGTCAACTCCTGATGAGACCAAGCCACTCATTGAACAAATGACAAATATAGTGGAGAAGGTTAGTCATGTCAACCTAGATACAAATGCAATTTTTTTAGAATGGTCAGAAAAGAAATTCCAGAGCAAAGTGAATGAAAAGATATCAGGTAACATAACACTAACACAAGTTGAATTGGAAACTAAGGTTGAGGATGTGAAGAAGATACTTGAGAACATTTTCTCATTGTACATTGAATTGTACAATCCAACACTCTTCACCCAAGAAACCAGAAGTCACATTTTGAGCTTGGAAAGTTAGATTACTTCATCAGGCACAAAACTACCAATGACATTAGCTCAAAGTGAAAAGCACTTTAGAACATTGCTACAAACTCAGAGTCAGTTAGCTATATTGTCAATAGAAAAGGCCAATATAAGGGCCAAATTGATTAGCATTAAGGCAACTTTGACCCCCCATATGAAAATTTTGTACAAGGAACTAGTTTATGCTAAAACTCTATTGAAGAAAGACCCCAATCTTTCAACATTAGATAGCTTAGTCCACCTTGTTGTCGAGCTGGCTATCCAAATAAAGTCTTTTGATGTTGCACATGAGATTGGGATGCTACTCTCAAGTTAATTCTAGATGTCCATAAATCCTTTTTGAACAAACACACTATAAGTGTATAATCCATTGACATAAGTGTCAATAAAGGGAGAGAGATAAATAAAAAAGGGAGAGATATAAAAAAGGAGGAGAGATAGAAAAAAAGGGGAGAATAAGATATAACAAAGAAACAAGAGGGAAAGCAAGAAAAGGGATAGAGAAAAGAGACAAATTAAGCTAAAGGGGAGCAAGCACAAAACAACATGAAGTCAAAGAGTATTAGTTGAGGCATATTTACTCAACACAAGTATAGAATTTTGGATACAAAACAAACTTCTCAACTCAGGGTGACTTATCAGATTTTGAGGCATCTAATTTGTTACAAAATTTTGAAATTTTGAAGTTTTGTATATAAGCCAAGTTAGAGATATTTTATGCTTGTAAGGAGGAGGATATTAATGTATACTCAAGTGTTTTTGACACTCATGTCAAAGGGGGAGATTTTTGATCTCAGATTGGTTTCGACAAGTGAGTGTCAACACACTTAAGTTGTTTTACATCTCTTGCTCTTTCATCCTGATGATGGATCACGTAGTGTGATTCGAAATGTTGATGGCAAAAATTGTTACACAATATAATCCAGAAAATAAGTAATAACTACTATGGATTGTGGAAATCTGATTGCATTAATACTTAGTTTATGTCGAACAAGTAGTACATGCAGAGCACAACATGTATAGTATAGAGCATGCTGAGTCCACATTGAGTGTTAGGCCACTCATGTGCCAAGTCACTCAAGTGTCGAGCAAACAATGTATACTGAGTAACATAGGAGCTAAGTAAACAGTGGATACCAAGTGATAGAGATACCATGTCATAGCATAAAGATTAGTTTATGCTGAGAATTAGAGACTTTAGATGCTGAGTGACATAGTTTTGACATGTTTGTAATTGCACAAATAACTATGTAAACCATTTTTGAGTCAACTAAAGATTGAATTACGATATTTTGGAGATAAGGATGAATCTTAAGTTAGATTCCCAATGAAATTACATACAACCAATCAGAAAAAAGGAAGGTTTAAGTAGCAAAATGGATGAATCATAGCCATAGATTCATACCTAACCCTAAGTCACCAAAGTCTTTTTAAGGAGGACAAAACCCTAAACTATCTATGATATGAAGAGTGCATGCAAGGCACATGAAGGAGCGAAGAGAGTAGTTTTCATGAGAAAAATAGAGCATTCATGGTGACTAAGGAATTATGAAGTAAGACTATATTGCATAATCAATTAGAGTAGAATAGAGGAAAGGAAAAGGATACATCAAAGAGACATTTGATCAAGGAGGATCGAGAATACATCGGTTTAGAGGTGATCTGTCATCAAGCAACCAAGTGTTGATCACAGGATCAATGCTGAGACATTCTAACAGGTGATTTTAGTAAAAATATCTTAATAGAGTAGTCTTAATAGGCTGTATTAAAATCCTCTAACAAGGTGCTTACTTAATTGTGAGTTGAAGTCCTTTAACTAGGCACAGGTCTAACAGGATGCTAAAATTCTCTAATAGGGTAAGATCTAATAGTCTTTGTAAGCCTTTAACAGGAATGACCTTTCATAGGGTAGATCATGTTTCATGTCAAAACATTGTAACCTTCGTTGGATACACTTTATTACTGCAATAGTGAAGATTTGTGGGTGTCATCCCAACCCCAGTTTTACCTTCTCATTGGAACATTTCTAGGTAATCATATTTGGTGGCATATACGTGTGAATGTTTACTTGATTACATGTTTTAGATGTACATGCTTTACATGCTATTTCAGTTTACTTGTTGAATGCATGAGATGGATGTATGGTGAAAGATTTATGGGTCCAAGTTATAACTACTGATTCACCTCCCCCCCTGGAAGTTTACCTTTCCTATTGAGATTCCAACATATAGTATAGACAATAGTACTAACAGATTCTCTCCAATACTTTTGTGATACATTCTTCTCCATCATCAATGTTCTTGCACAATCCATTATTGTTATGTTTCTCCTTTCAGCTATCCCATTCTAAGGAGGGGTCCTTGGTGCTGACATCTATCTCTTAATTAATTTTTCATTAAAGAATGTACTAAATTCATAGGAAATGAATTCACCACCTCTATCAGATCTCAAACACTTAAGACTCTTCCCTATTTCTTTTTCAATTATGGCCAAATACTACTTAATAATTGAAAAACATCAGATTTAGCTTTAAGAAACATCACAGTCATCATCGTGGAATAGTCATCAAAAAATAGAATGAAATACTTATCTCCACAATAGCTTTGAAGATTAATAGGTCCACATAGGTTAGTATGAATCAATTCCAAAATATCACTAGATATGTATGTTTTGCTCTTGAAACTAGACTTCATCATTTTTCCTAGTTGACATTGTTTACATGTAGCATTGCTAGACTTCTTTAATTTTGGAAATCCTCTTAATTTATTTATTTTACTAATGTTCACCAAATTGTCAAAATTCACATGACATAATCTCTTGTGTCATAATCAAACATGTTCCTATTGTGCAAATAAACATGTCTCATTAGATAAATCTAAATAGAACAAGTTACCTCTTGTCTAATCACCACTTCCAATCATCTTAACATAAACATCACATATCTTGGCCTTTCTATGATGGAATTCAACTTTATATCCTAATTTGTTTAACTATGAAACACTTAACATATTATAGTTAAGTCTTTCAACCCAGTAAACATTGTCACACTTGATTTTGTCAATCAATTGAATTATACCTTTACCTTTCAGAACACATGGAATATCATTACCAAATTTAACACATCCACCTTTGTATGGTCCAATGTCTTCAAATATATTTCTATCACTAGACATATGACTAGAGCATCCACTATCAATTATCCATCTGTCACTTTTGTTCACATATGAAATTAAAGCATTTTTCTCATCTTCATAAAAATATTCTATAATAGCAACATACACAACTTCATCATCATTACTTTCATATTTAGTGTCAATTTCTTCTTCAACAATATAACAAGATTTCTTATATTTATCATCCTTGTTCTTCTTGTGGGCTTGGTCATCTCTCTTTCCTTTGTACTTGTTTTCCTTTCTCTCATCCTTGTGATCTCTCTCAAGGCATCTTGCAACTATATGACCAACCTTGTTGCATGAAAAAAAAATTATAGGTAATTTACTTGAGTATTTACCTCTGCCTCTTCCAAATATTTTTGCACTAAGTGCTTCAAGTTCATCAAGCTTATCATCAGAGGTATCACTCTCACTCTTCACATGTTTGTGTTTCCTTTTACTAAGAACTAGTTGTGACTTAAAAACATATACAATATTAGTAGGTGTGTAGTTATCAAAACTAGACATTTCAAAAGAAGTAAGTCAACCAATTACACCTTCCAAAGTCAAAGTGTTACCTCAAGTGCATCTCAATTCTTGTATTGTAGAAACCCTAATGGGATATATAGGAAGTAGAGTTCTCAATACCTTTCTTATCATTTTTTCATGTTTAATCATTCCATTTACACCTCAAATAGCATTAACAACTTCCTTGATTCTTGTACAATATTGTACTACGTTCTCACCTTCCATCATTCTTATTTCATCAAATTTACCTCTCAGGCTCTTTGATTTGACTCTTAAGACGTTTCCATCTCCTCCATATATGGTCTTTAGTTTGTCCCACATTTGTTTTGCACTATCACAATCTTTTATATCATCAAACTTGGCATTGCTTAGGGCTGAAGTAATCTCCAACATTGTCTAATTGTGTTCTTTCTTTTCTTTTAGTTATTGAGTGGTTAGAGGAACAATTGTTATCTTCATGTATTCATTGTGCACAAATTTTATTGCCACATCATTAATACTAGATATGTGTAGCCTCATCAGCATCTGCCATGCAAGAAATTTCTCCTTGTTTAGCTTTGGTACCTCCATTTTGTGAGTCATGACCTTTAGCTTTAAGAACCTTCAAACTTCTCTTATAAGCACCAATGCTTTCATACCAATTGTTAGAATGTTTAGAATAACTGGGGGTAGGGGGTGAATCAGTTACTCAAGTTCCATAAGTACCATTTGAACAATAAAATATCAAACATTATATGTTCTTCTTATCTTGTTGTAACTCAGTCTCTACTCTATACTAATAAAAAAAAATTACTAGTAGTTCATTGTCCTAATATAACAGACTTGCAGAATGTAAACATGCAAATGTAAACCACCATAAAACATTCAACATAAGTTTGACACTAGGATTTAATGTGGAAACTCAATTTGGAAAAAAAATACCAGCAACATGTCACCACTTTTTCACTCTTTTGAAGTGAGCTTTGTTAGGAGCCAACCTTGTTAAAGGTTACAATACACATTATTAAATGTGAGTTGGTTAAAGAATTTAATCACCCTGTAGGAGTGGCCTTTTTAGAGGACTTTGATCATTCTATTAGAATGTCACCTTGCTAAAGGATTTATGTAGACTATTAAGTCCTTCAAAGACTATTAACTCAACCTTTGATTAAAAGAATTTCAATAGAAATTGTTTACAATGATTAGAAAGAAAATAATAAGATTTGATATGTATAATTATAACTCACTTTTCAATTTGAAATCTTTGTTTGGTTCATGTGTTGATCCTCTTATAAGTCTTCTCTGTCACCTTTGTCCTTGATTTGCTTGGCAACCCTTAAAGCATTCATCCTTCTTTTCATAAAAAACACAAACCTTCTACTTATATTTGCTTATCAACCTCAACAACTTTGTTTCCTCTTACTAGAAACACACACATATTCCTTTCTCTATCTCTTTGGATCTCACACTTCACACTTATATCACCTTCTTCATGTGCTTTCTCACTCTTTCTTTCTAAAGTTTAGCTCTACACCTCCTTAAATCAATATTTCTGGTCCTTTATCATTTTCATGATCACCGTAGATCTTAACGTTCACGATTCAATTCACTAGGTTCACTATATCTATCCATCTTCCTTCTTTTCTAGAAACTTCTCATTGAATTCATTCATTAGGTATGATACCTAATCCTCTCCTTGAATCAAATTATCCAACTCATCAATCTCATCTCCAACACATTTTTCATATCCCAAGAAATTAACTAAGTCAGCTCGAAATCACAATTTCACATATGCATTCAAAATACTGTTACTCGATCATTTCTAAGTTTTGACACTCGATCATCACTAAATTTCTCAGTCGCTATAGAACTTGTAGCTCAACATCTACTTGTTTGCTTGATCAATATTAATGCTTGGTTGACTCCAAATTTTCTTGGCACTTGCTATGGCTTGGTTGACACTAGCATCACTCGCCATGAACTCTGAAATTCCTGGATATTTGACTCTGTTGCTTAGTCAAGCTTTACATAAGTGATGTATCTTGACTTGTACTGTAAAGACTTGAACACCAACATAATTTAAAAAATCACTTTGTCTTGTCAAAGTCTAACTAACCAAATGTCCATTATAGCTTCCTTGTCATAACACAACCTTTCCTCTAGGTGCTTTTTTTATGAGCAACTTCTCAAATTCTATTCATCAATCAAATAGATATGACATTTAGATTAGATAACAACATATCTCATGAGTAGATTTGACATCAATGAAAATACAAAAAATGTTCCAATTGTAGTTTCCAACAAAGGAAAGATTAATAAAATAAAAAAGTAGGATTCATCAATACCTATGAAACACGTCAAAAGAACTTCAAACATTGAAGGACTTTTTGGAAATAGCAAGGGAAGAGAAAAGTACAGAGATAAGTTAGTCATGATCTTAGTGTTTGTCTCTCTAATTATTGTTGTCTATCAATGTCAAATACTTAGTCAATTACTAGGCATAGTCAGACAGTCATCACTATGACCGAGCTACTCTATATAGGCAAATTCATGTATATAAACTTGTATATACTGAGCTCTATAGGAGCCAAGAAAGTATGTGGTCCGCAAGTATTTTCAATGTAAGTTGAGTGTAATGTTAACCAAGCAGTTCAAGCATGATGAAGCTAAGTTATACAGAAGGTGTTGAGCATAATAGAGACAAGTGTGAACAACATATATAGTGAGTGTCGAGTGTCATAAATAGTAAGTACCAAGCAACAAAGAATTAACATTCAAGTCAAGAATGATGCAAACTCTTAGGTAAATAATTTGAAGTTGACATGGATGCGATATTTAATATTTTTAGAGTTTGTTACAAGGAGTTTTATACATTTTATGATGTGGATCACAAATCCCTATGTTCTATGATGAACGAATCAGATGGAGAGGCAAAACAAAGAAGTATCTAGAAAATCTTTATGAAATCTTTAAATAGGGAAGAACTTGACCTATTTTGATAAAGTTGGTGAAGTGTATGGTGATACAAAGGAGTGAATATGCTATTCATACAATTCATGTGTGAATGTGTGAACATTACAGAAGAGGCAAAGAGTTTTTTTATTTTAGAATAGAGCAAGCAACGTAGCCAAGTAGTGAAAGGGAGAAAATCTTTATCAAATTAGAGATAAGGATTATACTGGAAGGAGGAGATCCAATATTAGCTTATTAAAGAAAATCAAGGATCAAGTACTAAATCATTCTTAATAGATTGAGTTAGGATAAATCTCTTAATAGAGTGGTCTTAATAGATCTTTCTTAATCTCTTAATAGAATCCTTACTTTGTTGTAAGTGTAAAATCCTCTAACAAGGTAAGCTAATAGTCTCAAAAGATTTTAATAGGGCAAAACCCTCATAGGGTAGATCATTAATATGGTCAAACATTGTAATCCTAACTAGTTAACTTTACTATTGCAACAATGAAGATTTGTGGGTCTCATCCCACCCTAGTTTTACCTTCATTCTGAAGTGTTTCTAGGTAACTAAAATCTTTGTATCATGTTATTAATTTTCATGCATGTGATTGATAGATTAGATCTATATGTTACTATTGTTTGATTACATAAAGAAATAGACATTAGATGGTAAATATGGTGAATGCATTATAGAATTGCTAAAAAGATTAAAGTGTTATAGATCCTGATTCACCCCCCACACCCCAAACCCCCCGCATAGTATCTTAGTGTCCAATTAAGACTTCCAACACTTAGCACCTTCTCCTAATCTAATAAGCTCAAAAAAAGTTTGTGAAATGAAAACAAGAGAAAGAAAAGAGGGAGAGATCATAGATATGATAGAAGGAAAAGATGCAAAGGGCTTTGAAAATAAGGAATTGTAATGTATCTTATTCTCTAATATTTCTAGGTGTTATAAAAAAATGAGAACCCTACAAGAATGTGAGCATTGTCAAGAAAAGAGTTTTTAGTTTGAAGAAAAAAAGATGAGCTTAAATCTTATAATAACATAATTCATGATCTTCTACTAATAGAATCATATGTAGAAAACTAGTTAGAATTGGGGGGGATGACACATTTAGATCATATGGATTATCATAAATTGGGAGTATAAGGAGACCAGACATATATCAATAGATCTAATAAAGAGATAAAGAAAAATGATCACCACTCCCATTTAGAGATAGAGACAATTGTTATAATAGTGAACCAAGACATAACTATATAGAGGATGAAGATCAACATTGACGACAATGAAGATCTTCATACACATAGGGTTGATGAAGAATTTCTAAAACAAATAGAAGATACTAAATAAGAAAATCACATAGCCACAATTCTTAACAAAGAAAAACAAATATAGAAAATTAGTATTCCACCAGTTTCTTTAGATCATTGGGGTAGTGTGACCATCCAGAATAAAGTAAAGAAAAGATCATACAAACTCTAGAAAACTCCAAAAAATGGAAAAGACCTCTAGGTAAATAATGATAGTAAAAAATAGCATGACCAAAAAGAACTTAACTAGGATGAGGATATTAAAATACCAACAGAAGTGTCAACCCTCCTTGACAAAATAGAGGCTGCTAGTTTAGAGGATGAAAACTTAGGGTTGGAACATAGGACAAGTATCAACGATCAGACAAACACCTATCTGTCACGGGAAAAATTTAAAATTCTAAATGAAGTAGAGCAATGTTAGGAGAAGATGACACCTGAAAGTATGGATCAAGAGAAATAAAAGTGTAGGAACCCAAATTAGGATTAAATCAATATAGAGGATAGGATAATGCAAGAGTTAGAAGAGGAAGAAGGAGATTCAGAAGGAGTTATTATTTTAGATTGCATAATAAAGGAACAAATTTTTTTGGATAATCTTGGGATAACAATTAATCAAGAAGGTTTTAAAAATCCATAATGTGACAAGAAAAAAATGAAGTGGGGAAGAAAGTCACTCAAGGAGTTAAGAACAACAACAAGACAAGAAAAGAACCATAAAAAGATAATTGAAATCTTGAATGTAGGGAAGGGGAAGATCTTGTTGGAAATATAAGAGGAGTAACTAAGAGGGGAGGGGTGAATTAGTTACCACAAAAATAAATCCTAGATCCCTTAGATGTCAATACAAAACATAAACTCTGCTGAAACTATTGTTACTCAGTTAACACATAGGCACTTGGTTAACACTAACAATATGCTATAACTTAGTAACCATTGAAATAACAACTGTTACTCGACAAATGCTGAGTGTATGCAAACTTAAGATATTATCTATGATTAACCTTAATTAACTTTTGTGCATACTCATAAAAGAAATAGCATGAATATAAGTGATACCAAGATTTAACATGGAAACCCAATTTGGAAAAAAAATACCAATTGTAACTAGTTACTGATTTTCACTCTTCTGAAGTGAGCCCTGTTAGGAGCCAACCTTGTTAAAGGTTACAAAACACGCTGTTAGGTGTGACCCTATTAGAGCATTTAATGACCCTTTAGGAGTGACTTTGTTAGAGGTCTTTAGACACTTCAATCTAGAAATACCACCTTATTATAGGATTTACAAATAGTTGTTAACCTAACTTAGTTAAGAAATTTGATACACTGCTAAAATGGTTAGAGTAACAATGATATGACCTGATTTCTGATGCAAATACATTGGTGATTTCAAATCTCAATTCTAGCTCAAATACTTGATCCTTCCTGATCAAATGTATTTTTGCATCTCCTTAAGGATATTCTACTTGTCCTTCTAATTTGCTTCCTCTAAGCATCTCTTATTCTTCCATCCACTTACACAAATTCAATCCTCAACTTGACCTTGTACTTATATCATACATAATGTCAAGTTAGCTTGAATACAACTCAGAATAATTAATATTCATCTTACCAGTCAGTTAGAACCAACAAACAAATCAATTAAAGTCAATATGCCAAAACAAGAAAATCCTTCGCTAGCCAACCCTACTCGGTAGACACTAACTTAGAAATGATTTTCCTACATCTTTGCTAACTTCCTTTGGTAACCAAGTGATCTTGGTTAGCACTGGTTCCATCCAAATTTCCTTTGTTACCCGAGTGAGCTCAGCTAGCACTCAACTTCAACTATTCTGTCTTCGACACTCGAGTGAACTCCGTAGACACTATCTTCTGAATTTGACAAATAGTGGAATTCTCAGAAGACACAAGGAACTATCTGCATAACTCGAGTAAGCTCGACATATACTGACTGGTAAAGATATCACATTTTTTGCAACATCAAATATAATATACAATTGATCAATTGTTTTTAACAATCTCCTTTTTTGGCATTGATAGCAACACAACATGTCATAATACACTAAAATTTTAGAGAAAAATAATAGTAAGGATAATATCCTTAATGTCATTCTGATTCTCATCCATGAGAACTCCTTCTATTAGTGTGAACTCCCTCTGACTTCAATTTCTCCTTATCAACAAACTCTATCCTTTTGATATCATACCAAGTTCTTCCTCTTTAACATCTTCAAACAAAATTTCTTTGATGCATGACTATGATAGTAAACTCTTCCTCCTTATAAAATTTTTGTGATATATGAATAAACTCTAAACTCTCCCTCTTTGACATCTTATTCCAAAGACAATATACATTAAATTCCAATGCACCTCATGTACAGATTCATATGCAATCCACCCTTTCAATACTACATCAACTTGACTGATCTTCAACATGCTCTGGTTGATGCATTACTAAACTTTATTTAGTGAGCTTTAGATAGGGGAATGACCCCTAACTTACCTCTTAGATACATAAATGCATACTTAGGTAATGGCTTAGTGAACATGTTTGCAATTTGTTCTTTAGTATTCACATATTCCAATCTCACCTTTTTTTTTTGCACCAATTCTCTCAAAAAATGATATTTTATTACAATGTGCTTGGTCTTGGTATGCATCACAGGATTCTTCAATATATTAATTACACTAGTGTTATTACAGAAGATGACTACTAGATCCTTGATCTCTACCTTCATACTCGTGAATAGTTGTTTGAACCAAACAACACTGGAACAATTAACTACTACTGCAACATACTCTACGTCTATTGTAGATTGAGAAATGTAATTTTTCTTCTTACTTGTCCAAGACACTAGTCTCTTAACAAGAAAGAACACTCCGCCACTATTGTTCTTCCTATCATCAACACTTCTTATCCAATCAACATTGGCAAAGGCTTTCAAATCCAAATTGCCTTGTTTTGTGTACCATAATCCATAGTCTTCATTACCCTTCAGATTTCTCACGATTCTCTTGATTGCCATCATATGATTTTCTTTAGGATTAGCTGAGAATCTTGCCACCATACTGACTGCTAATGCAATATTAGGCCTTGTATGCACTACATATTGTATTTTTCCAATCATTGATCTATATGTAGTCTAATCTACCCCCTTGGAATCATCATTTTTAGAAATCTTATGTCCAATAGACATAGGTGTTCCAACTGGTCTTGAATCCTCCATTCCAAATTTCTTTAGTATCTCCTTGATATACTTGGATTGAGTAATGTAGATACCATCTTTCTTCTATTGAATCTGTAATCCAAAAAATAATTTTATCTATGAAAATTCTTTGCTCATTTCCTCTTAAAAGGCTTTGCATAAGTCATCATTTTCAACAAAAAATGTGTCATCCATAAAGATCTCTGCCAATACCATATTCTTGTTTGGTCCTTTGATGTATAGGCTATTGTTATCATTTGTCCTTTGAAAACAATCTTCATCAAATAGTTATGAAGTCTTTCATGCCAAGCTCTAGGAGCTTGTTTGAGTCGATACAATGCTTTGTGCAACTTGCAAACCATATCCTTTTTGCTGGGATCTACAAAATCTTTAGGTTTCTCTATGTAGACTTCCTCTTCAAGAATTTCATTCAAGAATGTAGATTTCACATCCATCTAATAAACTTTAATTCCTTTATGTGCAGCATAAGCAAGTAAGGTCCTAACACCTTCTAATCTTGCAACATGAGTAAAAATTTCACCATAATCAATGTATTCTTCTTGGAAATAACCTTTGCATACTAACCTTACTTTGTTTCTTGAAACTTCTCCATCTTCATTCAGCTTATTTCTAAAAATCCACTTTATTCCAATTACATTCTTATCCTTGGGTCTAGGAACAAGAGTCTAGATCTTATTCCTTTCTATCTATTCTATCTCTTAATTCATTGCTTCAATCTAGCTTTCATCATCCAAAGCATCTTTAATTGATCTAGGTTCAAATTCAGTAAGAAAACATGTACCTTTCAATTTGTTCCTTGTCATAGTTCCATCTAACTTCTCTCCAATGATATCATCAGGTGCATGGTGCCTTATGACATATCTTGCCAACACGGGTACTTTAGATTTAGAACTTGCTCCACTTGCCTCACCATGATTATCTACATCATGCTCGGGTCCCATTGTTTGTGGCTCAGGTCCTTCAGATTTAGACTCGAGTTGCACTGCCTGTAACTCGGTAGCCTTTGATTGTGACTCAGGCCCTTCAGACTATGCCTTGGGTTGCATTAGATGCAACTCAAGTGCTTTTGTAGATTTTGGGTACTCGAAAGGTGAAGTCTTCTAAATTCCAATTGGATTAGGCAATGTATCAGGTTCAAAGTAAATAAACTATACGTAATCTTCAGGTTCTTTGCTGCTCTCTTCTTCACTCTTTTCTACAAACTTATTAATTCTTACATGTACACTTTCTATGATCTTATGAGTAGTCAGATTCAAACATTTATATGTTTTACTTCTGCTAGAATATTCTAGGAATATGCCTTCATCACCTTTGACATCAAATTTACCTTTCCTAGTCTCTTTCAAAATATAACATTTTCTACCAAATAGTTCCAAGTAACTTACATTAGGCTTGGAGCCATGCCATAGTTCATAAGGAGTTTGATTTTGAATCTTTCTTCAACAATACTCTATTCAAGGTATGCACTATTCTACTGATTGCTTCCTTCCAATATTTGATTACAACATTCTTTTCTATCATCAAGGTTCTTGCACAATCCATGATTGATCTGTTCCTTCTTTCTGCTATACCATTCTGTTAATGTGTACTAGGGGTTGATACTTGTCTTTTAATTCCTCTTTTAGTGTAAAATTCATTGAACTCATTATAAATGAATTCACCTCCTCTATCTGATCTCAAACACTTCAACTTCTTTCATGTTTCTTTCTCTACTCTTGCCAGATACCACTTAAACTTTTGAAAAGCTTCAGACTTATCTTTCAGATACATTACATTCATCATTCTAGAATAATCATCAACTATAGCTCTCAATTCCAATAGGTCCACAAAGGTTTGTATGAACCATCTTGAAGACTTCTTAAGAATGATAGTTCTTGCTCTTGAAACTTGTCTTGCCCATCTTACTAATTTGACAATTTTTGCATAGGCCCATATCAAGTTTCCTCAAACTAGGAATATCTCTCACTCTTTTATTTTTTCTTATCTTTATGAGGTTATCAAAGTTCACATGACACAACCTCTTATATCATAACCAACTTTCTTCTACTTGGGCAATGAAACATGAAATTTCACTAAGGATCTAGGTAGAACAAGTTACCTTTTGATTGGTTACTAGACGCAACTAGATTTCTTTTTCCATCTAGCAACTTGACCTTCCCATTCATGAATTCTACCTTGAATCCAATGTTATTCAATTGTGCCACACTCAGTAGATTATGCTTTAGTCCTTCTACCCAATAAGCATTATCACATCTAAGTTCATTGTTTAGTGAGATACAACCTTTTCCCTTTATGCAACATGGTTCATTGTTTCCAAATCTTACACTTCCACCATCATAGTGTTCCATATGTTCAAAATATTTTTTGTCACCAGTCATATGATGTGAACAACCACTATCAATAATCCATGTATCATTTTTGCTAACATGAGAAATAAGTTCCATTTTATCTTCTTCATCATCAGATTCATCTTTTATAGCAATATAGACCATTCCATCATCATCACTGCTATCTAAATCTTTAGCCATAGAAAAATACTTCTCACCTTTATCCTTGCAGTTCTTGTAGCTTTTAAAATCCTTCTTGCCTTTGTATTTTCTATTCTTATTTTCATCTTTGTCTTCTCTATTTGGACACCTTGCAGAAATGTGACCAACTTCTTCACAAGAAAAAAAGATTAAAGGAATAAGACCTTTATACTTTCCTTTGCCTTTGGGATACCTTCTTGCAAGTAATGCTTCAATGGCTTCAAAATCACTGTCAAAACTATCTTCCTCTTGACTTTTAGATTGTTTTCCTTTAGACCTTTTAGCTTTCTTCAAGAGTGACAACTTGGCTTCAAATGCAGACTCAAGATTGCTAGAACTAGGAACATAATTATCATAGTTATCTAGCTCAAATGTTGTCAATTTTCCAACTATTGCATCCAATGTTATGTCATTCTTTGGATTGCATATCATCTCTTGAATTGTTGAAACTCTGATTGCATATATAGAAGAAGTGTTATAAGAAACTTACTTACCACTATTTCATCTTCAATCTTTCCTCTTTAGGCTTTGATTGCACAAACACTAACCTTGATTCTATCAATGTACTTTGCAATGTTCTCATCTTCTCTCATTTTTATTTGATCAAATTGTCCTCTAAGGCTTTCAAATTTGGCTCTCCTTACATTATCATCTCCCCCATAGATCAATTTCACATTGATCCACATCTCATAAGTAGTACCAAAATCTTTAATTTCATCAAATTTGACATAGTTGAGAGTTGAAGCAATATCAATAATCATAATGTTATGATTCTTCTTTTCTACAATTTCTTCAACAATCATAGTTCTAGTAGGTGCCACATACTTAGCATTCAAATACTTCAGACCTGAATCAATGATGGTTTCTAAATGTAATTTCATAAGTTCCTACCATGCATTGAAGTTATCTTTGTTCAACTTGGGGATCTCCCTTTTGTAAGACATCTTGATCTTTAGCTTAGGTCCTTGAAACCTTCTCTACAAGCACCAAAAGCTTTGATATGAATTGTTAAAAATATAAGAGGAGTAACTAAGAAGGGAGGGGTGAATAAGTTACCACAAAAATAAATCCTAGATCCCTTAGATGTCAATACAAAATATAAAGTCTACTGAAACTGTTATTACTCAGTTAACACATAGGCACTCGGTTAACACTAACAATATGTTGTAACTACCACTAAAATAACAATTGTTAGTCAAAAAATACTAAACATGCAAAACTTAAGATATTATCTTTGATTAGTCTTAATTAACTTAGTTGCATACTCATAAAAGAAATAGCATGAATACAAGTGACAACAAGATTTAACATGGAAACTCAATTTGGGAAAAACCACCAATTACAACTAGTTATTGATTTTCACTCTTCTGAAGTGGGCCTTGTTAGGAGTGAACCTTGTCAACAGTTACTAAACACACTATTAGGTGTGACCCCTATTAGATGATTTAATCAACTTGTTAGGAGTGGCCTTGTTAGATGTCTTTAGACACTTCAATCTAGGAATGCCATCTTGTTACAGAATATAAAAATAGCTATTAAACCAACTCAGTTAAGATATTTGATATACTAGAACAATGGTTAGAGAGTAACAATGATATGGCCTAATTTCTGATGCAACTGTATTACTGGTTTCATATCTCACTTCTAGCTTGAATAATTGATCCTTCCTGATCAAATGTATCTTTGCAACTCTTTAAGGATATTCCACTTATCCTTCTAATTCACTTCCTCTAAGCATCTCTTATTCTTCCATCCACTTATACACATTCAATCCTCAACCTGAACTTATACTTATACCATACACAATATCAAGTTGACTTGAATACAACTTAGAATAATTAATATTCATCTTCCCAGTCAGTGAGAACCAAAAAACAAATCAATTAAACTCAATATGCCAAAACAAGAAAATCCTTTGTTAGCTAACACTACTCGGTAGACACTAATTCAGAAATGATTTTCCTATGTTAACCAAGTGAACTCAGTTAACACTTCATCTTCTCTAACTTCCTTTGGTAACTGAGTGAGCTTGATTTGCACTGGTTCTGTCCAACTTTCCATTGTTACCCGAGTGAGCTCGATTAACACTCAACTTCTGCTAACTTCTCTTCAACACCCAAGTGAACTCGGTAGGCATTATCTTCGACACCCAAGTGAACTTGGTAGGCACTATCTTCTAAATTTGGTAAACACTAAAATGCTCAGTATACATAGGATTGTCTTCATCACTCGAGTGAGCTTGACATACATTGATTGGTAAAGATATAACATTTTGTGTAACATCAAAGACAATGTATAATTAATCAATTATTTTCAATAGATCCTTCCCATAGACCAAAGAGGAGAGCAACATGGAATGCTAGAGGATTAAATGCCTCTAGTAAAAATGCTTGTTATAGTGTAATTTAACTTTATTCAAATTAGAAATAACACCAATTCAGGAAACTAAATTGAACAAAGAAGAAGGTAGCAAATTAAAAAAGAAATTGGGTAATTGGAGTCTGTATTAAGTGGAATTAAATGAAGCCTTGGGAGGTATAGGAATTGTTTGGAACCCCTAAAAAATAAAATATACTAAAATGATCACAAATAATAATTGGATGCGAAGAAAAATTAAAAGCTTCAGACACAATTTACAATTTGTCATTATCAATATTTATGGGCCAACCCAAACAATAGATAAGAAAGAAATGTTGAATGAAATCAGTTCCTTTATGGAAGCCAACCACAACGAGTATTTTATTATTGGTGGAGACTTTAATATAATATTAAATATGGAAGATAAATTTGGAAAATTATAGATAGTAAACCAGGTAACTATAGATTTTAAAGAATGGGTTGGAAAAAATAACTTAATAGACATGCCAACCAACAATGGGGTATATGTGTGGAACAATAGAACAAAAGGCTTTTGTCACATAGCATAAAGATTAGATAGATTTTTCTTCAAAGGAGACCTAAGTAATATACCTGGCATTATAAATATTCATCTTGCCTTATCTGGGCTCAAATCATTTCCTGGTTAGAATTGAACTCATAGAACCCATCAAACCCACAAGGAACCCATTCAAACATGAAAAAATGTGGTTCATGGACAATAGTTTCATAGGAAATATCAGATGATGGTGGCAAAAAGGAAATTTTCAAGGATCAAAAATGCATATCTTTGTATCTTAACTTAAAATGCTAAAAGAAAACATTTTAAAATGGAACGATACATATTTTAACAATATATTTAAAGAAAAAATTGATAATGAAGAAGAGATCAAAAAACTAAATGAAGAAATTATTAAAAGAGGAATAGATAATGAAAAATATAATAAAGAAAAAAAGTGATTAGCAAAATAGGTAATTATATTAGCAAAAGAGGAAATTTATTGGAAACAAAAATCAAGGGAGGATTCGCTAGCAATAGGGGATCGTAAAACAAATTTTTTCATAACAACACTACAAACAATAGATTAGTTAATAGAATTTAAAAAATTAAAAGCAATGAAGGGAATGAAGATGAAGATACAACTAAGATAGAAAATATATTCAAAGAATATTATAAGAATATTTTAAACAACTTTAACTATTCTAATCTAAAAGCACAAGAAGTAATGTTGAAAACAATACCCCAACTGGCCACAACAACAAATAATCAATTTCTAAATAAACTCTCCTCCCTAGAGGAAGTCAAAAGAGCCCTTTTTAATCTTAGCCCAGATAAATCACTAGGACTAGATGACTTTCAAGCATTTTTCTTCCAAAAATGATGGGACATCATAGGAATAGACCTTTGGAAGGCAATAGAAGCTTCACAAAATATTGGATCAATATTGATGGAGTTCAATCACACATTTTTAATGCTTATACCCAAGAAATCAAATTATGAAGGACCTGGAGATTTTAGACCTATTGCATTATCCAACATGATTTATAAAATTCTATCAAAAGCTCTAGCTTAAAGACTTAAGAACATCCTTCTTAAGCTTTTTTCTAAAGAACAAACTAGTTTTGTACTAGGTAGATCGATTTTAGTAGGCATAACAATCATTCAAGAAACCATACACTTAGCAAAAACAAAAAAATAAGCTTGTATGCCAATGAAATTAGACATACAAAATGTGTATGATATGGTAGATTGGAGATTCATATGTAAGAAACTAGAAGCATTTGAGTTTTCCCATCGATGGATTAACATTATCTTTAAATGTATAGCAACACCAAAAATTTCACTCTAGTTAAATAGTTCTCTAGAATGGTTTTTTAATATCTCCAGAGGGATCAGACAAGGAGATCCTATATCACCTTTCTTGTTCATCATCATGGTAGAAGCATTTGGTAGAGCAATCATAAAAGCTCAGCTAGAAGGAAAAATTAAAGGAGTCACTATAGCAAAAAATATCTCGAATGTTTCACATCAACAATTTTCTAATGACACAATTCTACTAGGAGAAAGTACTATAGTAGAAGCCCAGATCTTCAAACAAATCATACAAGAATATATGAAAGCATCTGGACAAAAGGTGAAAGTAGAGAAATCAGAAATTGTTTTCATCAATACATCACTTGAAGTAGAAGATGTCAGATGCAATACTATGGTATTTAAAAAGGGATCCTTCCCATGTAAGTATTTAGGGATATACTTAGAAAAATATACGAAAAACACTAAAACATGGAATAACATCTTAGAAAAAGTTGATAAGAAAATTGAAAATAGGAAAGGGAAATGGTTAACTAAGGTCGGGAGAACTTTGAAAATTAAAATGGTTTTATCAGCCATCCCAACATACCAATTGTCATGTCTTCCTTTACCCAAGAATATTAATAAAAAATTAGAAGGAAAACTTAGAAATTTCTTCTGGAAAGGAACATAAGAGAAAAATAAACTAGCATTAATTAAATGGGACAATATATGCAAACCCAAAGAATTGGGAGGTCTATGTATTAAGAATCTGAATTGGATGAATGAAGCATTAGGCACAAAATTGGTATGGTGAATATATCAAGAAACAAATAGAAAATAGGCCAAGGTTATATATCAAATATTTAAATGTTACTGATTTGACATCCATATTCAGAATCAAAAATCCCTTAAAAGGATTTGAGGTTTACAACTTTATGCTTAATTGTCGACATCTTATCAATAAATTCTTGACCTGGGATTTAGGAAATGAGGAAGAAGCTCTATTCTAGGAGGAATCCTGGGATGAACATCCCCCTCTAGATAGCCTCAATTTTCTTACAAATATCAAAAAAATCTCTAGGTAATCAATGGGGTAAGTAGGTAGTCAATTACAAAAAACTAAGAAGGGTGAACGGGGAGGAAATTTAGATTTGGAAATTTCTAGAAGGTATACATTTAACATCTAAAGAAAAACTTACCTTTGAGTAGATACTTAGTCAACAAAAGATCAACCATAAAAATAGAGAGGATAGACTCATATGGGGTGCTTCAAAAGATGGCCAATATAGTGTAAAGAAAGGATACAAACTAATTATCAATTCACAAAGATGGGAGAAAGTGAGAATTCCTCTCAAGCTATGTTGGGATTCAACTTGTTTGCCAAAGGCAGGAGTGTTTATATGGGAAGCATCTCAAAAGATAATATTAACAATTGATAGATTTATGAAGATGGGGTTTGTGGGACCCTCAAGATGCTCTTTTTGTAAAGAAAATTCTAAAACAAAAAAACATATATTATATCAATGTCCATACACAAAAGTATTCTAGAATTCACTTCACCAAATGTTAAATTGGTCTTCTCCATTCCTAGAGTATCTAGACGATCATTTAATTGGATGGCCTAAAGGTAGAAAATGTAAGTTATATAGTAAACTTTGGAACATTTCTCCTTCCATTCTCCTATGATAGATATGGAAAGAAAGAAATAGGTGAATATTTTAAAATTTGGAACTTAGCATTCCCTCCCTTCTTAATAAAGTGGAAACCTGTATAATAGAGGTGATGAATAGTCACTTAAAAGAAGATGCAAGAGAAGGGTCATTTTCAAACTATGATGCATAGATGAAGAAGAATTGGATCAATTAAACAATCCTCTATTAATTTATCATAAGAAAAACCTCCAAGCTTGTAAAGATTGTTTATGGAAATTGTCACCAACTAGGTGGAAAAAATTAAATTTTAATGGAGCATCAAGAGGAAATCTAGGGAAAGTAGGGATAGGATGTATCAGTTGTTTTGAGTTAAGAGGCTGGATTATTAAGAGAGCTAAACCTATAGAAATCACAATGAATAATATATCTAAAATAGAAATGCTACAGGAAGGGCTCAATCTGACCCTCAAATTAGGTACAAAGAGATTAATCATCGAAGGGTATTCTCAAATTATCCTTAATGCGTTAAGGAAAAAGAAGACACCAAATTGGATTATTAACTCAAAACTTGAGACATTTTTCAATATTATAGATCAGTTTAAGGAAAAATAGATTTCTTCATATATATCGAGAGGGAAATAAAAAAGCAGATCACTTAGTAAATAGGGGTGTGGATGGAGAGGATATTATTACCCATGCACCAAAAAACATCATGTAATATGAGATCTTTTCTACTCTATACAAATACCTAAGAATACTCTTATAATATCTCTACTGTGTCTGGATAATCTACTTTATGATAATTTTCTACTCTTATGATATCCTACTGAGTTAAATAAGTACATCAAAAAGGTGTGTCATTATGATGTAGACATGCTTTTTGCTCTTGGGTAGAGTTAATGATTAATAATCTAGAATCATCTTGACATTTATGGAAGGATGACTTAATTAAATCGGTCCATTTAAGTCCTTCATCTCCAATCACCTATCACCATCACTCTATACTATTTTGTAATATGAGTGATAGTTTAAAATGGAGTCAACCATATCTTTGTATCATGCATTTGAAGCTAGAACAATATAATTTATGGGATCTATTAAACTAGAGTGATAGAATAAGACTCTTAACTCATAGACAATATGACTAGGGTTTTTGTGAGTAGGGCTTTAGGGGAAAGGTCCTTCAATTATGAGTATTCATGGCATACCAATGGTCTTATTTTATGGTCTTTCATAGCTTGTCTATTTAGGGCTTATGTAGGTTAGTGGGATATCATTCAACTTTGATATAATATCTTTGATCCCATCTGGTTAGAGGGTCTTGAGGAAGCAATCTTGAGTTTTAATAGGAATTTGGAAATTCCATTTGTAGAAACGTACATGGCAAATACACCAGGAATTTTGGGGTAAGAAAATGTAATTAGGCACCTTAGTTTATTTATAAGAGATATTAATTAGTTCAATCATGAATGGCCTAAGATGGAAGCAAGCATAAACTTTCTACTTTGTTCGAGGGGTATAATCGTGGACCTAGATAAGTTATGGTTGCTTCATTACCTACACATATTTGATTCCTACATTGAATTAGAGGTAGAATTTGATGATCTTAACAAACTTGATTTCTTCCTCATGAATCCATATAAATCTAGTAGGGAGAAAAAGATGTATGTTCTTGCACTGGGCACTATGGTAGTGGATGATTTAATCATGGTTTTTTGGAAGCAAGAGGAAGTGGATGATTTAATCATGGTTTTTTGGAAGCAAGAGGAGGATATGTATTAGTTCCTACCTCTTATTTTTGGTGGTTTTCATACATATTTTTAGGGGCCTCTTAAATGGGTTTTGGTTTCTTTTCTTTTAGACCTCTCGCCCTTTTTCTGGTTGTATCCTTCTAGTTTTGGTCCTATTTCTTTTCCTATTGTTCTTCTATTTCTCCCTTTGAATAGCATCTTGGAGCAAGGGGTATGTATATGAAATTTCTTCAATATTTTAATATATTATACCAATTCCTTGGTTTTTTGTATATTAAACCAATAGGGCATCAATGTTCTAGTTTCTAGGATATTGTCTATCCATTTTAATATGTTTAATCTATATTTTACCAAATTATTAATGTAATGAAATTTGCTAGCCATGATTGAATTCGGGTCTCATCTAGATATGATATGTTATCATCAAACTATTTTAAATTTATTTCTCATGAAGGTAGAAATTACACATTTTCATTCATGGAAAAGAATTAATTGAGATGATCAAAAGTTTTCATCATATCAATGCGTATTATGCCTCCCTTGAAAATTTAGGAAAACTACATTGGTGTAATTTAACATTTTCTAATTACACTTACTTAAGCTTACTTAGGATAATGCATTGCATAGTAGTTTGTGATTGAGACACTTAGGACTTTGCACCTCAATTAAACATGTGGTGTAGGAGAATTCCACTCTAGGTGGTCATAGTTGTTATCTCATTCCACCTTTAGTGAACATATCACATTATCATCATCCTTATTGCATATTTCATTGCATAATGGAGGATGATCCAACTTTCGTAGACATGTGATTCCACCTTGTGTGGGTGATAACTTATCTTCTCCTTATCATTATCTATTATCACCTCTCCTATATAAGGAGGCTTATTATGTACATTTCAAATCAATCCATTAGATGTCAATCAAGTCCACTATCAATAATAAAATTCTTGCATCTTCATGCAATTGTCTTGTCAATCTCTTATGGAAGTTATCTTGGTCTTTCATTCGATCCTAGGGGTGTTGTAGAGTCACCTGTTGGGCCCACTTGCCGTTGCACCAAAAGCCATGACTGTTAGTGAACATGGAACACCACATAATTAACCACCTGTGGGCAGGGGAGCGCGTCGCATCACCCAACAATCTCCCCCTCGACGCGCATACCAGGTGCTTACGCGGGTCGGGAAGGCACTGGGGAGATTTGAACCCATGACCAAGCCAAAACCAGGCTCTGATACCAATTGTTGGGCCCACTTGCCGTTGCACCAAAAGCCATGACTGTTAGTGAACATGGAACACCACATAATTAACCAACTGTGGGCAGGGGAGCGCGTCGCATCACCCAACATCACCTAAAACTCTAACATGGTATTAGAGCTCTCATGGTGTGAAGACCTCTTCTCAAGAAGTGCAATCTTGGCTTGAATAATTGTTGGTGCAACATTTGGCAATTTGGACATCACAGTTTGGAGGAGATTTTGGGAGTCATATTTTGTGACCTTCTATTGCAGGTAAAAATTGGAGCTTGTTGGTACAAATTAGAGGTTGGAATCATATAGAGGAGGTCCAAAAAGCCCTAAATCAAATTTTATTTCATCCAAATTGGATATCTAAGGCCAAACCTAGAGCCATGTGATTTCTAAAGGTACAACAACAGTGATTCAGAAAAAATAATTTTAGAGACAATTTTCAAACAATGATATCTCCCTCATACAGACTCCTTTTTCCAAGCAATTTTTGTTTGTTTGTTTTGGGGTAGAATTATACAATCTACTTTCTAGATCTGTAATCAACTTTCAATGATTTGTAGTGGGCATATCACTTTTAGAAATAGGTCTTTTTTGGCTATATTTGCACTTGGTGAATACTTGGATTTCAATTTTCTTAATTGAGTTAGTAATTTGAAGGAGTTATCAATTGATTTCAGTCATCATTTGATTTCATTATGGATTTTTCAAAAGTTCCACTACTCACTCCATATAACTATCATGAATAGAAACAAGCAGTTTCTAATCAGTTGATGAGCATTGGATTGCTTAGAATGATTCTTGGACAAGATCTAGAACCAACTATAGGTGTTGCAAAAAGAAGGAAATGGTTTGATAGAAGGGATAAAGCACTTGACTCTCTTAGATCTACCATCTCCAATGATTTTCTATATTAAATTGCATCCTGCACACATCCTCATAATGCCTGGACTACATTGGAAGGAATCTTTGGCAAACCTAATAGAATAAGAAAAATTAAATTGGAGAATGAGCTTATAGGTCTAAGTCCATGTGATTTTGACAATATTCAAGACTTTTTCTCTAAGTTCAATTCCATTAGATTGGAACTTTCTAATTGTGGCATTACTAAAGATGATAAGGAATTGATATTATCTATTCTTTGCAAGCTAGATCTTAAATGTTCAATCTTTGTTTCCACATTCTATGCTACTATGGATGCTCTTGATAGTGCATACAAAATGCCTTCTCTTGATAAATTTGCAACTCATCTCATAAGGGAATAAGCAAAGTTAGCATAAATGGGTCAATTGAAGCCTTCAAAGCATCAAGCATTGGTTGCAAATGAATCCTCTCCAAATGCGCCCAAAGGAAAGGGAAACAAACAACACAAGGATCCTAAGTAATGTGAAAAAGGTGATGACTCTCCTTCACAACATAATATTGAATCCAAGTCCTCTTCAAGAGAGGAAACATCTAGAAGAAAGAGAGATAAACTTGCTTATTGCAAAAAGTTAGGACATGATGAGCATAAATATTTCCATAAGAAGATTGATGAGCTCACTCACATTCTTCACCAGAACAATATCTAGTTGTCCTCATCAGTATCTTCTCCTTCTCAATATTAGGCAACTCATAAATCTAAATCATCATCCAGAGGCAAAGGACAAGCACTCATTGCTTCCACACATCCTGAGAAAGGTAAATGGCTTCTTGATTTAGGTGCGTCATATCATATGGCGTCTTCTATGGATATGTTTTCTTCTATTGAGCCTTGTACTTCTCCACCTATATTGATGGGTAACAATATGTACATGAAGGTTTGTGGGAAAGGTTCTATTCCTATGGAATAGGGTACATTTAATGATGTTCTTTGTATACCATCCTTGACCACTAATATCCTTTCCATTTACCAAATTACTCATGGGGCACAAGGTAAAATTTTCGAGTTCACTCTTGATTATGTCTATATTAGGGACATGGAGACTAGAAATGTCATAACTATGGGAGTTGTTGATCATACATCACACTTGTATTCTTTGGCACATTTTGATGATAATGATGATGATATTCATGATGTACCTAACCCTTTATCAAGGGTGAATAATTCATGTGAGGAGAATATTGGACACTTAAGTCATTTTTTTCTTGAGACAAGTGTTAAAATTCCTACTCCTCCACCTCCTACTTCTTTAGACACGAGTTCTACTATTCAGCAAGATGATCTTTATGCTTTAGATCTTGCAGTGTGGGATGAATTCCTGGATGCTCTTTTAGATGAGTCTCATAATGTAGATTTGGTTAATACATCTGAGGAGGTTTCTCTTCAAGATACTTCGTCAGCTTCTTTGGAGATTGGATTTCCCAACTCTTCATGTTCTCTTGATTTTTCACATCTCATAGGTCAGCTTGATGGTGTGATAGAATCCTTGAGCTTGGAGACACCTATTTAGTCTTTAGAGGTGCATGCACGGAGACCTTCTTCCTCCTTCCTCACTTTTTACATGAAGTGGCTTCTCCATAATTTAATGTATTTATCTCTTTCTAAGGGGAGACATGTTTTTTGTAGGCATTGGATTATGTTTTTCTTGTAGGTACTCTTCATCTACATTGGATCTTCTTCATTATGGGGGGATATTGTGTCTCCTTATTTCCTTCCTACAGGGGGATTATTCTTTGTATATACATGATGTATGCAATTTTTGGGGGGTCTTGAGTACTCCATCCATCCATGCATCTTGTTTTCATCTCTCTTTTTGGAGGAGGGTTTTTCCCATGAGGTTTTCTATCTTTCTCCACTTTATGAGAGATTACATTTCATGTATTTCTTTGCATATTGTACATGGGTACCTAAAATGGCCTAGTAGTTAGGACCTATATTGCATTGTGAGTTTAAGTGAATTCCCCTAAATATTCACTAATTACACTTACTTAAGCTTACTTAGGATAATGCATTGCATGGTAGTTTGTGATTGATACACTTAGGAGTTTGCACCCCAATTAAACACATGGTGTAGGAGAATCCCACTCTAGGTGGTCATAGTTGTTATCTCATTCCACTTTTTTGTGCACATATTACATTATCATCCTCATAATCACACATACTTCATTGCATAATGGAGGATGATCCACCTTTCATGGACATGTGATTCCACCTTGTGTGGGTGAAAGCTTATCTTATCCTTATCATTATCTGTTATCACCTCTCCTATATAAGGAGGGCTATTATGTACATTTCAAATCAATCCATTGGATGTCAATCAAGTCCATTATCAATAATAGCATTCTTGCATCTTCATGCAATTGTCTTGTCAATCTCTTGTGGAAGTTATCTTGGTCTTTCATTTGATCTTGGGGGTGTTGTAGAGTCATGTAAATCTCTAACAAACTATTATATTGTTATTAAGGATGGAGTGAGTTGGATTCCTTTTTTGTCATATTTAGATGATTGGTAAAATATTTGGTTGAATAAATAGATCTAGACCCCAAACAAAACATCATCAAAACTTTTAACAAGACCATAAAACACAACATAAATACTTGGATGTTTTTCTCTCATCAAAAGAGGAATTACTACTTTATATTATTGTTCTTTATCTCAACATTCTTATATCATGATAGATATAGTTCACATTCTAGTTTCATGAATTTAATTATGGTTATTATGGTGATATTCTTTCAAAGCCATAATTTGTATTTCTTTTCTCTCTTTTTAAAATTCATTCAATATTTTAAATAATGTTGCCATTAAATATTTGAACAAATACAAGAGTAATTCAGATGGCATATTCTAACAATACCTCTTAAGAGACAAAGTTAAAAAAGAGAGTAAGATGCTTATATTATAGTATATTTAATAGTAATTGAGGACTAACGTTTCATGTGAGCATGAAGTTTTTTGAAAATGCAGAGAGACAAATAGAAACTTTATATCAAAGCATTATTCATTATTGTTGGAATGAGACACTTCATTTGACAATCAAAAGAGTACCATTTCACTTGTAAGAACTTCCCTCAATGTAAAATCTAGATATAAAGGAAGATATGCCTTCTTAAGACCCTAAATGTGAAATGGGAAAATGTATATAATTTTGAATATAAAAGATGATTTTTCATCATGAAATTAAGCATAGAATGATGAAAAGGGATGCCTTTCAAAAGAAATTGAAATTGGGATATGCCCCTTTTAAGTATGTACTTTGTATAGGACTTCATCCCGGGCTAGACTAGAGGTTTTCTTCTTCGTTCTTTCCTACTAGTGCCCGTTTGAATGGAGATACTTGTAACTTGTTTTATTTTTTCAATATAATCTAAAGGCTTTGGTCATTTATCGATCAAAAAATAAATAAACTATATATATATATATATATGACTTTAAAGAAATATATGATTTGGAAATTTGGGCCAAAATAATTCTATGGGCCGGTTATGGTAGATTAGTTGCCTCCTAGTGGGGGTAGGGGTGCATTTCCAGTGCTTGGAAGGTTTAAATATATATAAATAAATAAGTAAAAAAATGAAAAAAAATGAAATTTTAAATAATAATGTTGATTATTATCATCTATGAATTGATTTAAATAAATAAATTATGAATTGATATTCTTTTTAATATATTTGATTTAATTTTTAACTAACAAGTTTAGTTTTACTTGTAATTTTTAACATAAATGTTAAAATTTTAACTTTAACATTAGTTTTGTAATCTTATAAAAATAATAAAATAAAGTAAATAATATATAATAATCATTACATAATGTATAACTAAAATCTCTCTCTCTCTCTCTCTCTCTCACACACACACACACACACACATCATATCATCCTATTTTTCTATCTATCTATACCTATGTCCCTTTCCTTTCTAATATATCTATCTTTGTAAGGCACTATTCATATAGGAAAGGCAATAAGAGACAATGATAAGGAGTCTATAAGATATTACCTAAAGAAGGTGGAATTACATGTCCCTCAATAGTCGATCCTCCTCCATCATAAAAGAAAGTATGTGTCCTATCTTGAGGACGATAATGTAATATGTACACTAAAGTGGATCTCACACATAAAGTGTAATGAGATCACAACTATCTCCACTTGAAGTGGAACTCTCCTACACTATGTACTTAATATAGGTACAAACTCCTAGGTGTCTCATATTTGAACTACTATGTAATTTATTATCCCAAGTAAATTTAATAAATTGAAATTGGTGAATATTTGATTGCACAAACACCCCTCCTTTAAGTGTAACCCATTCTAATGCACTTAAACTCACAAAGAAACATATGGTTCAAGCTACTAAGCCATGCTAGATACCCATGTACAATATGAAATGAAATCTCTTGTAACATGCATGATGCAATGTCAAGTACCTTTATCATGAAGCTTATGATACTTATGTTTCTTATTTACATTTCCTTTGGAAGCCTTTGGAATGGAGTCATTTTTAAGTGTTGTGATGTGGAGCCTAATTAGATTTGGAGGTTTATTCGATGCAGTCCCCCCGCCCCCCCCCCAACACCATATTATTTCTATGAGGGTTTGGGGTCAATACCCTAGCTGTTCTTCTCCCTATCATAGTACAGGGTAGGGTTAAGGGGCAACAATCCCACGGGGGTTTTTGGGGGCAACATCCTTGAAGCCAAAAGTGACTCTACTATTGTAAAAGGTGTCAATTGCTATTTTCTTATTGGATGGCTTATTCTAGCCCTAATTTTGTAAGAGAAAAAAATCTTGTATAAAATGGATTAGGGTTAGGGATTTCATGTGTATGGTGAGATTGTAGCTTCTTGCAATGATATTGAGCTGTGAGGGATTGTGGATTGTAATCACTGGATAATGATAATATTGGACTTGTTGTTGGTGGATCTAGCCCAGTGATTGGGTGAACCACATTAAATATTTGTGTCTTATATTATCTTCTATGTGATTTATTATTTTCTCATATTGGTTATATTTGTATGTAATTGTTATTTATGTTTTTGATTGATTCTAATAGTAAGAAGTGAGTGATTCTTTAAGTTGGCTTCAATTATCCTACATGCGTCAACTTTGCTTGCTCCCTTGTGAGTTGAGATGAAAATTCATCAAGGGAAGATATTTCTTTATACATGACTAAGAGCATCTATAGTATCATAGAATATAGAAAACAATATTGAATTTTTAGGACCTAGCTTGAAAATGATAGATAATATCATTTTTTCAATATTGTGAGACACTGGTCCACATCAATGAATTGGCTAGATCCATTTGGAAAAGATAACCTTTTAGTTAAGGTATTATTTTATTATTGAAAATTTGATAGATAGGAATATTTAATTATATTTTTTCTACCCAACAAAATAGTCAAACAAAGGTAGCTTATATCATCATAAATAATATCTAAAGCAGAAGCATAGGGTTGTGTAATGGTATTAGTAGAATGAGATGGTAAAGGATTAATATAAATTTGCAAATTCTAATTAAGACATACAATAGTATTTTTTCCAAAAATAAGATCAACATCAACATATATTGCATTAGAATTAATGAGATCTTGAACATAATTTTTCAAAGAATAAGACTTCTTAGTGTCATGACCAGATTGGCAATAAAATCATAGTTTTTGATATTCTATAGGACACATTATTTGTTATGACACCTATCTCTCATGATAAATTCCTATTATTTTTTTATTAAACAAGAAAAGTTTAATCTCTTTCAAATGCCAACATATAAGGATCTTAGTACTTAAAATCTAATGTTCATTCAAGTGTCAAGGGTTGTTGATTTAAAATCTATTTCCCACTCTAGCACTATCTCCCTATTTTTATTCTCTCCCTCTCCCCCATCCCCCTCTCCCCCATCACTATCACTGTCTCTTTATCTTTGCAACCTCTCTCCCTCTCCCCTCCATCATCCTACCATACATGATCTCTCTTTACTCCATGATCTATTTCCCCTTTTTCTTTACCTATCACTCAATCTCTCCCTATCTTCATCTCCCCAACCACTCTCCCTCTCTCCCCAAGTATCCTACCATACACTAACTCTTTCCTGAAAGATCCCTTTCCCATATTTATTTCGATCTCTCTCACTCACTCTCTCCCTTCCTTCCACCTCATTCAATATTTTCATGATCTCTCTACAACTTTACTTCCTCTAAACTAATTTTACCATTTGATTTGGTAGAGAGAGAGAGAGAGAGAGAGATAAGCAATGTGGGGGGGATATATAGGGAGACAGGAATAAATAAGGAATAAACCTAGAACTCAAAGGGATAGAGAAGATGAGAGACATATGAACAAAGTTAGAAAGAGAGTGATAAGAGATGAAGGAAAGGTAAACTTGGAGGGAGCGAGAGACTTAGGGAAAAATGAGATAGAGTAAAAGAGATATAGAATACATATAGGGTGATCTATATGTGAGAAAAAATGGTGTTTCAATAAGGAAGGGGTCAAAAGGGAGGAGATAGAAAAAATTGCAGATACTACATTCATTGTTATTCCTAATGATTCTAATAAATTTCAAGTTAATCTTGGTTTTCCTTGGCTCTTTGAATTTTAATATGAGGTTAAATAAAATGATAAAAAAGTAAATCTCACTTTCTCTCTTCATATTTATTGTCTCTCCCTTGTTATCTATCCATATCTCTATTGTATTTTTCTATCTTTACTTCTTCATAAACTTATCTATCCGCAAACTTGTATTTTATTACTCATGTTCTCCCTCCCTTCCATCACTAGGTTTCTTCCTTCCTTTTCCCTCTCTTCCTCTCTCACTCTCTCTCTCTATGACAAGAGCAAGCTATAATTGGTGGGGAGAGAGAGAGAATAAAATGGTAGGGAAATGGGGAGATAATGAGAGGAGGAAGACAAAGAGTGGAAAGCATGTAGGGAAGAGAGGGAGAGAATGAGAGAGGGGTAAAAGATTTATGGTTTAGGGATTACAGTTATAGGGTTTTAGTTTTGAGAAATATGGATTAAGGTTTAGGGTTTGTTGTGGTATCCACAATGCACGCCCCATTCCTAGTCAGGAATAGGGAACCCCTACTTTTTTGACTCTTAGACTCTCGATTCGAGAGTCAGAAGAAGAAAATTTATTTTATAAGTTGTGTCAAAAAAGAAAAAGAAAAGAAAAAAGAAAAATCAATTACATTAGAAAAATTAAAAAATAAAAAAAAATAAAAAAAAATCTCTCACCCTCCCATGCGCGTGCACAGGGAGGTGCTACATGTGCAAGGGGAGGAGGGTTATAAAACTCTCCCTCCCCTCCTCCTTCCTCATTTTTTCTTTTCTAAGCAAAGAGGGGGAGAGGTAAACCCTCCCCACCCCCTGTCTCCGTAGCAACTAGTACTATGCTAGCCACATGCATGTTGCATTGGCTGCATTGGTCACACGCCGTATGCTGGCTACATTGGCTTCATGTGCTATGAGCTTAGTGCTGGCCGCGTGCTGTGCATTGGCCGTGTTGGTCGTGCGCTAGCTGTGCTATGTGCATTGGCTGCGCAGGCTGCACAACATCACCCTCGCATGCGTGTGCGAGTTTTTGCCCCTCACACATGTGCCTCAGTGCGTGTGCCCACATTAAAAAAAAATTATTTTTTAATTTTAATTTTATTGTTTAAAAAAAAGGAATTTAAAAAAAGAAAAAGAAAAAGAAATATATATTAAAAAATTAGAAAGATCAAAAAAATAAAAAAAATAAAAAATAGATAAGTTCCCCTAGGGGGGACATTTTTTTTTTAATGTCGTTTTTTGTTATCTAGTAATTGATTGTGTTTTCTTTTTTCTCATGATGCATAGGTAACACAATTAGATGGCATCCATATCCAGGCCAACAGCGAAACCAATTGTTTATAAATTTCAAGGCGTGACCCCAAAATCAAGATTGCATGATGAGTATGTTGATATCAAAGATACTAACCTTGGGCACACATACTTATGAGAATTCTTGAGAGTATGCAACAATCCAACACAAAGGTCAACCTTGGTGTCTACATTGATCTGATCTGGATTAGTGAATGCGACATCACATCCTATGTTGATACACTCAGCTGAGTTGATCATGACCCTATCTTGGCATTTTGTTCCTGATGAGAGGGTAGTTAAGAGTGTCATCGGAGAAGTGATCTAAGATTTGCGACTTGACAACATTGAGAGAGTTTTTCATCTACCTAGAGCCGATTAGTTCATTAGACTTTCCTATGAAGTAGCTGAAAGATGGTATAAAGATCATCACCAAGAAGCCATCAACATCATACATTCCTTGTACTTCATTGAGAAGCCACCTCAAGGAAAGACAATCAGAAAAGTGGATATGACTTGGGGATACATGAAGGATGACATCAGATATTCTATTATTCTCCTAAGCAGAGTCATGGGCTTAACTGCAGTAGGTCATCTTGCTCCATTCATGGTCAACTTCATTGAGATCATCAGACATGCGAAGATACCACTCGATTGGGCCACTAAACTTAGTGAAAACTTGTGTGATCAATCGAGGATGGTAAAGGACAAGAAGAAGTTCTATATGACTTCTTACGTGGTGTACCTACTTGTAGCAAGGGTAATGAGCTATCCTAGGTTGTACAAGAAAGTTAGTATGCATGACCCCAATGCTTAGTCATACATAGTCTATCCTTAGTTGGTGAAGAGGAAGCTCTTGCCACAAAGCAAAGAGTACAAAATTGTGAATGATGCCTTCATCTTTGCCATCATTCGATTCATTAAGGGGGACTATGGGAAGAGATTGTTTGAGGAAGCCAAGGAATAGATCACAGCTCTTGAAGCATATTTCATCTAGTTCAAGACATTTACATACATTTAGGTAGGTGGTGCATCTATCAATTTGAAGAAACTCCCAAGGTACCCAAGTGACAAGTTGGTCCTAATGGAAATATCCTAGTAGATTGAGTCAGCTTATGAGAGGATCAAAAGACAACGAAGACCTTGTTGGGATTGGCCTTTTGTAATAGGATCATATCAAGTGAAGAGAAAGTAGGATATCCTGACTTTCAAGTGGGAATGGGAAAACTACCCTCTTGAAGATTATAACTCTCCTCAACCATTCTTTGACAATGTGGGTAAAGTGGAAAGCCTAGCAAGAAAGGAGTTCTATCATGAGGATGCCATTGAAGATCATTAGATGAACGCCACAAATGACTACAATGTCTGCATTAGAGACTATTGTAGGATGACTTTGAATCTAGAAGAAAAGGCTCTCCATTTGACCATCCCTAATGAGATAAGGCTACATGTCTCCAAGGAACTACTAGATCCCCTATTCAATATAGATAAAGTTGGTGAGAGACCTATTCTGAATGCAAAAGTTGATAGAGAGGAAGGAGATGATATTAATCATCAAGTGAGACATGTCATTCAAATGACAAAAAGTTGGATTAAGAAACCCTTTCCACTTGATCCAATTCCAGATACAGTGATCTTCCATGCACATGCTCACCCAGAAAGGGGTAAGGGAAGGAAAGTCACAGTTCCTATCTTTGCGCTCCAGTCTCCTATTAGGCTAGAGACAATCTACTAGCTTGATCACCCAGTAGGATATTATCCCCCTCATAGAAGGAAGGGAAAGAGTAAGAGAACCTCTTCTTAGAGGATTCAGATAGAATAGGTTACAAAACATGTGTCTTCTCAATAGCATGAACAAAGCTCACAAGAATCCCAAGGTATTGGAGCCTCTCAAAACTAGGATGAATCTTAGTTGCCTCCTATTTTTCCAAGACAACCTAAAGAGGGGTAAATTCCAGAGACTTCTATTCCTCCTGCAAGAAGAGTCTGCTTCTCCTGCGGTTCCAAAGAGACAAAAGAGGATCAAGGTTAGGATGAACAAGAGGCAAAGAGTTAGTAAGAGATTAGTGCCTAATCCATTAGTTCCCAAAACCATTCTGGAGGAAGCAAATGATGAGGAAGAAACAAAATTAGATGAGGAGGAGGAACAAGTGCCTCTACAAAGGAGAACTCAGTTGGAAAAAGCCACCAAATTTGAGAGAAGGAAGAGTGCCACAAGTACCTTGCTAGCCACCCAAATGGAACCTATAGAACTTTCTTATTTGAAAGATGAACTGTAGCGATGGGTGAATGAGCAAAGGGAGCAAGGTGAAGATGTCTTCTCCATCCTAAATTTTGATTTCATGCCTATGGGTATGAAGTTAGTTGGGGATAAGATCAGAGACACCCCTACAGGTGAACTCCAACAACAAGACTAGATGCAGATGCCACCAGAGACATAGGGTCCTCATTTCACTCCTCCATCTCCACCATAGGTCAAGATGGTAGATAAGGGTTTAGTCACTCCTCCACCTCCAAGTTCATAAGAGGAACATGTTAAAAAAGAACCATCATTACAAGAGCAACCAGAACCAAGGGTTATTGATGAGCCATCAAAAGAGGCACATATAGTAGAATGTGTACAACAACCTTCTCAGGAAGTTGAGGATCAAACTATAGGATCTACAAAGACCAAGACTATAGAAGAAGAGTCCTCACAATAGGAGACTCCAAGCAAGAGTGATAAAGGGAAGGAGGTAGTTGAACACATCCCTTCATCATCTAGAGCCAAGGTTGTAGAGAGACATATCCCAAGATGGTTTCAAAAAGAAATAATGAGAAGTGCCAAGCATGAGTTCCATGCTTCAGAGGATGACATTTGTGATATTGCAAAAATTTTGAACAAGCTTGAGTCTCCATTACATGATGCAATGCCATTTGCATTTGTCACTTCCATATGGAACCAGGACTTATTTGCACAAGTGGCTCACCCTCCTAAAGGTACAGATGTAGAAGCTATTAGTCTTGAAGACTATGAAGTGAAAGATATTATGTTGGGAAAGCCTACACGGGATACATCCTAACAGATGATGACTATGGGAGTCAAATAAGTTCTTAGGAAAATGGAACAGGATGAGATTGAAATCAGAACACTTTGAAGGCAAGTTGAGATCCTAAAGGGATATCTAGCCAAAGTTATTGGCCCTCTTGATCTTGAACACCTCAAGGAGACTTTGAATACCATTCTTAGAGAAGGGGAAGGTGTATGGCTCAATCCATTTTTGAAAGCTTGTCAGGAATGGCAAGATAGCCTTAAGGATAAATGTGTCACTATAATCATAGGAAGTTTGAAGTTGTTGCATGCTATGCAAGAGAATGTTGATAAGATCATGGCAATTTTGAGGTCGGACTTCAGTATCATGGATGAGGTATGAGCATGGAGCAAAGATTTACAAACTCTAAAAGCCATAAAAGGTCAGAGGTACCACATTCTGATTGATGTATATACTGGAGAAGAGTTAGACATGATAGATGATTGGATAGAGAAGATTTATGATAGAAATAAAGTGATGGAAACATTGCATGATGAGATACATAGGCTCAAGGATCAAGCCCGAGAGCGAATTTTGGAAGTAGAAAAGTTGTACAGTGATGCATGCTTGGACATCTTTGAGGATGAAGAATAAGAAAAGCTATTGCAAATTGAAGTAGTAGTGGAGAATTTCAAGAAGACTTTAGAGGAAGCATCTAGTGATTAAGACATTAGACAAGCCTTCAGGACAGAGGAAGCACTATTAGAGTTGGACATCAAACTTAGAGATTTTGCAGAGACTTGAATTGAGGTGGACAACTATAGATAGAAGGTCAAGGAAAAGTATGAGGCTTTAGATCTTTCATATGCTACTAAGATTATTGAGATGATAGAGAAATTCAAGGGCAAACATCCAAACATAGTTTTGGGATGAAGATGAACAAAACCCAGATGCCAGAATTTCAATTTTGGACACTTAGTAAAATTTTGAAATTTTGACCTAGTCAAGGTTTGCAGCTTTGCACGTTTGTAGCTCTGCAATTCAGAGGTGCACCGACAATTGACTGCTAGTTCCAAAAATAGCACTTTCCATGCATCGAGAATGCATTTTGATGGCAAGTTAACTCCGATGCATGCCTAGTGAAGGGCAAGCTTTTATTTTTGGCACCTCCATGCACTTCCACTTTTATTGATGGATTCCTCCTACTTTCTCTCTCATGCTTTCATTGTTTCTAACATGTAAAGGGCTCATGCATCCAATTAATGAATAAAATATGGATGGAGTCCCTCTAAGCACCAGTTAGATTAATAGTTTGTATATATTTAGTTTGTTTTAATGTTTTAAAAAGTATTTTATTGCATCAAGATATCTCTCACTCTCAACACAAATTGAGGAGAATATTTCTTATAAATACCCCATTGTAAAATGTAACAAGGGCCACCATTATTATGCAATGAAATTATGCTTTTGGTTCTAACATTTGGAGTGTAGTGATTCTTGCCTGAATGTGTCATTATTTTCCAATTTTTTTTCATGGAATTGTGATTGAGCCAAAGGTTTATTGCATTGTTTCTAGTTGTACAATCTTTTAGTTTTGGTGTTTTCTACAGATATACAAATTCTGCCGATGTAATGAACTTGAGAAGAGATCACCCGATTGTGTCTACAGAGCTTTTTGTCTCACATGAGTGCACTTTCTGTGGCCTTGCGATTTGATGAAGAGTGAAACATCATTCAATTTGTTAAAGATTCTCATCGATGATTGCATCATTCAAGGGAGAGGGTGGGGGGAGAAATAGATAGGGGAAATGGAGAAAGAGAGAAAGGCTTTAGAGTTTAGGGATTATGATTATAGGATATAGGAATGGAGTGGAGAGGGAGAAAGAGAGTGGAAAGGGAGAGAGGGAGAGAGATAGTGAGAGAAAAGGAAATGAATAGTGAGATAGAGAGAGAAAGAGAGAAGGTGGTAATGAGAAATAAAAGGGGGGTACAAAGAGAGATAGAAAAGAGAGAGAGAAGGGGAGAGAGGGTGAAAGAGAAAAATAAATATTAAAAATAATCTAATATATATAAAAATAATAAATATTATAGTATTAAACCATTTAATTTATATCTTAAGGTCTATTTTTTATATAATATAAAATAATAATAATCTAATTATATATATAATAAATATATAACATAATAATTAGATATATTTTTAGTTGAATTTAAATCTCTCTCGCTGTCTCTCTGTCTCTCTCCCTCCCCTTATACATCTTTTACCATCTCTTTCTCTTCAAATATTTTTATTTATTTATCTCCACTTCTTTTAGTTTGTAATCTTACTAGCCATTGTGTCTCAAAATACAACATTTTTCAAAACACATCTCTCTCTCTCTCTCTCTCTCTCTCTCTCTCTCTCTCTCTCTCTCTCTCTCTCTCTCTCTCTCTCTCTCTCTCTCTCTCTCTCTCCTTATCTTATTCTCTCGCCCTCTTCCTATGTCCTATTATCGCCCTCTATAATTCTCTCTCCCTCTGTCCCTCCTCCTTTCCTTATCTTATTCTTTCCCTCTCTTCCTATGTCCTATTATCATCCTCTATAGTTATCTTTCCCACTCCTCCCAACCCCTCTATCCCCCTCTTCCTCTCTTTATCCTTTTCTCAACTTATATATGGATAGATAAGGATGAAGGGATAATATTTAGGATTAAGGGTTTAAGGCTTAGAATTTAGAGCTAAAGAAGACAAAAGAGGAAGATGGAGGAAAGAAGTGGAAACAAAGGGGAGGACATAAAATAGAGAGAGATGGGGAAAGTTAAAGTTGGAGGGAGATGGGGGAGAAAGAAGAGAGTATGAGAGAGGAAAAGAGAGGGATAGGAAGGTGGAGGGGATAACTTGATAGTAGGTAGGGCCTCTCTCTTTCCACCTCCCTCACTCTCTCTCCTTTTTCATTCTCTCCTTCTTCCCCACCTCTCTCCCTTATCTCGCTCTCTCACTCTCCCTCTATCTATCCACATTCCCCTCTCCTTCACTTTCTTACTCATATCCATCACCTTCTTTCTCTCACTATCACACCTTTATCCTCCCCTCACCCTATTTATCTATATCTAATCACATCTAGCTCTCTTATTCAATCCATATCTACGTCTATCTATCCTTAGTCATATATCCATCTATATTTACCTTAATATCTTTCTCCATCCTTTCTTTATCTTTTTCCCCATATCTCTTTATCGCTCCATATATATATATATATATATATAAAATTTAATAATAGAAATATTTAAATATTTGATTATGAAAACAAAAGTAGTGATAGGAAATGACTGGAAAGAGTGGGGGAGGACATCAATTAGAGAGAGAGGAGGAAATATTAAGTGAGGAAGAGAGTCTCTCTCACACTCCCTCCCTCTATTTCTACCTCCAATCCCTACTCTCTAAATCTCTCTCCATTTCCCACTATTTCACTTCCTCCATATCCTCCTATATATCTCTATTTCCATACCTACCTCCCTTTCCCTTCCCAATATATTTATCTCCCTCTCTTTCTCTTCATATTTATTGTCTCCCTTCCCAAATAACAACTATCATTCATCTATATGGGTACATTGCATTGTAAAGCCATATACATCTAGAAGCATATTATTATTTCAATATTTGATGATATATAATTTTTGTATTGATATGAATGGTTATCTAGTGATTGAAATAAATGATGGTCTGAAATAAAAAAATTCATAGGTTTTTGTTTGTACTTTGAATGCATGTATGATAGTTTTTGTCATTGATTTTCTTGCATTTTCTTCTCCTTCCCTAGTAGTTTTTCAATGCACTATTTATTATAAATCACAATGAATAGGGGAAAATAGGACATATCCTTAACCCAAATTCCCAAGAGGAATGATCCTAATTGATTAACCATAAGGAAGTGATCAATACACAAATGGATCAAGCAATGGAGAATAGGGAACAAGGAGGAGGTCCTATAATCTTGGTTATGGAAAAGTAAGTACTTGAAATATAAAATGAATAGAAGGAAAATGCTAACTTTAAAGTATGGTAAATATGGAAAATGTTGATTTCTAATGCATGTGCATAGTTTCTAGCAATTCTGCAACATGTTCTGGACTAGAAATGTCAAGACAGCCAAAACCCATAAAACTTTTATCCTTTTGAATGCAGGTCAACCTCGACCTAGATAGAGGGGCACAGTCTTACCCCAGGGCACAATTGTGCCTTGAAAAGTTAACCTTGACCTATACTACTCTGACAAAATTAATGTTACTAAATTTATGTTTGTGGATCCTACACGTTTGATGAAAAGTGTATCTAAATCTACACTTTAATTGGCTGTTCCACACCTATATCTGTAAGAAAAATGGTTTTGTTGTTTGGATGGGGGGTTTTCCTTGGTCAAACCCTAGTTTTTAATCAACCTTGAAATATAATTGAAATTGCAATATAAATAAACAACGTAAATGAAACTATTGACTTTGCTTATATTGAAATCCTTGTGGAGGATTCAAATCCTTGAATCCACAAGTATGGATGCTCCAAATGAATATAGGAATGTATGTAAGATGTATTGAATCATTGGAATTAGATCTTCAACACCAATATTTAATGGGTATTTGCATAGAAAAAGGCTTGGATGAATGTAGATGGAGAAATCTTCAACAAGAGGGCTCCATAGAGATTAAATCCTTTAACTGCTAACAATGGACCTCCTTGATGAATTGGATGCTTGAACACTCGAATGCTTGAATGCTTCATAGATAGATCTTCAATTCATAGTAGGTGGATAATAAATTTTCTTATAGATAGTGTATGTGCTCATGAATAATGGATAGAAAGTAGATGTCAAAATGAGGGAAGTTTCCTTATATAGAGTTCTAGGGCACAAACTTCTAGAGAAGGTTGACATGGGAGAATTAAATCCCAATCAACCCTAAACCATACAAATGGATCTATATTAAATTTAATTTTAGAGTCTACCATTTCAAAACCTGAAATAGCCAACCCAGAAGTGGGGAAATTAAACTTTTTGAAGCCTGATCTCGAAATTCCTAGAAATTGAAAAATAGACCTGGGGTCAAGGATGAGGTCAACCTTGCCATACGTTAGGGTCAAAATAATCCTTGACCTAAGTCAAGCTTGAGGTTGACCTTGACCTAAAAGGTCATCCTTGACTGAAAAAGTCAAAGACCTTAGTTTCATAGAGAAAGTTGTCAGAAACAGGCTAGAAATAGAGAGAGAAAAGCATAATAGGGGGAAAACAACTAGATCCATGCAATGACCTATTCAAGGTGCTTAACATGACCCCAAACCACTTACCCAAAGGGATCAACACTCTTAACATGGAAGTGCTTCCATTTTAAGATGATACATTTAGCCTCCACTTTAGCAAGAGTATGGACTCGATGCAAACTCTTGATAAAGTAGATAGTAATGAAAAGACAATCTTATTAGAATCAAAGGGACAAAGAGATCCTCAAGCCCCCAGAGACTCAAGTCTTTTTCAACTCCAAGATCACAATAAGAGAGATATCTCTAGGAAAAAGAGAAAAGAGAAAAAGTGTGATTATCTCACCCAATGAGAACTTATATCCCATTGTGAACCACACAAGAAAACCACGCAGCTGGAAAGATGGAATTGAACCACCTAGTGAATGTGGCTACTCACTAGTCAACCCATCAAGGATTTACTCTTAAGAATATTCTATTCTATAAGAATAAAACCAAAAATCAAAAGAGATCCAATCTGAAGGACACCTTTGACCTTACGAGATCAAAAAATTTAAAATTGGAGGGATCAAGAGATCCTAAAATATAAATCCATGCTTTAAGGATTAGTCACTGATCCAAAAAGGGAAAAAAGGTATCTTGAAAAATAATATGTGTATCAAAAAAAGTGTGTGTGTGTGTGTGTGTGTGTGTGTGTAATAGGTGACTAGAGTGTATGCCCCCAAATTAAAGTCATTGCTAACACTTTAAAAGGATTAGTGAATTTAACATAAACATAAACAACTCTACCGATTATGTTTCCACTATGAAATGTCCTAGATGAAGACAAATCGAGGCAAATAACACATAGACATACAAAGAACACAGAAGAGATCTACATATTATGGGGTCAATATGATCATAATATATATATATATATATATATATATATATGGTATCATTTCAAATAAATTGACACCATTTCCCAAAGAAAGTGAAATGCAATCACAAAGGAGGAAAGATCACATAAGAAATATGAAAAATAATCTTTTTGGACCATGACTTGAAGATAAAAAAGAACTAGTGCTACCATGTCATGAATTCAAGTAGATTACACAAGGAAACATGTATGAACAATAGCATAGGTACAACATAACATGAAATAACATATGTAAGAATAGAGATACATATAGAGGAATAATACAACAAGTGCAATTCCTTTACTACCTTGCTCCAAAAAAGCAACAAAGATCTTATAAAAGAATCTAACAACATTTAGAAAACACATCGCAGGAGAAGCACAATACAATAGACAAACACACAAAAGGCTACCATGAAGGACTAGCCAATCAAGCATGCCACCTACTCTCCCTATCTCATTTTATATCATTTAGGGAAGGTGGGTAACTCGTAAGAGGGACTATATCCAAGATAGTAGAAATGATAGCCAGTTCCAAACAAGGACCCTCTTGAGAATCACAATGTTCGATACTAGGTGCAAGTGTTAATTATGAGGAAAACATATTAGGTAAATCAATGTTAATGTCAATAGTTTCATATTCATCATCAACATCATCAATATTAGTAAGAGTATTTTCTTCATCTAGATTAATCAAAATAGGATCTAAGATATGAATGAAATCATCAAAATCATGCAGCTTAACATCATTATTAGAAACAACTTCTTCTAACACACATGTATATTTCTATCCAAAGAAGGTAAAATTTTTTGAAGAAAAGAATTATGAGCTTTAGCTTGAGCATGTCACTTCTTACGATGTTCATTAGAAGATCGATTACTTTTTTCTTGCTTGAAATGTGTTGAGAACTAGGAGGAATAATTATTGGATTCTTCATAGGTTCTATAGGAGGATTAATAGGATTATCGGTAGACTGACAAGCAATGGGAGGATCTTGATTAACAATTGTAGAATCCATAAATAAAGGAGGTATGGAAGGTGTAGCCAAAAGATCATGATTAAGATCCATAGGAGGTAAATTTAAATTGAGAACCTTATGATTTATAGGCTTGATATGAGTGAAAAACATGATCATGATGAGAAGGTCATGAATTAGGTAATGAAGGCCAAAAGAAGTTAAGTATAACACAATCCCTGGGCCTAGAAGTATGTTATAAACTATGATTAATCATCTTCATTTCATCATCATAGAAAAAATCAAGACATTTATGAATAGGTGAAGAAACATCATGAATGACATTTAACCATGGCAAACCATGCTGAACTTCAAAACTGATCAGAAGTAGGAACAACAAAAAAGGTAGTGTTTACAATTTTTCCACAAAGTTCAATCAGTAAATCAATAGAGCCAAATGATGGATAAAGAAAACCATCACAAGCTTGAATCTACACATCCTATGTATCATAAATCACTTTGCAATCCTTTCATAAAAATATTTTCTTCTATAATCACATCAAGTCAGGAGGTAGGATCAACAGGACAACCATGAGTGGGTATCTTAGCAATCTTAGCATAAATATAAAGGGGACCATAAGGAGCTTTAATATTCTCAGAATCATCAAAGGTAATCAAAAGTTCATGAGGTCATTTTTTCTTAGTTTGTTGTTGAGGTTTAGGTTGAGGCTTCAATTTAGGCTTAGGTTTTAGTTGAGGTTGAGCTGAAACTTGAGATTGAAGCTGAGGTTGAGGTGGAGATACCAATTGAACCAAATGGCCCACTTGATTAACAACATGATTAAGATCATCCATCTTTGAATCATACATAATATCCATAGAAGATGGCTATACAATAGTATTAGTATCATGTGTAGGTAAAGGATTTGTATAGATTTATAGATTTTGAAAAGAAGAGGATGTAGAAGTGACATTGTGAGATGCAACAACAACTTGATCAACAAGTGCATTTGCTTGTTTGTTTATCTTGACATAGTTGTTGAATTTTTAAACTTTATTTAGATTAGGAGCAGCATCAATTTTATCAATAGGAATAAGAGCCATCTCTCAAATTGACTCACTTGTAATTTATAATTATGAAGCACTGCACAAAGTTGTTGAAAAGAGGTAAAATTAGTAAGAATAATCTTATCTCTAATATCCTTTTGCAAATTTGAAATAAACATACATTGAATATCAATATCAGGAACAAGATAGGAAATTTGAGCATGCAAATGCTTAAATCTACCAATAAATTAAATCATTTCTCCTTAGACGTTTGTTTACAATGCATCAAATCAGTCAAAGACACTTGCAAGCCAATATTGTTTTGAAATTGTTGAATAAAATATTTGGCAAGTTGAGGAAATAAATTAATAGAATAAGGAGTCAAGGAACAAAACTATTGTAATGCCTTGTCATGAAAAGTTTGAGAAAACAACTTAGCTAAAATCCTATGATCATGAGCATAATCACTACAAAGGATTTGAAATGTCTTAACATGATGAATAGGGTCTCCCTTACCATTGTAATTCTTAAGATGAGGCATATCAACTTGCTGAGGAACGAGAGTATGAATGATATCTTGAGACAAAGGACTTCGCATGTCACAAGTAGGAATACTAAACTTGTTTTGAGTCAAGAATGCAAGTTGTTGTTGTAGTGATGACACAATTTAAGCCAAAATATAATTGTTGAATCATTAGAAGAAATAGGAGAACTAGCAACATTAGAAACACTAGGTAAAGTGTATGAAGCTACAAGAATGGAAGACACAACTAGAGGAACACTAGGAACTATAGTTCGTAGAGGATTGGAATAAGTAAAAGGAACATTATGATAAGAAGGTTGTGATATAGGAAGGGATGCAAGAGGAACACTCATAGAGGGAACTTCCATAGTCACCAAAGGAGTATAAGTAGGAACACTAGGGAAAGAAATAGAAGAAGGTCTAATACTATTGATAGGAGGAAACAACCCTAAATCTTGAGCTTCTTGAGCTAAAGGTTTAACATTGGAATACTTAAGGTGAATAATACCATGCAAGAGATTAACACCTTTATCACTATCATGAAAAAATTTCTTAAGAGTCTCTATAGCTTGAATAGAATCTTGATTATGGTTTTCTCAAATAAGCCAATCACCCATTTTATCAAGTTCATTTGAAAGTTTTTGAATTTGTTCAGGAGGAACTCTTACAACATCATCCTCATCATGAGATGAGTGAGAAGAGTTTTTCTCCATAATAGGATTATAATCAAGAAGAATCAAATTCTCATCTGGGATCCTAAGGAAAGGAGAAGAAGACTTAGGCTCAAAGATACCCATAAGTCTACAACTTCATCTAACTGGAAGAGTAGAAGTAGGACTAGAAGTAATAGAGCTCATAAACCAATGCAATGTAAACGAACTAATCCAAGAAAACATAAAGCATAAATATTTTTGTATTTTGAAAGAGATTTTTTAAAATTTTATTTTAAATTTTTTGTATTTTTGTATTTGAAAATGTAAGAGCATAAACGAAATCTAATCTTAATGCAAGAAAAGATCTAAACAATATGAAATGAAATATAACACCACAAAACACAATAAAGCATCTAATTCCATAAAAGAAAAGAGGATAAACATGTCAGGTTCACCAAAATGAATAGGGGAAAATAAGACCTCTTCTCAACTTGAATTCCCAAGAGGAATGATCCAAATTTATTAACTGCAAGGAAGTGATCAATGCACAAATGGGTCAAGCAATGGAGAATAGGGAAGGAGGAGACTCTATAATCTTGGTTATGGAAAAGTAAGTACTTGAAATCTAAAATGAATAGAAGATAAATACTAACCTTAAAGTAGGGTAAATATGGAAAATATTGATTTCTCATGCTTGCACACAGTTTTTGGAAATTTTGCAACCTATTTTAGACTACAAATGTTGAGACAGAGAAAACCCATAAATTTTTTATCCTTTTGAATGCAGGTCAACCTTGACCCAGATAAAGGGGCACAATCTTACCTTGAGGCATAATACATTCCTATATTCATTTGGAGCATCCATACTTGTGGATTGAAGGATTCAAATCCTCCATAAGGATTTCAATATAACCAAGGTGAATAGTTTCATTTACTTTGTTTATTGATATTGAAATTTCAATTATATTTCAAGATTGATTCCAAACTAGGATTTGACCAAGGAAAACCCCCCACCCAAACAAAAAAACCATTTTTCTTGTTGATATAGGTGTGAAACAGTGAATTATAATGCAGATTTGGATACTCTTTTCTTGAAATTGCAAGATCAGTGAACCAAAATTCATTGAGTTGCTACAAAATCCTCAAGTTTAGTGTCCACCTCCAACAATACCTCTTTAGTCTTGAATGCTTTCCTTATGTCCTCATCCGATAAAGAATCCTTGAAAGTTCCTTGGAATTGTTGGACCACTAATTGCATTGCAATGAGCTTGGTTTTGGACTCATCTTAAAAAATCTCAAGGCACATGACATTTTAGTACCTTTCTACTTCCAAAATTTCCTTTTGATTTTGATCTCTTATCCTCTAGATATTAGTGTATAGTCCCTCCATCACTTTATTATCGATTGATATCTTTACAATTCAATCATCGAGCTTGTTTAGCTCCTTAGCAGTGAATACGTCCATTAACATACGATACCTTTGGTCTTTTATTGATTTTAGTGCTTGTAAGTATTTATCCTAGGTATGTACCTCATCCATTAGCCCAAAATCCTAGTTCACTATGGATACCAGCTTGTTGAAACTTGACTGGATGTGGTGCAATAGGTTCAAGTTACCCCATATTCTCTACACTCCTTTCTCTTCAAAATTATCATGCCATTGCTAACACACTTTCAAAAATGGGTCTAACTATGCCACCCCTATGCCTTTCCTCTCTAATGCTACCCCAAGAGAAATATCTAGATTATCCAGGTCAATTAATCCCATGACCTCATACAGATAGCCTCTTACAAGCTCATTTTGCTTCCACAATGCTATAAATTTGGGCTCATCTTGGTCCATATGTTTGAACATGTCTTTCATCCTAATAGTGGTCATTAGTTGTGCAGTGTCTACTGTGGGTCTCCCCAACATGACCTCCTTGATTTGATAGTCCTTAGGAACTATGTGCAAGCAAGTCTTGATCTTGGTTCTTCATTATGAAAGCTAGCAGTCATGCATCACTTGTCAGTGGCTCAGGATTCTTGATTGCTTTCACTAATTCTCATTCCCTCCTTAGTTGTTAGGTCTAGCTATCTTTTCTGGTAGAACATGACCTCTCTCTCAACTATGTCAGTGTGGTGCCCATGGGAGACATGTACTTTGTTGAAGAGGTTGTTTCTATTGTAGACCTCTTTCCCTTATCAATCCTCTATGGAGTCTTTTCTTGTTGAGAAAGATCTACAGTTGGAGTCTTTGTATTTGGTCGGGCTAAGATCCTAGCCTTTGTGTCTTGAGGATTTTTTCAAGGCTCTTCTAGTATTTTCCCTTCCTCAGATACTTCATCAACATATAATTTTTGGGGCTCCTCTTCCTCTATCGCTTGGTCTTCTACTTTTATGACCTAAGGAAGTGAAGTCACTGAGCCTTTATCTAAAAATTTCAAGTCTTGAGATGGTGGTGGTGGAATTCCCATAGGTCCTTAAGGTAGAGATAGAAATTGATTCTAGTCCCCTCCTAAGGATTCACTTGTGGGAGTATCTCTTATCTTCTCTCCCACCATCTTGGTGCTCACTGGCGTGAAGTCAAAGTTAGAGCGGTTGAAGACACTAATTTCTTGATCCTTCATGTCAGCTATCCATTTCTATTTCTCATCTTCTAATATTGATACTTGAATAGGCTCCCTTGGAGTATATGGAGGTATCAATATTGAAATTATTCTCCTCTCTTCCTCTATTTCCCTAGACAAGGCTATTCTTTGGCTTAAGGGAGTATTTTCATTCTACTCCCCTTCTTCTTGTACCTCCACTTCCAAGATTGTCTTGGGCACTTGTGGGGATGAAGTGTTCTTCTTTTTCAATCTTCTTCTCCATGTTCCCACCATAATTTATTCAATTCTTTCCCCTTTGGGAATTTGGGGGAGGATTCTTCCTTTTGTGTTGTCACTGGTGGCACCCTTTGTTCCTTCACTTGCCCTTCATCTACCTATTCTGGCTCTATCTATTCTAGCTATGGAGGCACTTGTGGCTCTTATATAGGCTCTTGAGATGTAGACTCAATTTGAGGCTCTTCTTGTTAAGGTTGTACCTATTCTTGTTTAGGCACTTGTGCCTAAGCCATCTTCTTCTTTTACTTTGTAGGTACTCTTTTCCTCTCCATACCCCTATTAACTTCAAAGTACTCAACTTGCCTCTCATGCTGTTGTATTATTTATGGCTTTACTAGGGATTAAGAAGGGAAGGTTGACACTGTGAATTTAGCACCTTTTCCTTTGATTGGCCTTGCAGTATCTTGTAGGGGTATAACTTGAGGAATATGGTCCATTTTGAATGACTTCTTGATCAATTCCTTTGTTAGCTGGACCATATGCCTGGCTTGATGATTTATATTTGCATTACCATCCCTCCATATTTCTACATTCATTATTGGTCTGTCATAGATTTTATACCTATTATATAGTGGATCCATGACATCTTCAGTACCCTTCTCCATGACCTTGGGGGGGATCTTCGTCTTTAGCCCTTTCATCTTTAGCGCAATAGTCCTTATACGAGCATCATAGTCATCTATAACATTCATCCAATGATCTTCCAATGCTTCTTTGTGTACAAAATCTTTCCTTGCTAGGTATTGTACCATGCTAATGGTATCCATGTATGGGAGAGGGGAGTTGTATTCTTCTAAGGTATATTAATCCCACTAAGAATTGAAGGTAACAATATCTTGCTTTTGTTTCACCTCAAAAGCACTAATTGTGATGGGCCATACCCATGGCTTCTTATGTTGTCCTCTCACTCTGTCATATGAAAACATGAGTTGGTGTGCAATCTCTAGCAAGATTAGCCTATTAGATGGATATCATGGAAGCTTCTTTGGGCATAATAGAATACTAGCTACCCTAAGATAGGTGAATGTTTTAAAGCAAATGTAGTAAGCATCAATCTTTGTGACCCTGGAAACTACTTCTATTGACATTTTTTTGGCATAATCACCTTCTATGAACCTAATGGTTGTTAAGATGAACTTGTTATTCACAACTTTGTATTCCACACTTTTCAGTGGGAGATTCTTCTTCACCAATTGTGGATATACCACATAGGGCCAAGCATTTGTGTCTTGCATGCTTCCCTTCTTGTAGAGGATTGGGTAGTTTGTGGTTCTAGCCACCAATAGATACACCATATATGATGTCATATAGAATCATAGGTTGACTTGGATGGCTACACGTTGCTCATCCAAGTTTTCACTTAGGATGGTAGCCCAATCAATTGGCATCTTTGCCATTCTGATGGTTTCTATAAAGTGGACCATCTAGGTTTGAAGGTGTCCCATTATAGGAAGTACCATAACTTTACTCAAAAGCATAATTGTGTATCCAATGTTATCCTTCATATACCCCCTTGTCATATAAACTTTATTGACTGTGCGACCAACTAGTGTTTTGTCTATCAAGAAGGAGGCTTGCACTATCTCCTATGCTTCTTTCAAATTATCCTTATGCCACCTTTTTGACCCATGATAGGAAAACTATAAATACTAATTCAACCTTGGGAGATGGAATATTTTCTCAATGTTCCTAGGTCGGAGGTCCAAGACTATCTCTCTTGTCACACTCTTAACGACCTTCTCTTCAGTCACATAGTGTTTTTGCAAGAGTCATTATGAGTTCTGAGGAGTGGATTGATGTTGGATGTGATGCTCCATTAACAAGGGCTGATTGAATGAGTGCGAACACCATTGTAGATCTTTCTTTTGGTTTGTTATAGATAATAAGGAATACATTCCAGTCTATATGCCTGAGTTTTGTGTCTCTAATCTTAGTATGCCCATCTTGAAACCAAGATTTCCTTGGTGCCCCTTGGTACTTGAATGCTACTGGTTTTGGAGCTATCTTTTCCACCATTGAAGAGGATGATGATGCCATCTTATATGCACAATAAAGGAAACATTACTCTAAAAGCTAAAATTTAACCTAAAACAAATCTTATTTAACTCCAAAATAGGATAGAATTAGTCCTAGTGTTATCAAAATAGTCAAATCCCCCCAAAATGCCCTATTGTGCACTTCAACGCACCTAGAGCACCCTTAAAGGTGTGCTTGTTTAGCCCCTAAATGGTCTTTTGTGTGTAATTGTGCACATGCACACCTAGGTAAGGTGTGCACATGTGTATTTGTGCACCTACATAGTGCATATGCAAAATGGGGGAAGACTTAGGTTTTGATTATTTAGTGAGCACAAAAGTGTGCATGTGTGCACTTCCTTAGTGCTTTTGTAATTAGGTCTTGTGCACTATCCTTGTTTTTGTTTATTTTGTTTGGAAGGTCCACAAATGCACACCTTATGGAGGTGTGCATGTGCGCACCTTAATAGTGCTTGGAGTTCTAGGTTTCTTTTATGTTTTAGGTCTTAGGTCTAAGTAGAGGTGTGCATGTGCACACCTTCATGGTGATTGCAGACCTTGGCTTGTTGTTCATATATTAGGGAGCAACAAAGGAGTGCATGTTGAGAGGTGTGGGGGTGTGGTCAATCAAGGGGAGAAGAGAGCAAGTGAAGAGGGAGAAGGGGTTCTGGGGTCTTATATAGACCTTTATCCCTAGTGCGCATCTCTAAGGGTGCACATCTTCATAGGTACACACCCTTTGGAGGTGCATACATGCACATGTGCACAACTTTGGAAGGAGATGGAGTGTGCACATGCACAAGTGCACTAGTGTGTACTTAAGCACAAGGAAGTTCAAAAACTTATTCTGTTCTCTAGACCTGATTCTCTGGACTTCCCTAGTTAGATACTAGGGCTTGAACTAGACTCCTAAGGGAGTCCAAAAGTGACCCAGACTATAGACTAGGAGTGTGGTAGACAAAAATTTACTAGAGGGTCCCAATTTCTAGGAGAAATGGGACATGCATTATGAGACCACAACACATCACACGGTAAATTTACAACAACACATCCCATTTTTATTCCTACTTCTAATCAATTTTAAGTTATGTTTTGATGCAATAGTATCCTGGGTGTAAGAGTAATTGTGCATCACCCAAAAATATTTTCTTTTTAGTCTTTTCTATTTTAATAAGGACTAGTAGACAGGTTGGTTACTATTTTTGGGAACTTCCTATTTTTAGTAAGTTTGTCACACAAGCTCAGAATATTCTTATTTCCTATATGAAGGTTCATTCTAGAGTTATAAGCCTACTATAAAAATCTCATTTCTCTAGCTTAAGTATCATAGAACTAATTGTAGATTTTCAGTAGAAACATTTGTAGAAAAATCCCCAAGCTTATTGTTGTAGACCTTAGAGTGCCTATATGAGGTCCAAAAACTCAATGTAAGGGTGCTTGCACAAAATTGAGCTTTTAGATTAGGAGCTAGCATTTTTGAAATGTGGTTATATTAGGTAATCAGAGCAATGGTTCAAGAGTTATGGCTTTCCAAAGTTGGGCTAACCAAAATTTCTAAAATAATTGTCAAAGATGTATTTGGCTAACTCTATATGTATTGTTAGGGTTTGTTAACCCCAGGTATCAAGTTTCAATGTTTAGAACCTTCTCGAGCAACATATAATTGCCTAAGACCCAAACATTGTCTAGGACATCTTTGGGTGGTAGTTCACAACTTAGTCTTGTAGACTACTTTAATGAAGGCACCCATTTGGGTTAGCATATTATACTTGTGAATTTTGTAATTCTACATTTGTGGCACAAATAAGAAGTCCATACCTTGTTCTTGCATTTTCTATTGCTTTTGTGTTTCTGTTATGTTTTTGTGGTATTAAGAGGAGCACCCTTCATCAAGTGATATCAGAGCTAGAGCTCTTGAGTGTGTGGATAGATTACTGACTGTGAGGTAGTTCATAACAAGACTGTAGTTTGGCCTAAGCATGTAGACAGATGACTGATTGGAGATAGTTTGCACTAGGGTTTTAGTGGAAGAGTGAAAATGCCTCTACAAAGAGAGCATGGCGAAAGAGCTATAGGTGTTACACCCAACAATTTTAGAGCCCTCCAAAGACAAATACAAGTATTGGAAGAAAATATGCATAGAGGAATAAATCTTCTCATAAGAGATGAAAGTGAGGATAAGGATGAAGTAGAAGAAAATGTTGAAGCAGAGGCAATTCTAAACCCAAAGGAAGAAAGGATTTTTAGGGCCATCTCAAAGATTGGAACCCACATTTTCAGGAAATCCTAACTTAGAGGAGCTGATTGATTAGATCAATGAATTGGAGGAGTACTTTGAGTATGAAGACATTAGTGATCCTGATAGGGTCAAGTTTGCAAAGGCAAAACTGAAGGGACATGCAAAGATCGGATGGCAAGAGGTTCAGTTGGAGTGAAATAGAAAGGGAAAGGACAAAATCACCAGATGGGATCAGATGATAGCTAAACTGAAGCAAAAATTCATTCCCATGGATTATGTGGTTGATTTGTTGAAGAACATGCAAGGGTTGAAGCGAGCAGGAAAATCTGTTCAAGAGTATACCGAAGAGTTCTACCATATTCTCGTTAGAACTGATTATGCAAAAGATGATAAGGAGAAAGATGCCCATTATCTTAATGGGTTAAGGAAAAGTATTTAGGACAATATGAGTTTGTTCTGCATGAACAATATTGAGGAGGCATACCAGTTTTCCCTAAGAGTTGAGGAGAAATTGAGCAAGAAGTTTGACACCAAGAGTAGTGAAAGAGGTCATAGTGGAAGATCTAGCAGATGATCTTATCAAGGTTGTAATGATGATCAAAAGAACAAGGATGAGGCAAGGAGTAGTAGTTAGAACTAGAGGGGAAACAATTTCAGTCATTTCCATGACCAAAATAATAGATATTAGAGAGGAAGAGGCAAATGATAATGATTTGGAAGAGGAGGCTTATGTGGGAAATGTTTTCACTATGGAGAAGAAGGGCATATAGCATTTGAATGTTCCCAATGCCAAGGAAGGACAAATAAAAGAATAGAAGGCCAAACCAGAGTTGCACATGTTGATGAAGATGCTAGATCCTCACATTCTAAAGATGCTAAAAGAGGAGAAGTCCTAATTAACATAAGAGTCTTGCTAAGTGGTGAGAATGAACCTGATCAAAGAAGGAGCTTATTTCACTCAAGGTTTAGATGTGAAGATAAGTGTTGTGATGTGATCATTAATGGTGGAAGTACTTGTTGGCTCCTGATTTAACACTTTTGAAAATAACCAAGAAACTAGACCAAGGCATATAAGGCTAGCAAATTCCTATGATGGATATACTTGACTGCAGTCTTGGGCCAACTATAAGGCATAACTCCTTCTTCACTTTAGGCTTTGCAAGACCTAGGCAGGTTAACCTTGAGGTTCTGATATATGGTACCAGTGCAATTAAAACAAAAATCTAAACCTATTAACAATAGATGAAACCCCTTTGATCTTCTAATACTTATGCAATGACATAGAAATGAGATAGCTACAAATCATATCCTATGAATCCATAAGCCAAGTGAGGGTTAATTCTTTTCAGCCCACTACAAAACATGAAAAAACTGAATTGATTTTGATTAAAAGGTTTGTGCAAATGAACTTCATATCAGCTTGCATCCAATTTAGTGATCAGTTCCTTATCCATTGAAACATAGAGTCATTGCCAAAAGGATGACCTAAATTGACTACCTTACAATTAAGTTTGCCAACTAAAGTTCTCCAATTCCATTCTTATGAAATATCCCCTTCATACACCCAAAAACTCTATCAGAACATTGAAGCATTTACTCGACTCCTTGAATCAAAAGCAACAATAGATCTGATATACAACTCATCCAAGATGTGTTAAATCAAATGAACCTTATTCACTCAATCTCAAAGATAATAGCATATGAAGAATTAGGAGATATAATAAGAAAACCTAGATAATTCATTGTAAATCCCCTTTATATTCATCCATGGAAAGACTGAATACATAAACTAGTAACACTAAATGAACTCAAGATACTTCACATGATCTAGCATCAATTTCCATTATCCAAGAAGCAACACATGAAAATGAAAAGAAAATTTGCACAAGGGTGGATGTGTGGCCTTCATTGCTAGAGCACAACTCAATAGACAAGAAGCAAAACCATCAACAATTTTGGTTTTACAGTAGAATACTGGAACCCTACTAGTTTACCCAGAGAAAACTGTGAACCCCTATAATGAAATAGAGAAAGAATGATATAGAGGAAGGAATTCCCAGATCTTCTTTCCATCTGACATGTGTCCACTTTAAATTCCCTCTCCTAGCAATGAAAATAATCTCTCTAATCTCTCTCTGTAATTGATCAATCAAATCCTTGATCATTTTTGCTTTCTAACTAAAAATTGGAGCCAAATTGTACCAAAATGGCATAATATCCTCAAGATTAATTGAACAGGCCTTTTACCAAGTATTTTTACCATGCTTGTAACCACATTTTCAATTTTAGCTCATTTTACTAAGAAGGCCCCAAATTTTTCATTTTTTCCTATAACTCAAACCAATGAGCACATGTGGAAAAACTAACCTTATAATCAAAAAGTTCATCTTCTCCTAGTTCTGGTGATATATAATATCGCTATACTAGCCTTTTGAAAACCCCTTGAAAGTCGGTTTGAAAAATATGCCCCTACTATAACTCAGGTCTACATCCTTAAATTTTAAAAAATTTCAAAAATTCTAAAGTTTCAACTTTAGAAGAAACCCTTTTTGATTTAAAAATCTTTGCACGTGCAATTCCATTTCAAAAAATAATTAAAAATTATTTTTTATTGCTGTCAAATTTTCCCCTACCCTTTGAATTTAGGTCAAACCTAGTTTGACCTCTGTGACACATGGCACTTCATGATTGGTTCATCTCTGTACAGCTGCCACCTCATCACCATGTGGCACTCCATTGTTGGTCAAAACCTGCATCTACCATGTGTGAATTTTTGCATCCTCACATTCCTTAACTAACTAGCATCTTTGTTTTGCAGGCAAGTGCCCACCGTCCATCTCGCCATGTGGCACAATCTAATGCCTTCATTGTTTGAGCTTTTGCCAGTTGCCACATGTCATCTCATGATTCGTTGCTGGGTCCACCTCATCTCTATGTAACATCTCTCTATCACAGCTTGCCACATCACCTTTGAGCAAGGGGCTTCCCTGCATTACATTCAGCAGGTGTTGACTATGCATGTGGGAATGCACCTACACAAAACTTGTCCCCTATGCCTCGTTAGTACACAGGAATTCATGCCCAGTTGGAATCTCCTCTGCCACATGTTATTTGCAAGTTCATTGTTTTGGCACCACATATCATCTTAGGATTCGCCTGGCAGGTCCAAATCATCGCTAATGTCATCATTTTTTCTGGCATATTCGTTCAAAATTTATTCTGTCTTCGGCTAACCATGGGCCCACACATGAGGGTTGGCACTTCAAAAGTGCTTGTCATTTGGCTTTATGTGTATTGGGGTATTTAAATACATGGAAAATATTATTCATGGGCAATGTGGGATTTATCCCTCATACCTTTTCTCCATCCTATGGCTTCATCTTGCCCCTGCATTTTCCAGAGTCCCCTGAGAACCATTCATGTCCTCTAAGATCAATAGAGGTATATAAGACTTGATGCTCAATAACCAGAAGGTGGCAGAAAATTGACCTCAACTACAACAGTGAAACTTAAAACCTTAGTGAAGGAGCACTAATGGTGGTAATATGGAAACAGTTGGAATGTATATCACATAAATTGGAAGCATATGCATAATTACAACGGATTAAAAATTTGAAGGGTCATATGATATGTTGGAAGCTCCTCTATATTTTTTTCATAGAGTTCCTCTTCTTACACATCATGGCTTTTTTTTTTGTTTGGTGCCCCACCTTTTTATGTGTGGGTTCTTCCCTTCACCATGTCACCTCCTTTGTCTCTCCACTTTAGCGTGGAGCTCCCTTGTCTTATCCCTACACTGAGTGACTCTTTATCATGCTCGGCTTCCATTTTTATGTTGCTATCTCATTCTTTCTTTGGAATCCTCTACTTTCTTCTTGGCCATGTTTTTCTTTGCCTTGGCTTCTTGTGAGTTTTCCTACATTTTTGTATGATGCTTGGTTATACTTGCAGGCTGCAGTGTCCTTTTTCTGATTTTCTTTAATTACCATGGCCTTTTTCTTTGTTGTAATGGCTTATCCCCTCACACCTTGAAAAGATTTAGGCTATCACACAACAACTCACTAGTGTTCATCTAGAAATTATTTTGTTTTTGACTTAATACTGCAAGCTATTCCAATACCATCACACCAAAATTTATAGGGTACACATGGATGAATTGCACCTAAAAGAACTCAATGTAATAAACTGTGCAGGGCATTGACTATTGCTTCACTATACTCCTCTATTCATAGACTCCTCTATTCTTTGCATCTTTAATGTGGAGGGGCTGTGGCATTTTTTTTATGGGAATCCATCCTTTCATGCTATGGATTTACACATTCTTTCCATTTTCTTCACTTCCTATGACATGCTATTCAACTTGGGATCCATTTCGAATAGTTGAGCCTCCTTTAGTCTTGCTTCACTCTCTACATTTATGAGTTTCTCTTGCAATATTACTTTGTCTTTTTCCTTCTTTAATTTTTTTCTCGTTCAGTTTCTATACTTTCAAGGTGTTTCTAGAGCATATCCATTTCTTGGTCTTTATGTAACAATTCCTTTGAAATGGACTCAAGCTTTTCCTTAGTAGCTCTCAAAGACTGAAGCTCTCTAATTCTTAGATCTGATAATTGCTTGTACCATGATTCTAGTTGAGTCCATGTTTCCTTTGCTCCTTATCAAAGACATAGCTTCCACACTTGAGATGTATGAGAGCCTCAGAGGATCTAAATTCATCACATGAGGGGGACGAGTACAAATTATCACATGGGTTGTGCCACCAAAATGTGGAAAAAGTTCCAAGATATCTTTACCATCCCACTAATCCCTTTCACTCTCCAAATTGTCTATCACAAGAAAATAAGGAATGCCCCTAATCCAATCCTAGCAAAAGGGATAGATTCAAAAAGTTCTACCTAAGACACCTAGATTCTCCATTTCATTTTCTAATTCTTTCCATTAACCTAGCTCTATTTTGCAAGGCAACTAGTTCCACTCCTTTACACATGGGTATTCCCTTTGGCATACTATCCTTATGCTTTGCTTCACTCTACTTGATGGAATCAGTTGGGCCCCAATGTGAGTTTGGCTATTTTTTTTCATTTTTGAACAACTGAACCTTCAAACTAATCCATCGAACCCATCATACTAATTAGAACCAAGTTTTACCACTAAAACATCATTAAAACTCATTTTATCACTTATTTGCAACTTTTCAACTTTGTACCAGGAGGTCCTTTGATTGGCCTTAAAAACTAACTAGAACACCTGATTAGGTTCTAAAAAATGGCACACTAATTCTTTGTTTTGCATACTCCCACCCTGTCAAATCTTATCTCATGAAAAATACTCAGTCAAAAGATACTGATTTTTGAAGTTGCCTTCTTAAAATCACCTTCACATAAATGTGTCAGAAAATAATAAATTGCGTTCGGATTTGGCTTCAAAAACCAGGCAAACTGATAGTTGGGAATTGGTTTACTATCACAAGGAGAGTATAAATATATGATTTGGGCTCATGATGAATAACCAAACGTAAATGGCAAGCGGTCAAAGTGGGCTACCCAAAATTAGCATACTGGAAACACTGACAGAAAAACATTTTTTGCAAATGGAATTGACTTGGGAAAGTATGCAAATAGATTCATCAAGATTTGAAAATTGACACACTTAAAGTATTTTTAGAGTATGACATAGTGGTACAATCCATTTGATCTCACCTATCATGGATTTCAAGATATGATGTCATGAACAGGGGTACTGACAAATTTGCAAATGCTGACACTAGTAAAAATTTAGAAATTGCATTTGGAATCATGTCTTAAAACTGATCAAACAGATTCATCATAAGCTCAAACTTGAAACATTGAAAGTCTCTGACCTCTAAAATGAAACACAAAAGGAATTTTAACATTTTGATCAATTGGGTAAAAATTATAACAAGTCAAACAGGTCTTCCCAGAATTCAAAACAATTCTTATCAACATGACATTGATAAATGACCAACTTTGAGGAATTCAAAACCTAGTCAAAGGGATTTGAAATGACTCAAAATCTAAAACACAGGCTCTTTGGTATGGACACTAAACACTCCCAAAGTGGCAAGTCATGACACATTACTGGGTGCAAGATATTCAATTGCAAACATGGCCTCCTGTTGCTGTTTGACACTTTAAGCAAAAATGCAGATTTGACAAATGCTCAAAATGAGACTTCACGAAATGACTCAGAATGCCAATTCAACTTCATAGAACACACAAAAACACTAAATGAAAGGTGTTAGAAACATTAAACACCTCATGGGACTCAAAGGTACAACTATGTACATAGTCATCAAAAAGTGCTTAAAGGGCTTGATTTCGCAATGGTACTCAAAATTAGGGCTACAATTTTGAGTCCCAATAGTGGCTCTATCTGGGGATGCATGTACCTTGTGGGCATGACAAGGATTTAGATCTTTGGTAGAAGAAGACCACACAAAAACAACAAGAACTTCTGTAGAACAACTTTATTGAAAGCAAAAACAACTACCACCATTATGTATAAACGATGGCCCGGGGCCACTGAACTTCAAATTTTTTTTTTACCTCTATCATAAATCTGATTTTCATGAGGTAAACTAGAAATACTATCCACATCAGTCTCACCAATCAGATTATCATTTTGAATCAACTCACTCAGCAAAACTGAATCTAAAACTTGACTTTCACAATGCATATAAAAACTCAATTCACTTTCTTCAACTATTTGCTCATCATGAAAGTTCTGATTAGCATGCTTACAAATATCAAACTAAAATTGAAATCCCCTTCATTTAATGACTAATGCATGCTATCATTCTCAAATATGAAAGCTTCATATTCAACTTGGGGAGAGGGATAACACATACCTTGAAAATGTATATCCTTATGCATAATCGGATTATAATCAAATGAACACTCTGACTTGTACTCACACATATCATCAATGCAAAAATCTAAAACTAATTCATAGTCTTCAAATGGTTCTTCACAATAAACAAATGGATTAGTCATCACATTAGAATATTCATCAGAAAATTCATTATAAGGTGTATGCTGATTTTTAACAACAACTTCGTCAAACACCTTATTATCAATCTCATAAGATGCAATCTCATCAATACTTTGACCATCACATCTGGAAGAAGATAAATTTGATCTCTTATAATAGTAATACAATGTATCATCATTAAACTCATCATCAGCTAAATCTAAACCTTCCATGTCTTTTTCAAACAACGGGTTGATAACTCCATGTAGTGATCCTCTTTGAACATTTTGATAGAAAATGCGCTGATCATCATCAGGATTATCATCATATAAAGCGTTAGTGTATAGTTTAGAACCACTACCTATTTCATCTTCAAGGAGATTTTTAGCATGTGAAGAAAAATTAGAACCATATGAAGAATCACTTTCTACTCCATCAACGAAACATGTAAAAATTAGATCCATGTTATTCTCATTGTTTTCATCATGGTGATTCAAATGTCTTGCAAACCAATTATCGTTAAGTGTTGATGCATTAACCTCAAAATTATTTGTATATTGCTGGTTACTACTGCATATATCTTCAAGACACTCATCTATACAATTAGGGAATCTATCTTTATAAACAATTCCTTTATCTTCATATTGTGTAGACAACTCTTCTTCACCACTTTCAACCTTAAGCTGATTTGCATAATTTTGAATTGGAAATTCACTTTCAGATTTAAGAAAAGAACTCATACCTATACTAGCATATGAGTGACAACTTCCATCATTGCTTTCTTCTTGCCAATTCACATCTGATTCACATGAAGATGCATATGTACTATCACTGTCCTCTTCTTGACTTGAGCAATACCTCTCGCCATTGTCTTCACATGATGCTCCCTCACATTATGTCAGATCAGCAAATTCACCTTCATCACTTGACACATCACTTCCAGCTTCTTCATCCTCACACTGAGATGAATATCCTTCAACTTCAAAGTTTACAATATTCTCAACAAAAGGCATATTATCATTAGGAGAAGGAACAACTGAATTTATTTCTTGCCTATTTAACTGATCTAGTGAAGTAACTTTATCATCTGTTGTTGTGATATTATAAACATGTGCATTCAATTCAACAAGAAGGGAATCATTTCTTCTTTCCAACAAAGAGACTTTATCTTTACATGTTTGTATTTCTAATTTTTCAACAAAATTATCTACAACAATAGGGGTACATATTTGCTGATCTAAAAATAAACACTCCTTTTGACATTGATTTTTTGTTTGCACCTAATCTTGCTGGAAAACATTCCTAGAGAAGTGAATCTAGGTTAAGCCATACTTTATGTTATTTTCAATCTTTATAGCTATCATGAATGCTTGATGCAAAGTCTCAGGTTCTTTATCTTTCAACAAGTAACTCATCTTCTTGTCAAATGCACCAAGATAAACCACTAAACACACTTGATCATCCAGCTTATAACTTTTAGGAATGTCATTTAAAACCTTTGCAAATCTGATATTAAATTCAGGGACTAACTCACTATTCCCGATTTGGATTTTCAAGAACTTATCAAAATAATCAGATATGCTTATTCTTTCCCCGAACTACTTCATGAAGGCTGAAAATAATTCATACCAAGATAAAATTGAACATGTCAGAAGAAAGGAAAACCAATCCCTAGCATTACCTTCTAAAGTTTGAACAAACAACTTCATAAGAACATCTTCATGAGCAATCTCAAAATTACCAACAAGTCACTAAGCATTTGAACATGCTGACTAGTTAAATCTTCACGGTTTCCACTAAATTTAGGCAAATACTTTTTGAGATTATATGCCATAGTATTTGGGAAACCATGAATGCCATCAAAACATAATGGCATGTACCTCTTGGTAGAAACAAATCTATAATTATCACTAATCGGTTGCATACTTGATGAAAAGAAACTTGACATTCTTCAAACTTAAGACTCATTCATCATAAATGCTCTTAGAATTCATTACTTGCAATAGATTTGGAATTCTTTCTACCAATTCATAACTTAAAACATACTTCAGAATATAAAAACACTTTTGCTAAATCTACTTTCCACAAAGTATGTTGAAATGTACCAAACCAATCTCCTATTTAGTGTTAGAATTACCATTTGATGAAGACACTTTTGTGCAGCTTACTTTCATGGAAATGAAATCATATGAAAATGTAAAATACCTTTAGTGTTGTTGAATGAAACCTTTGATCTACTGATTGGCATAGGTGCTAATTTTAAATCTTTATACCACTAATCAAATCCTTGTAGAGCCGCCATCTCCTTAAGGAGAAACAAATGAAAACACCATGTGATTCATTTTATCATTCAAACTTCTTATGACATTAGATCAACACAACACTTTTAAAAACTCATTAGTTAGGAATTTATACCTCTCTCTTCTTGCTTAAGACTTAACATAACTTTCAGATCTACTTAATTCAGCTAAAAACTCTTTGAAAATATTTATACGTATAACCAATCTGCACTGGTAAAGAGATCCTTTAGGGAGTCACCACTCACAATTGTGAGAAAGATTTTAAAAATATGATTTATAACATGATAGACCTAAACTAGATTTTCAGCTTGTAGAACTTTCAAACCATCAAACACTTAGAAGAGAGAAACCATTGTTAAACAATTCTAACTCTGAAATTACAACAATACTTTGAAAATAACAACCAGCTAAATTGATTGAAGATGAACACCTTTTATCAATACAATTTTCTTTCAACCTCAAAGTTATTGCTGCAAATGGATAAAAATTAACTAGGGAACATGAAACCTTGCATAGAAAACTGAATATGTATAATGTATCAGAGGTTTCCAACTCCATAATTCAGGTATTTACAATCTTTCTCTCCAGTGGAGTCACCATTTTGTTGGCTCCTGATTTAATAGTTTTGAAAATAACCAAGAAACCAGACCAATGCATCTAAGGTTAGAAAATTCCTATGATGGATACACTTGACTGTAGTCTACAACCAACTATAAGGCATAACTCCTTCTTCACTTCAGGCTCTCCAAGACCTAGACAAGTTAACCTTGAGGTTCTGATATATGGTACCAATGCAATTAAAACATAAATCTGAACCTATTAATAGTAGATGCAACCCCTTTTATCTTCTGATACTTATGCAATGACATAGAAATGAGATGACTACAAATCATAGCCTATGAATCCATAAGCCAAGTGAGGGTTAATTCTTTTTAGCCCACTACAAAACATGAAAAAAACTAAATTAATTTTGAATAAAAGGTTTGTGCAAATGAACTTCATATCAGCTTGCATCTAATTTAGTAGTCAGTGCCTTATCCATTGAAACATAGAGTCATTACCAGAAGGATGACCTAACTTGACTATCTTACAATTAAGTTTGTCAACTAAAATTCCCCAATTCCATTCTTATGAAATATCCCCTTCATACACCTAGAAACCCTATCAGAACATTGAAGCATTTACTTGACTCCTTGAATCAAAAGCAACAACAGATCTAATATACAACTCATCCAAGATGTCTTAAATCAAATGAACCTTATTCATTCAATCTCAAAGCTAATAGCATATGAAGAATTAGGAGACAGAATAAGAAAACCCAGATAATTCATTGTAAATCCCCTTTATATTCATCCATGGAAAGATTGAATATATAAACTGGTAACACTAAATGAAACTCAAGATACTTCACATGATCTAGCATCAATTTCTATTATCTCAGAAGCAACACATGAAAATGAAAAGACAATATGCATAAGGGTGGATGTGTCACCTTCACTAGAGCACAACTCAATAGATAGGAAGCAAAACCATCAACAATCCTGGTTTTATAGTAGAACACTAGAACCCTGCTAGTTTCCCCGAAGAAAATTGCGAACCCCTACAATGAAAGAGAGAAAGAATGATATAGAGGAAATAATTCCTAGATTTTCTCTGCATCTGACATGTGTCCACTTGAAATTCCCTCTCCTAGCAATGAAAAGAAAATCTCTAATCTATCTCTGCAATTGATCAATCAAATCCTTGATCATTTTTGCTTTCTAACTAAAAATTGAGCCAAATTACACTAGAATGGCATAATATCCAAAAGATTAATCCAATAGGCCTTTTACAAAGTGTTTTTGACATGCCTATAACTGCATTTTCAGTTTTAGCTCATTTAACTAAGAAGGCCCCAAATTTTACGTTTCTGCCTATAACTCGAACTAGTGAGCACTTGTGCAAAAACTAACCTCATAATCGAAAAGTTCATCTTCTCTCGATGCTGATGATATATAATATCGCTATACTAGCCTTTCAAAAACCTCCTGAAAGTCGATTTGAAAAATATGCCCCTGCTATAACTCAGGTCTGCATCCTTAAATTTTCAAAAATTTAAAATATTCTAATGTTTCAACTTTAGAAGAAACCCTTTTTGATTTAAAAATCTTTGCATGTGCAATTCCTTTTCAAAAAATAATTAAAAATTATTTTTTATTGCTTTCAAATTTTTGCCTACCCTTTGAATTTGGGTCAAACCTGGTTTGACTTCTGTGACACATGGCACTTTGTCATTGGTTCATCTCTGTACACCTGCCACCTCATCACCATGTGGCACTCTATTATACATCTACCACATGTCAATTTTTTGCATGCCCACATTCCTTAACTACCTAGCATCTTTATTTTGTGGGCAAGCACCCACCATCCATCTCGCCATTTGGCATAATCTGATGCCTTCGTTGTTTAAGCTTCTACTAATTGCCATGTGTCATCTCGAGATTCACTGTTGGGTCCATGTCATCTCTCTGTCACATCTCTCTATCATAGCTTGCTACATCACCTTTGAGTTGGGCCCGCTGAAACATGTCAGCAAGGGGCTTCCTCGCATTACAATCAACAGGGTGCTGACCATGCATGCTGAAATCTACCTACTCGACACATGTCCCCAATGCCTCGTCAGCATAGAAGAATCCATTCCCAACCAGAATCTCCTCTACCACATGTCACATGCAAGTTTTTCATTCTAGAGCCATGTGTCATCTCAAGATTCACCCGATAGGTCCAAATCATTACTGACATGATCATGTTTTTCTAGCACATTGGTTCAAAATTTATTTTGACTTTGGCTGACCACGAGCCTACACATGAGGGTTGGCATTTCAAAAGTGCTTGTCGTTAAGACATTTGGCTTTATGTGTATTGGGGTATTTAAATACATGGCAAATCTTATTCATAGGCAATGTGGGATTTATCCCTCATACCTTTTCTCCATCCCATGGCTTTGTCTTGCCCCTTCATTTTCCAAAGTCCCCTAAGAACTATTCCTATCCTCTAAGATCCATAGAGGTATATAAGACTTGATGCTTAATAACTAGAAGGTGGTAGAAAATTTGCCTTAGTTGAAGTAGTGAAACTTAAAACCTTAGTAAAGGATCACTAATGGTGGTAATATGGAAATAGTTGGAATGTATATCATAGAAATTAGAAGAATATGTGTAATTATGATGGATTACAAATCTAAAGGGTTATATGATATGCTGGAAGCTCCTCTATATTTTCAGTGTAGAGTTCCTCTTCTTATATGTCATGGCTTTTTTTTTTGTTTGGTGCCCCCCCCCCCCCCCCACTTTTATGTGTGCACTCTTCCCTTCAGTATGCCACCTCCTTTGTCTCTCCACTTTAGCATGAAGCTCCCTTGTCTTATCCATGCACTAAGCTTCTCTTTCTGATGCTTAACTTCTATTTTTATGTTACTACCTCATCCTTTCTTTGGTGTCCTCTGCTCTCTTCTTGGCCATGTTTTTCTCTGCCATGGCTTCTTGTGAGTTTTCCTACATTTTTGTATGATGCTTGGTTATACTTGTAGGCTGCAGTGTCCTTTTTCTAATTTTATTTAATTGTCGCGGCCTTTTTCTTTTTTGTAATAGCTTATCCCCACATGCCTTGAAAATATTTAGGCTATCACACAACAACTCACGAGTGTTCATCCATAAATGATTTTGTTTTTGACTTAATAGTGCAAGCTGTCCCAATACCATTACACCAAAATTTATAGGGTACACATGGATGAAATTGCACCCGAAAGAACTTAGTGTAATGAAATGTGCAGGGCATGGACTATTACTTGTGAGGTAGCCTGAATGGTGCCATATCTCCTACTACAATTGGTTATTTTCCATGCTGCAATTATCCTTCTTTTCAGTGCATCCTTCTTGGTGTGAACTCCTCTATTCTTTACATCTTTAACATGGAGGGGCTATGGCATTTTTTTAATGAGAATCCATCCTTTCATGCTGTGGATTCACACATTCTTGCCATTTTCTTCACTTCCCTGTGACATGCTATTCAACTTGGGATCCATTTCAAATAGTTGAGCCTCCTTTAGTCTTGCTTCACTCTCTGCATTTCTGAGTTTCTCTTGCAATATTGCTTTGTCTTTTTTCTTCTTTAATTTTTTGCCTATTCAGTTTCTATACTTTCAAGGCATTTTTGGAGCATATCCATTTCTTGGTCTTTATGTAACAATTCCTTTGAAATGGACTCAAGCTTTTCCTTAGTAGCTCTCAAAGAATGAAGCTCTTTAATTCTTAGATCTAATAATTTCTTGTACCGTGATTCTAGTTGAGCCCATGTCTCCTTTGCTCCTTATCAAAGACATAGCTTCCACACTTGAGATGTATGAGAGCCTTAGAGGATCTAAATTCATCACACGAGGGGGATGAGTACAAATTATCACATGGGTTGTGCCAACAAAATGTGGAAAAAGTTCCAAGATATCTTTACCATCCCACGAATCCCTTTTACTCTCTAAATTGTCTATCACAAGCAAATAAGGAATGTCCCTAATCCAATCCTAGCAAAAGGGATAAATTCAAAAAGTTTTGTCTAAGACACCTAGATTCTCCATTTCATTTCTTGATTCTTTCCATATAGCTAGCTCTGTTTTGCAAGGTGACCAGTTCCACTCCTTTACACATGGGTATTCCCTTTGGCACACTATCCTTATGCTTTGACTCACTTTACCTGATGGAATTAGTCGGGCCCCAATGTGGGTCTGGCTTATTTTTTTCTATTTTTGGACAACTGAACCTTCAAACTGATCCATTGAACCCACTATAATAATTAGAGCCAAGTTCAACCATTGAAACATCATTAAAACTCATTTTATCACTTATCTACAACTTGTCAACTTTGTGCCAGGAGGTCCTTTGACTGGCCTTAAAAACTGACTAGAACACTTGATCATGCTTTGAAAGTTGGCATAATGATTTTTTAGTCTACATACTCCCACCTTGTCAAATCTTGTCTCATGATGAATTCATAGTAAAAAGATACTGACTATCAAAGTTGCCTTCTTAAAATCACTTGCACATAAACATGTTAGAAAACAATAAATTGCGTTCGAATTTGGCTTCAAAATCTAGGCAAACTGACACTTGGGGAAACAAAAACTAGGGCATTGGTTTATTGTCACAAGGAGAGTATAAATATATGATTTGGGCTCACGATGAATAACTGGATGCAAATGGCAAGTGGTCAAAGTGGGCTACCCAGAATTAACATATTGGAAACATTGATAGAAAAACATTTTTTGCAAATGGAATTGACCTAGGAAAGTGTTCAAACAGATTCATCAAGATTTAAAAATTAGCACACTCGAAGTATTTTTGAAGTATGATACAGTGGTACAATCCATTTGATCTCACCTATCATAGATTTCAAGATATGATGTCATGAATAGGGGTACTAAAAAATTTGCAAATGCTGACACTAGTAAAAAGTTATAAATTGCATTTGGAATTGTGTTTGAAAACTAATCAAACAGATTCATCAGAAGCTCAAACTTGAAATGTAGAAAGTCTCTGACCTCTAAAGTGCAATGCAAAAATAATTTTAACATTTTGGTCAACTATGTCAAAATTATAATAAGTCATACAGAGCTTCCCAAAATTTAGAACAATTCATATCAGCATGACATTGATAAATGATCAACTTTGAGGAATTAAAAACCTAGACGAACTAATCTAAAATGACTCAAAATTTGAAACATAGGCTCTTTAGTATGGACACTAAACACTTCCAAAGTGGCAAGTCATGACACATTACTGGGTGATATTCAATTGTAAACATGGCCTCCTATTGCTGTTTGGCACAAGCAAAAATGTAGATTTGACAAATGCTCAAAACGAGACTTTATGAAATGACTCAGAATGGCAATTTAACTTCATGGAACACACAAACACACTAAATGAAAGGTGTTAGAAACATTAAACACCTCACGAGACTCAAAGGTACAACTGGGTATATAGGCATCAAAAAGCGCTTAAAGGGCTTGATTTATCAATAGTACTCAAAATTAGGGCTACAATTTTGAGTCCCAACAGTACTAACAATCTGGTGTTAGAAATGATGGTCAAAAAGTTGATGTTGAAGGGATAGAAACACCCATGTCCATACTGTATTTCTTGGGTGCAAGATGACCACAAGGTCATGGTCAATGAGTAGTGCTTAGTGAAGTTCAAGATTGGAAGCTCCTAGGATGAGGTACTTTGTGATATCATACCTATGGACATATGTCATATGTTGTTGAGTGGGCCATGGCAGTTTGATAGGCCTGCTATACATGATGGGTGAGAAAATACCTGCACTTTGACCAAGGATCGAGTAAAGAATAAGTTGAAGCCATTGATGGAGAAAGAAGAAAAGGTATGTAGTGTTGCCAGAATATGTTTTGTTGATGGAAGAGAGTTTCTCAATGGTATGAAGTGTAGCATATGTGTTTTGCTATAATTCAAAAAGATAGTAAAGAAAAAGTTGAGGAGGTACTTGTAGAAGTTGAAAATATGTTGGGAGAGTTTTCTAATATTGTATCAGATAATGTACTTGATGGATTTCCCTCAATGAGGAAGATTAGTCACCAAATGGATTTGGTTCCAAGAACCACTTTTCCAAACAAGGCAGTGCACATAATGACACCAACAAAAAGTGAAGAGTTTAACAGACAAGTTCATGAGTTGTTGCAGAAGGGGTTGATTCAAGAGAGTAACAGTTCATGTGCTATACCACCCATATTAGCACCAAAAAATAATGGAGAATGGAGGATGTGCCACAGATCCTCGTACTATCAACAAGATCACAATCAAGTATGGATTTTCATTGCCAAGGATGGATGATATTATGGACTATTTAAGTATGGCTGAGTATTTCATAAAGATAGATCTGATGAGTGGGTGCCATCAAATTCATATTAGAGTAGGTGATGAGTGGAAGACTTATTTCAAGAAAAAAGGAGTGTATGAATGGTTCGTCATGCCTTTTGGTCTAACCAATGCATTGAGCACTTTCATGCGGCTCATGAATGAGGTACTAAAGGAGTTTCTAGGTAAGTTTGTCATTGTTTACCTAGATGATATTTTGATCTTTAGTAAGACATTGGAGGAGAATTTGATTCATATTCACAAGGTGTTTGATAAGTTGAGGGAAGAAAAGTTACTAATAAACTTGAAGAAGTTCAGTTTTTTTAAGGAGTTGGTGTACCTGGGATTTGTAGTCTTAGTAGAAGGTCTAAAAATAAACCCAGAGAAAGTGAAGGTTATCCTTGAATGACCTACTCCAAAGAGTGCAATAGAGGTAAGATCTTTTAATGGACTGGCTAGCTTTTACAGAAAGTTCATAAGAGGTTTTAGCAATACTTGTGGACCCTTGACTAAAACAATAAGAGGAGATATGAAGGTTAAGTGGACTGCATGAGCAGATATGAATTTTAATTTGTTGAAATAGAAAGTTACTGAGCAACCTATCTTAGTACTTCTTGATTTTAACAAGGTGTTTCAAGTATACTGTGATGCTGGTGGTACTAGAATAGGAGCTATTTTAAGCCAAGAAGGTAGACCTATTGCTTATTTTGGTGAGAAGTTGAATGATGCAAAAAGAAAATATTCTATTTATGATTAGAAATTTTATGCTATAGTTCAAGCATTGAAGAAGTGGAGACACTATCTTCTTCCTAAGGATTTTGTTTTGTATACTGATCATCAAGCTTTGCAATATTTGAATAGTCAAGAAAAATTAAACCAAAAGCATTTGAAGTGGGTTGAGTTTTTGTAGTTATACATTTTTTTGAAACACATGAGTGGGAAGTCTAACAAAGTTGCATATGTTCTTAGTAAAAGACAACTTTTACTGACAAAAATGTAGATAGAGGTGGTTGGATTCAAGGAACTTAGTACTTTGTATTTAGATAATCCTAATTTTGGTGAAGTTTAGAAGGTTTGTATAGAACCTGTTACACTTAATAGGACAAAGTAGTTGGATTTCATGATCCAGGATAGTATGTTGTTCAAAGGAAGCCAACTGTGCATTCCAAAAAGTTCAATGAGGGAGAATCTCATCAAGGAGAAGCATAATAGAGGATTGGCTGGGAATTTTGGTAGAGATAAAACCATAGCTTTGGTTACTAAGAACATTACTAGCCATAGTTGTAGCAAGATGTGAAGAAGTTTGTATAAAGTTGCTGAGTATGTTAGATGTGTTAGGATTAAACCACAGATAGAAATAACAATTACATGCAAATATAACAATTATAAAAAAATAATAGATCACACAAAAAAGAACACAAGACACCAAGATTTAATGTGGTTTACCCAATCCCTGGGCTACATCCACCAAATGGAAAGTCCAATATTATTATGATCCAGTAATTACAACCTGATTACAATCCATAATCCCTTACAACTCAATATCGTTGCAAGAACCAATTTCACATCACACTACAAAACAATCCCTAACCCTAAGCCCTTTTATACAAGTATTAAACTAATTTAGGGTTATAATAAATAATTTCATGAATAATAATTTATGAAGTATGTATAGTAATTTCTTAATTAGTCACCACAATCTAACAATCTCCCACTTGGAGATTGATTAGGCTCGACACTAAATAATAATCTCCCACTTGGAGACTAATCCTGTAGCTATGCCGCTACTCCATAAGGCTCCCACTGGATCAAACCACCTTGGAATACCATTCTTTTAATTATGTTCAGTCTAGAAGACCAACCAAAGTTGAAGAGGAGTTCAACTTCTCCCTTGTTACTACTTTTGTCAACATATCTGCTAGATTGTCATTTGTATGTATCTCCTCCAGCTTTAATTGCCCATCCTCCAAAATTGATTGAATGAAATGGTACCACAACTATATGTGTTTGGTCTTTGAATGTAGAGCTAAATTCTTGCAAGATGAATGGCACTCTGATTATCTGTGAACAAATAAGTATCCTTTTGAGGATGTCCCAATTCTTCTAAGAAGAATTGAAGCCATATCATCTCCTTGGCTGCCTCTATAGCAACAACATACTCTGCCTCTATAGTGGATAGAGCATTAATCTTCTATAACCTAGAATCCCAACTCACGACTACCCCACCAATAGTAATGACATAACCTATAGTACTCCGCTTGGTATCAATATCCCCTGCCAAATCTGAGTCAACATAGCCCTGTTAATCAATAGTAGAGCTCCCAAAGTGTAGACGCTTATTGGATGTTCCTCTCAAATATCTAAGAATCCATTTGAGTGCATTCCAATGCTCAATTCTTGGATGACTCATATACCTACTAATGATTCCCACTGCATGTGCAATATCTAGCCTTGTACATACCATAACATACATCAAGCTTCCTACAGCTAAAGCATAGGGTAAATTGGACAACTTATCCTCCTCTTCTTGTGTTTTGGGACACATCTCCTTAGTCAACTTCAAATGACCAAGTAAAGGTGTGCTGACAATTTTAGCATTCTCCATAGAGAAACATTGCAACAAATTCTCCACATAATTAGCTTGAGATAGTGTCACTGTTCTATTCTTCCTATCTCTACAAATATTCATACCAAGGATTTGATTTTCTGCCCCCAAATACTTCATAGCAAATGCATGTGCTAACTAGCATTTTAGCCCCTTAATATGATCCATGTTAGACCCACCTATAAGCATATCATCAACATATAAACATAAAATAATGTAGCTGTCATCATTCAACCTCTTAAAATAAACACAATGATCTAAATGACACCTACAATATCCATGCTCATTCATAAAACTGTCAAATTTTATATATCATAGCCGAGGTGCTTGTTTCAAGCCATATAAACTTTTCTTCAATTTGTACAATATGTTCTCCTTACCTTTGACCTCAAATCCTCGTGGCTGAGCCATATATATCTCTTCATCCAAATCACCATGAAGGAATGCTATTTTAACATCAAGATGCTCGAAATGAAAATTTTCAATAGCCACAATACTTAAAATAGTACGGATAGAAGTCATCTTAACAATAGGAGAAAATATCGCATCAAAATCAATGCCCTTTTTCTGTGCAAATCCTTTCACAACTAACTTGTCTTTAAATATTTTCTTACCTCCATCCTTTTATTTTACCCTGTAAACTCACTTATTCTGTAAAGCTCTTTTACCTAAAAACTTGCACAAATCCCATGTCTTATTCTTTAGAAAAGAGTCTATTTTGTCTTTCATTGCAAAGTCCCACTGAATCTTAGTATCCACTTGCACAGCTTCATCATAACATTTAGGTTCACCAACATCTGTTAATAAAATAAAATACAAAGAGGGAGAAAATATTTTTGGAGGTCTAATTTTCCTTGTTGACCATCTAACATTCACTAGTGTGTGTGGTATTTGTTGTTGTGGTTGTTGCACATCATGAGGAATAACTGAAACATTATCTTTTGGAGTATCATCCAACACTACATAATCATCTTCTTTCTTCTCATGTTGCTACAACAGATCTTTGTACAACACTTTCTCATTGAATATGACATCCTTGCTTCTTTCAATTTTATGATTTTCAAAAATCTCAAAGTCTATAACTAAATTCATTAATGCCATATCCAAAAAATACACATTTCTTTGACTTAGCTTCTAGCTTGGTTCTACTTTTAGAATCTATTCGAGCAAATGCTTCACAACTGAAGGTTTTGAGAAAAGAATAACTCACCTTCTTACCAATTCATGCTTCCTCTAGAATACCACAATCCAAAGGAGTAGAGGGACCTCTATTAATCAAATATACAATAGTATTGACAACCTTCGCCCACATGTATAAGGGCAACCCAACATGCAACCTCATGCTCCTTGCACTCTCCATTATAGTCTTGTTCATGCATTCAGCCACTCCATTTTCCTGTGGAGTCCTTGGAACAATTTTTTGTCTATGAATACCATTACTGGAGAAATAATCTTTAAATTCATGACTGCAATACTCACCACCATTATCAGATCTGAGACATTTTAATTTCTTACCAGTCTCATTTTCAACCAAGCATTTCCATTTCTTAAAAGTTTGAAATACATCAGATTTCTATCTAAGGAAATAAACCCATACTTTTCTAGTTGTGTCACCAATAAATGTAACATAATAATGAGAGCCACCAAGGGAAGATACCTGAGTTGGTCCCCATACATCGATGATGTAGTGCAAGGTAGGAGAATCCCCAAAGGAGATGTCCTAGCCCCCAGCAAATAACTACACAATGGGAACACAATAACAATGAAAGATCTGATATCAAATCACAACTCTTTATTCATAAAATAACTATTACATACAATATGTTAGGATATAAGGCCTTCTTGGTTATGACCAAATACAATAGAAATTACAATAATAGTTCTACAAGATCTCTCAAGATCCAACCCAAACACTAGCTAGTCTAGCTCCACACTCTGGTAGAAACCTCCAAGGAAGATCTAAACTTGTGCTCACAAGCCCACCAAGCAATATCCTTGTCTTCCAAGCCATAGCTACTAACTCTTCTCAAACTCTATCCAAGATCCAAGTGTAAATTGCCTCACATTTGGCACTCTGTCCACACATTCACAACTCCACCACAATCCTACTGTAAACTACCTCACATTCAGTGCTCTGTCCACAAACTCAAGAAAACTCGCTCCTCGCTTCCTCCTTCTCTCCAAGCTTCTACCAAGAAGGGATTACCCTTCAAGATTTCACACCTTGAAGCTTTCACACCTTGAAGCTTTATTAGAAATGCTCACATGCCTTCATTAAATAGGCACTGACCACCCAAGATGTTACCAACACAACCAATGTGGGATAAAAGTTAAATGCAACTACCCTTCAACAAATATTTAATTCCCACCCAAATACAACTAAGCACCCAACGAGTATTAAATTAATGACTTAATAAAATATCCATAAAAAATTTAATTCCCACCCAAATGCAAGTAAGCACCACCACATGGCCCAACAATTATTAAATACATGATTTAATAAAATTTCCACAAACTTCTAGAATTCCACCTACACACCTTGATAAATGGAATGACAACCATTTTTATTTATTTTTCTATTTATGCCACCTATGCACCTCAAAAATAGAAATTCTATTTTTCTCCTTTTCCCTTTTTTATTTTTAAAAATTTCTCCTCTAATTTTTGTCATTTTCTTTCTCCTCCAATTTTTAATTTTTATAAATTTTCCATGCAAGATGCTCCTGTATCAATCGGTATGCAAAAGCTCTAATTTCTCCTTTTTGTTTTTCGTCCCAGTCTTTACAAAACTCACTCTCTTTTGTTTTCCATAGACACAACTTTCACAGAAATCCATATTAACACATTTTAGATCTGGTAAAACTTTCTTTGAATGAAGTACTTTCACACCTTTCTCACTCATGTGCCCAAGTCTGTTGTGCCACATCATTGTTTCAGAATTTACAACAACTATTTGTTCTCCTTGCTCAACTACAACAATTTTTCTTGAACATTCATTTTTCTTTGAAACAATTAAAGTAGAAGGAACAATATGACCTGTACAAAGATATAAGGTGCCTAGTTTCACACCTTTTGCTACTACAAGGGAACCTTTTGGAACCTTCCAATTTTTATCATTAAAAGTAACTACACAACCCTCATCATTGAGTTGCCTTGCTGAAATTAAATTTCTACTCAGCCTTGGAACATGTCTTACCTCATGTAGTAGCCAATTATTCCCATTCTACAACTTAATCTTAACTTTTCCCTTTCCAACAATCTGATAGGGTTCATTATCTCCGAAATAAACAAGTCCAAAATCCCCTTAGACATAATCAATGAAATAACCTCTATGAGGTGTAGCATGAAATGAAGCACTAGAATCTAAAACCCATGAATCATCAACACTTTCTAAAGATAGAAGTAAAACATCCTTTTCAGATTTGTTACTTATCACATTTGCCTCCTTGTCTCCATCTAGTTTATCTCCTTCATTTATCTTTAAATTCTAACAATCTTTCTTTTTGTGCCTTGGTTTCCCATAGTACCAACAGTCATTCGGTCTTCTTGATTGAGACCTCCTCCCCTTTGACTTTCCTCTTGATTTCCCATGATTTCCAAAATTACTTCCTCTCTTAGTCATTCTGCCCCTGCTTTGTGCATTCAAAGCATTTCCTGATGTAGATCCACTTGAGGTTTTCCTATGAGTTTCCTCACTCAAAAAAACACTGATCACATCATCATATTTTAGGGTACTAGATCCAGGAACATAATTACTCACAACCATTACCAAGCCTTTCCAACTTTCAGGCAAAGAACACAAAATCAAGAGAGCCCTAATTTCTTCATCAAAATTGATACCCACATAAGATAACTAAGTAGTAATAGTATTAAAATCATTTAAATGATCTACAATAGATCCACCTTCTACTATTTTCATATTAAATAAATGCTTCATGAGAAATACCTTGTTTGAAGCAGAGGGCTTTTCATACAGTTTTGCTAAGGTTTGCATCAATTCTTCCGTCGTCTTTGTTTTTGTAATATAAAATGCCACTGATGGTGCCAAGCATAATCGAATGCTTCCAAGTATCTTTTCGTCTAAAAGATCCCATTCATCATTTGACATAGATCCTTGATTCTTGGCTTTGCCTTCCAATAGCTTCCATAAATCCTTCTAACAAAGATAGTCTTCCATTTGCATCTTCCATAACTAGGAGTTTTTCCCATTAAACTTATTAACCCTTAGATTACCCTTGTCTGCCATCACTCCCACTCAACCATGAGACTCCCACTCAACTATGAGACTTTCCTATAGAGGATAACTAAAAAATAACCTCACTCTGATACCACTTGTTAGGATTAAACCATAGACATAAATAATAATTATATGCAAATATAACCAATATTAGAAAATATTAGATCACACAGAAAAGAACAAAAGACACCAATATTTAATGTGGTTCACCCAATCCCTGGGCTACATCCACCAAATAGCAAGTATGATATTATTACAATCTAGTGATTACAACCTGATTACAATCTGTAATCCCTTATTGCTCAATGCCACCACAAGAACCAATTTCACATCACACTATAAAACAATCCCTAACCTTAAGCCCTTTTATACAAGTATTAAACCACTTTAGGGTTATAATTAATAATTACATGTTGGCTCAAAATCTTGATAAAATAAAGAATTTATGAAGTATGCACAATACTTTCCTGATCAGTCATCACAATCTAACAAGATGGCGAAATGAGTGAAGTAAAATATGAGGTTGCATCAACCATTATCTGTACTAGAGAAGCTATGGGAGGATGTCAGTATGGATTTTGTTCTTAGATTACTAAGGACTCAATGAGGACATGATTCTATTTTTTTGGTGTTTGACAAGTTTTCAAAGATGACACATTTTATTCCTTGCAAGAAGACTAGTGATGTTGTTCATGTAGCAAAGTTGTTTTTTAGAGAAGTGGTAAGACTACATGGTCTGCCAAAGAGTATAGTTTCAGATTGAGATACCAATTTTTTTGAGTATTTCTGGCATACATTGTGGAAGGAGTTGAAGATAGATTTTAAGTTTAGTTCATCGCATCATTTGTAGATTGATGGATAGATAGAAGTTGTGAATCGCAGTTTGGAAAACTTGCTAAAATGCTTGGTTGAAGGTAAACCAAAGGGCTAGGATTTAATTTTACCACATGAAAAATTTACATATAATAATTCAATGAACAAGAGTATTGGTAAGTCACCATTCCATATTGTATATGAGAGTAGTCCCAAAAATGCTTCTAAATTGAGGCAGTTGGATAAAGGAGAGATAAGTAGTGCTAAAGTAGAAGAATTTGCTGAACATTTGAAGAACATCCACAAGGAGGTGAGGAAGAACATCATAAAGATGAATAAATTGTACAAGGCTAAGGTAGATGTGAAAAGGAGGTATAAGGAATTTCAAATTGGAGATGAAATCATGGTTCATTTGAGAAAGGAGCATTTTCTAGTGGGTACATACAATAGCTGAAGATGAAGAAGTTTGAACCATGCAAGATAGTGAAATGGCATGATTCTAGAAATGCTTATGAAGTGGAGTTGCCTACTAAATTGAATATTTCACCAATATTTAATATTTAATATTTCATATTTGATAGAGTATTATGAAGGAGGTAATGGAGATGAAGTTGCAGAAGCACAGTGGAGTATTCCAACAGCTAGTTCGGCTACAAAGGATTTTTAGTAGATACTGTACAGCTATGTTGGCAAAAGTACAAGGAACATAACTTATGAAGAATACTTGGTCAAATGGAAAGGAAGTCCAATAGAGGATTCATCATGGCTAGCAAGGGAGGAGGTTATCCATCTTGGTTTTCCTTTGAACTCTTGAGACGTGATGGGCTCACTTCTCAAATTACCCTGGGTGTTTAATGCAAGAGCATCCTAGGTGTAAGAGCAATCTTGCATCACCCAAAAATATTTTATTTTTAGTCTTTTCTATTTTTAATAAGGACTAGTAGACATGGTGGTTATTATTTCTAGGAACTTGCTATTTTTAGTAAGTTTTTCATACGAGCTCAAAATGTTCTTATTTTCTACATTAAGGTTTATTTTAGAGTTACAAGCCTACCATAAAAATCTCATTTCTCTAGCTTAAGTATTAGAGAAGTTATTACAATTTTTTTGTGGAAAAATTTATAGAAAAATCTTTAGGCTCACCATTGGAGGCCTTAGAGTGCTTGAATGAGGTCCAAAAACTCAATGAAACGACACTTGCGAAGGGCACTTGCATAGCTTTGAGCCTGTAGATTAGGAGCTGGCATTTCCAAAAAGTGGTTATAATAGCCAATTAGAGCAATGGTTTGAGAGTTATGGCTTTCCAGAGTTGGGCTACCCAAAATTTCTAAAATAATTGTCAAAGATGTATTTGGCCAACTCTAAATATATTGTTAGGGTCTGTCGGCCCTAGGTATTAAGTTTCAATGTCTAGAACCTTCTTGGGTAACATAAAATTGCCTATTTAAGAAAGGCCCAAACATTGTCTAGGACAACTCTGGGTGGTAGTTTGCACCTTAGTTTTGTAGATTATTGTAATGAAGGCACCCATGTGGGTTAGCATATTGTACTTGTGAATTCTATAATTTTGCATTTGCGGCACAAATAAGAATCCTATACTTTGTTCTCGCATTTGCTATTGTTTCTTTGTTTTTGTTATGTTTTTATGGTATTAAGGGGAGCACCCTTCATCAAGTTTTCTTTTCCTTGGTTATCTTCCATGCAAGTCATAGCTTTTGCTATTAAAAAATGTCTCAATTTTTTGTTGGCTAATTTTGCTCCCATTCAACCCATCACAGTTAACCACTCTAAGAAATTTTCAATGGGATACAATCTATCATAATAAGTTAACGTATTGAGTTATCTGTGGCAACCTTCATGTTATGCAAATTTTCTATTTTGTAGAGGGTCAAAATGGTAATCCACATAATGGAAAAAACTTTCACTATTTCATTGGTTTCTATTTTTTCCCATAGTGAAATGGAAAAACCATTTAAACTCTTCCATGTGGTAGGGTTAAAATTGCATGTTATCTTATCTTACAATTTCTTCTAGTGATTGCATAGCTATGACCTCCAATCAATAGAATAAATTACAAGATGAGATAATACTCAATATTAACCCTTCCATGCAGGGGAGCCTAATTGGTTTCACTATTTCAATAGGGAAAAATGGAAACTTAGTAAAATAATATAGGGTTTCATCATTTCACAGGCTACCATTACCCTCTACAAAATAGTAAAATGGGATAACATGAAGGTTACCAAAGCTAACCTGACACATTAATCCACTATGAAAGATTTTAGCCCATTTAAAATTTCTTAGATTGGTGTCTAATGAGCATCAATTAATACATCTTTTTATTCCTATTTTCAACAACCAAAAAGACATCTTTTGAAAGTTAATGTGTGCAAATAATAGGAAATATATGCATTTACAATTACATTATTTACTTTTAAAGTTAATTTTGAACTAATGGATTAATATTCATATTTGGTTGATAAATGTATATTTTGCCTTCATCAATTTGAATTGAATTATGTAAATTTGTGATATTGTTATACATTTTACCATGTCCAAGATGCTTAGAAATTTTTAGGCAAAGATATCTGGAGAAGGATCAATTATATACACCAAGAAAAGAACCAGTTAAATGAAGCATGAATGCATACTTTTATGAATTATTGACGTGCTTTTGATAAACTTATTCTACTGAATATAATTCATAGTTTTGTCGTCTTCTATTTTAGTCAATCTTGAACATGTGGATTGATTGTTTTGCTTTTTGAAATAAGGAATATTATATATTTCATTGCTACTCTATTTTGGGGGGGCATCACTACTTTGTTTTGATTATGCATGTTGTAATAGTTTATAGGGAATTAATCGAAAGTTTGATAGTTTAGAAATGGTGTTAGTATTTCACAGTTTTAGGAAAAGCTTAATTTTGGCCTCAACATAGAAGCCTTGATAATGGAAGAAATCATTTTGGACCTTATTCATGTTATGGATGCAGTAAAAATGGAAATCATTTTACTCAAATGGATCATGATGTTGAGGTAGATTCTGTCACAATATTTTAGAAAGCTTGCTATTCTTTTTAATAGAGATTGTGTTCTTCTTTGGTAAGTATAGAATGTGTTAAAATAGGAATACAATTTAAATGGATAATTTTCAGTAGATAAAGATATGGTGAAGTTGATAAAGATTTTTTAGAATTATATTGCTTATTGTAGTTCAACTAAAGCATTTTTCTCATTAGTTAACATCATTTCTTTTTGGTAAAGTAATGTTTTAAACAGATTAGATAGAACCTCTTCTATTATTTTAGATTGATAAGATAGGAAAGAAACATGTTATGAATCTATTTTGAGTTTTAAAATAGGAGTAAGTTAGAACTTAGAATCATAGTTAGGAAAGTTCTAGATTAAGTTAGCGATACAAGTTAGTTACTATTTATAGTACTGAAACCCCCAATCATTGAAGTCCCATTTAATGACCCTTATAGCAGACAACCTTGTACACACCTCAGTCGACATTTGAATGAAACATTAAATGATGTAAATTGATAAAACAATGACTTTGCACATTATTTTTGGTGCTGTTGTCGGGGATTGACCATATGAATAGTTTGAAGGACCTTGTCCATTTAAGTTCTTAGTGTTTATAGCGATCTTGTGCTGAAATAGTTTGATGAGACAAAATGAATGACCTAGACATTAGTTAGGACACTATATTCCCCTTAGACAAAATTTGGGGGAAGGAAATAAAAAACCACTAAACGAAGAAAACTAGGAAGAAAATATATTTGGTAACAACATTGAAGAAGATATTGATGAATAAATTTAAGAAAAACTTGTAGATAATCATGAAGCAAACATGGGTGAGAAAAATGGATACAATCCACCTCATGATAAGACATTTAAGTATCCGGTAGATATAAATTATAGGGGGGACAATGAATGTCCTATGTAAATGATCTCACTAGCTAATTTGCCAAATTTTTGTTGGAAAACGTCTAAGGATCCTGATTAGTTTCTTTTTAAATTTAAAGTCCTCAGTCAAGCCTATGATTATACATCTATAGCCAAAAGTTAAAACTTTTCCCTTCAACATTAAAAGGATTTGCTTTAAAATGGTTTATAGGTCTTCAACCTAGATCCATTTCAACTTGGGAACAAATAGAAAATGTATTTTTGGATAAATATCACTACTATTGCAGGATAATGGATAGGAAGGAGGAGCTATTCAGAATGGGGAAAATGGAGGATGAAAGTTTGGAAGATTATACTGACAAATTTAAATTTTTCCATAGAATATGTGGGAATGGTTTAATAGATGATATCACAAAAACTAGTTTTCAAGAAGGAATTGATGATGACTCTTGAGACTTTTTGAATCTCATGAGTAAGGGAGACATTAATAAATTAAATTTTCAGGAGATTATTGACATCTATTGTAATTATTCTAGAACTAGCTATGGAATAAGGGGGTCTAAGAAAAAAGGAGTACAACCTTATGTTAGTCACGAAATGGAAGAAATATATTCTTATTCATTTGAATGGTTAGTCAAATAGGAGGAATTCTAAACCATTAGCTATTTACTGCTCAAACATTTTTGATGAGAATGCCCATTGGATACTATAGAAGTTTGTGCTATGTATGATGGTTCACATGGTACAAAAACTTGTAAAATTCTCTCTAATATTAAAAAAAAAAGGTAGTAGAAACTGAACAAGATTTAAACTATTTTGGCTAGAGGAATCAAAATTAGGGACCATATGGAGGAAGAAATAATTGGAATAATCAAATGCAATGGAATAATTCAAACTAATGGAGCAACCCTAGTTGCAATAATAAGAATAATTAGCCCTCAAACATGCCTTGGGGACAACAACCTCCTTGGCAACATAATCAATGGCAACACAATCAACCTCTTCGAAAAAACCTAAATAATCAATGACAACCTACCCAACATTAGAATCAACAATGGAAAAATAATTAGAACTTTAGATAAGCAGTGGATACCAAATTCAAATCCCTTGCTAAATCAATCAAATGAGCAAGTAAACCAACCTCAAATACCTACCCAACTAGTGCTTAATCCAAGGAATAGACAAACCAATCTTGTTGAGAAAAATCTTCTTGATCTTAACTTCATAGAGGTTAATGAAATACATTTAAGAAACAAAACTATTCCTCTATCAACTTATATCAAACCTTAGGAAAAAGAAAAAAATTGAAGAAACTAATAAACCCTTGATAACTAAGCCTCATGAAGATCAGACCGAGTCAAGAAAGGTATCCTACCCTTAAAGGTTTAAAGATTAGGAAGCACATGTTAATTCTAAGGAAGATCATGAAGATATATTGGACTGTCAGTTATTGAAGGAATTGAATAAAATTAACATTGAAATTCTACTTCTACAAGCTATCAAGGATATCCCTGAGATCAGTACATTGATTAAAACATTATGCATAAAGACTCTTGGAAGAAAGAAAGAAAAAGCCTTCCATAGTCTAAGAGGGAACTAACATCACAAATGTTTTATTTGGAAGACTCCTGCCACAAAAATTTAAAGATCCAGGGATACCAGTGATTACTTTAAAGATTGGACAAATAGAAGTTGAGAATATCTTGATTTAATTGGGAGCAACAATTGACATAATTACAACTGACACAACAAAGTCCTTGGGACTTACAAACATACAACCCACATCTATTGTGTTGATGTTAGCTAATGATTCTACTACTCAACCGGAAGGAAGCCTAAAAGACATCACAATGACTATAGAAACATGGGATTATCCTATTGACTTTTTAGTTTTGAAAGAAAGAAGGAAAGATATTAGATATCCCATAATTTTGGGATGTCCTTGACTTGCAACAACAACAACTTTGATAGATTTTTGATAAGGAAGCATGAAAATATCAAATGGATTAAAACAAAAGGAATTATTACTATTTCCATTAGAAAAACCCACACTTACAAAAAATTCTCCCTTGTCGATGGATGACAAGAAATAAGATGATGAAAATGAAGTAGTACATTTGGCAATGATAACATTAAAGGAATATTTCAAAGAATTTCAAGAATTTTTTCAAAAGGATTTGAGAAAAGAAGAGGAAAGAAATGGTAACCAACAAGAAATTAAACAAGCAAATATGTTTTCAAATCATCCTCATCAAGACATATGCCCTCAAAACTCATTGATAAAAGAAGTTGAAGATGAGAGTAATGGAACAAAACAAATTTACTTACAAAAAGATAAAATTCTCATTATCAATGCACATTTAACATGGACTTGGGATAAGAAACTCAAATAGGTGTTGACATAACATACTCAATAATTTTCTTGGGATTATAAGGATATGCATGGTATACATCCAAAAGTTTGTATGCACCATATTTATACTAAAAATGTTAAGCTAATTAGACAAGGACAACGAAGGATAAATCTAGCTTTAAGAGAATTTGTCAAAGAAGAGATTGAAAAACTATTGAAAGTAGGATTTTTTTATTGAATATTAGATATCCAATGGGTGTCTCCAATGATTATTCTTCCAAAGAAGAATGGAAAATGGAGAGTATGTTTTGATAATAGAGAACTCAATAAGGCTACTAAAAAAACTACTTTCCATTACCTTTTATTGATCAAGTTTTGGATAATCTTATTAGAGGTAATTACTTTTCCTTCTTGGATGGATCCACTGGCTACAATTAGATCCATTTAGCTCTAGATAATCAAGATAAGACTACATTCACCTGTGCATGGAGTACTTATGCTTATAGAGTTTTACCATTTGAGTTATGTAATGCTCCAACCACAATTCAAAGAGCATTTCTTGTAATCTTTGTGGATCTTACACCTTCGTGTGTAGAAGTTCACATGGATGATTTTATAGTTCATGGAATTTTTTTGATGAAGCTTTGAAAAGTTTGGACAAAATCTTGAAAATATGTGAAGATCATAGACTATATCTCAATCATGAGAAATGCTATTTAATGATGCAAGAAGGCATTATTTTGGGACATCACATTTCAAAAGAAGGAATAAAAGTTGGTCTAGGTAAAATTGAGATAATTCAACAAACTGTCACACTCACAAGTCAAACTAATGTTAGAAGTTTCTTAGGACATGCAAGATACTATAGAAAGTTTATAGAAGGATTCAAAAAAAGAGTAGGACCTTTGTTTAACCTATTAAATAAAGATTTAGTCTTTGAATGGACAGATGCTTCACAAAATGCTTTTGAAAATGTTAAACAATCACTAATGACTGCTCCAATTATTTAAGGACCAAATTGGGATGAACCTTTTCATATTTAGATAGATGCATCAAATTATGCAATTGGAGTTGTCCTAGGACAAAAGGATGAGGAGGATAACATGCGTGAAATATATTACATTAGCAAAAACTTGAGTCCTCCTGAGAAAAATTATACAACTAAAAAAGAATTTCTTGCTATCGTATATGCTATAAATAAATTTAGACACTATATAATAGGGTATAAGGTGTTAATTCACATTGATCATTTTGATATAAAATATTTGATGAACAAAGCAGTTGTGGGAATAAGGATTATAAGATGGCTATTGCTATTACAAAAAATTGATATAACCATTGTTGACAAGGCATGAAAAGATAATGTTGTTGCAGATTTCCTCCCACGAATGGTTTCGTAGGGAAAATATGAACCAATTAATGAAATTTTTCTATATGAATATTGATTTGCTATTTCTATGAATTCACCTTGGTTTGCATATCTTGCTAACTATCTAGTAACAAGAAGATGTCCAACAAATTTTACAACACTACAAAAAAAATGTTGATTAGGGAAAGTGCCAAGTATGTATGGATTCAAGGAATTTTCTTTAAATATTGCCCTAATCATGTACTCTGAAGATGTGTGCAGGAAAAAAAATGCTATGACATCATCTATGATTTTCATAATACTCCAAAAGTAGGCCATTATTTGGTTGTCTAAATAATCTAGAAGATTTTAGGATTAGGATATTTCTGGCCTACAATGACTAGCAATGTCTCATCCTATAAAAAACACTATGATGGATGTTAGAGAATGGGAGGACCCCACTTCCACAATAGAAATGCCTTTGCAACATCATATAGCTTTGGAGAAATTTGAGAAATGCGGGATCAACCTCATTGAACCTATTGCTCCACCTTAAAAAGGGAATCATCATATTCTAGTAATTATAGACTACATGACTAAATGGTGAGAAGTCAAAGAACTTCCACCAGAACATGAGGAAAGAATTGCAATTTTTCTATGTAAAAATATATTCCAGAGATTCAGAGCACCAACAATAATTGTTTCTAATTAGGGACCTCAATTTATGTCAAGAATGATGGATTTATTCATGAATAAATATCATATAACTCATAGGAAATCATCTCCCTACCATCCACAAGCTAATGGTCAAGTGGAGGTGACAAACATAGAATTAGAGAATATTCTGACTAAATTAGTGACCAAAAAAACAAGATTGGTCAGATCGAAGCATTACAAAGTTACAATATGATACGGAAAACAACTACAAGATTTTCACCATATGAATTCATTTATGGGAAAACACTGGTTATGCTCATAGAATTCCAATACAAAATAGTGAGAATGGCAAGAGAGTTAACTCAAGTTGAAAAATAAACAATTCAACAATTAAATAGGTTGGATGAAATGAGATCAAATTTTTTTCTACATACAGAAACAATTCAGCAAGAAAGAAACATTTGGTATGATAAGCATATCAAAATCATACATTTTCAATAAAGTGATTGGCCATTGTTTTATGACTCAAAATTTCAAGAATTCAAGGAAAAATTTCATACAAGATGGATGGGGCCATACTAGGTGGAAACAATATATTCTAATGGTGTTGTACAATTGACTCCTATAGATGGTGAAAGGAAAATCATGTTGGTAAATGGCCACAAAATTGAAACTTTACCATAAATAAACATCAAGGAATGAATTCTTTGCAGAATTAGAATCTTGTATAGAATTTTTCACAATGGAAGACATGTCTTCCATATTGATCAATTCAACATAAATTACAATAAGAGGAATAAAGAGAATAGATTGAAAAATCAAAATGGTGTCTGTTCTTCGAAAAAGACCTAAAATAAAATTAAAATTAAAAGGTGAATTGAAAACCAAAAATGGTGATTCACCATAGGGGTGAATTGAAAACTAGCAATGGTGATTCACCAAAAGGGAAATTGAAAACCAAGAATGAAAATGAAGACAACCAAATAATATTATATTAATTAAAGAATTCATTATTACAAGTACTGGTATTAAACTCAAAATGACAAACAACCTTCGTCCAAAATTGATATTCATCATTTTGATGTTTCTACCTATTTTGTTTTGTGTTTGGGATTTTTTTGTAAAAACTAATCAAATGGGTTGAAAAAGGAAATCAAAGCTAAAAAGATTGAAATTGAGCACATAATTGGAATAGTGGTTGCAGCGGGTAGGGTGGCTAAATTTTGTCAGAATATATGAAGGTTTTGATGAAGGATGGGTAGATGAATTTGTTCAAAACTTTCATGTAAACATTACTAGGGTCTATGGATGAATCATTCATGTTACCGCATACATTATAAGTAAGCTCTCTGGTACACCAACTGAAGGGGAAATAATTACTAAATGGGCCACAGACTTGAACGAATTGGTTGATCAGTTCCACAGTGCCCAAGAAGATGACTGAAGACCAAAATTGGTCAAAAGTAATAGCAACACTAATGGGGTGAATAGAGTATCATTTTCAAAACTATGGCAAGCTCTGGTGGTAGTGATAATGAAATACTTCACTTGTAAAGGTCAATACAGAATGATCCTTTACTCTAGTTCAAAAATGTTGGGCCATGTGCGATATGGTGAACAAAGGCCTAAATTGAAGGTGAATCTTTTAGAATTTCTTTTTCATTAGTTATCAACCATAATCCCTAAACCCAAGATGAAGCAAAAAGAGGTAAGACATAAAGCCCTCAGACATTTGATTTTAAAACATTATTTAGCAATGGATAGTATGAGGGAAGCATCTTGGTATAATTTCTTAATAGGAGAAGGTAGAAATACTATTTTTGAGGTTAAAAAGGTTAAAACGGTTAAAGAAGAACCTAAAGTTCAAGGGAAACAAAAATCTAGGGTTCAGGAAATACAAAATCCTAAAGCCTAGGAAAAACATAAATCTAGGACTGAAATATTAAAGGAGAATAGGCAAAAACAAAGACTGAAGAAAGAAATACCTACTATGACTTAGGGTTCTCCAAGTTTTTCTTCAACTCAAGAAAAACCCACAACCTCAGATATCGAGTCTAAAAAGAAACAAAAAATTTATGGGAAAAAGAAGATTGTGAAGGATAGAGCCGGGCAAGAGCAAAAAGAAACTAAATTTTTTGACCAAAATGATACAACTACAAATCAATTCAATGAAATAGTAGGAGATACACAAGAACCTCCTAATAAGGAGACTATTCCTGAAACAAAGCATTCAAAGGAAGAACAAAAAATTCTTTTCAGAAATCTCCAAATTTAGTTGAAAATCTTTAGGCAAATCCATAAGAACCGTCTCAAGATAAAATACTGAAAAATGCAAGCAGATAATCAAGAACCCTCTGACTTTATCCTTGATATTCCATCTTATGTACAATTGAGTTCTAACAAAGAAATGGTGGAGGAATAATTTGAAGCACTAGATGAAGAGGAAAATGAAGAAATATTTCATTAAAGAAAGGGTAGGAGAATATTGCAAGATGAGGAAACATTCCAAATGCCAAACAAGAAATTTCTCAATGCAGAAGAAATGTAGTTAAGAGAAGCCATTCTTCTCTCACAAAAAGAAAAGGAAATAAAGGAGGAGAGAAGAATGAGAGATATCATGCATACTCGAATTCTTGGAAAAGAACTTCAACTTCAAAAGAAAATTGAAAATTTGGAGACCCAAAATAGATTAAAAGATGAGCAGTAGAATACATTAAAAGGAGTTTCTATTATTAAGTATGAACTTACAAATGTCAAGATGAGATATGAAGATCAAATAAAAGTTTTAAAATATGAATTGAAAACTACAAATGAACTAATTGAGAAACAACCATCAACTTCCACAACTGCACCTAAAGATAGGCATCAAATTGAAGACTTACAACATCTGGAGTAGGCCATCAAAGAAAGAAATGAGTCCGAGACAAGGTTAGAACAAATAATATGAATTTATTTACAACTAATTTTTTTAAAGAAACCCTTAGGAGTGTATTCTTTTTTCTTAGAGAACAATTCTTGCTTTGGTAAATCAATCAGATCAACCTGAAAAGAAAATTAGATTATGAAGATGATTTCGAGTTTATGGCTAACTATATTAGAAGTGTTCCAACATTATGAAATTCTATGTGCGAATTTTACTTGCATGGGTTCTTGCTGGGTCATCATTGGTTTTCCTTTCTCAATTTTTATGTTGGTGAGTTACAACTTTGAGCATTTATTTCATTTATACAAAATTAGAAAAAAATGGGATGATAGAAATGAAAAATTTCTTGAGGTGCAAGCAAGAAATTTTTTTCCCATACATCATGAATATCCAAAGATACTCCCTTTCATAATGGATTTCAAATCAATTTCCCAAAGAGGGGATACAACTAAAGTATACAGGAGCAATTTACAACAACCTATCTAGGATTATAGAAATGCAATTAACGACATTACATTCCAAGTCCGTAGTGGCATAAGAGAAAGGTATAATTCCATTCCACCCCATATAAGAAGGAGGGAACCAATGATCCTGCATAACTTCATTTAGTCACAAACCAAAGCAAGGCAGATCTATGAAGTTATTGAGGCACAACAACCATACAAGATGGATATGAATGAGTTTAGATTTCTATTAATCATTTGCCTTGTTTCATGATTCAATTCTCCAAATAGATTAAAGGGAGACAACTTATGAGATTGGAGGCATGACATTATCATTATGAACAAATATCATCATGAGAGAGCATATCTAGCATACAATTTCAAGGAAGTTTGTCTGAATGTTCATATGGAAGAAGAAAATAAAGACTTACCAGATCCACCATGATGAGGAATGATATATAACTGCCAAAGATAAAATTAATATCTTAAATAAATATAATTATTATTTAAACAATGATGAAATCATAGTTTTTGATCTTCTAATAGTTTTAAATAAATTGATATAACATTTTAAGAATCAGTGCAAACACATTACATTGTCCCAATTTTGTAAGGGCAAAAGAAATCTTTGCGAACTAGTGAAGTTTTCATCATTCCACACTTTCTTCTTTGGCTCACCAAAAGTTTAGTGTTAAACAACAAAATGGTGAAATATATTTCCATTTTGCAAAGATGCAAGTTTCACCCTTGCAAAATTGAAAAATTAGGAAAATGTGACGTGTTGATCTACAAAGGAAGATAACATGATGTGTTGGTCCTAAAAGAGTTTTGAAAAAACCATGTCAAAACTTAGTTAGGTCCAATATGTCACGTTATCTTCCTTGGTTAGCCAACACATAGTTTTCCCAATTTCACAATTGAAAAATAGAAAAACATTTCACCATTTCACAAAGATGACTTTTTGCCCTTAAAAAATTATGAAATTGGAAAACATGACATGTTGGCTTGGTCAAAGTTTTGAAAAAGTTATATCAATAAAAATATTAATAATTATTATATCTTATATATTAATAAGAATTATTATATCTTAGTTATTAATAAGTATTTTTTTTATATGATTAATAAACATATTTTATATTAACAATTTTACTTAACTCTAATTATACGATTAGGATAAGGGTTTAGGATTATCATTAAGATTAGGGTTTATATCATGGTTATTTTTGTGGCTAGAGCTAGGGTATTAATTAGGTCTAAATTCAAAGTTAAGATAATAGTTTAGGTTTATACCTTGATTAGGGTTTGGGATATGTTCTTATTTAGGATTAAGTTAAATGGTTCAAATTAGATTTTAACATTAGGATCAATGATTAAGGTTGGGATCCATATTGGGATTATGGTTAGGATTAGATTTCATATCATCATTAATATTATGGTTGGGGTTGTGATCTAGGATTAGGGTTATAAATATAATTAGGAAAAGTAGTTACACCACAATTAATATTTTGGTTAAGGTTAGTGCATTTTTTAACATCATTACTACAAGGTTATGATAGGACATTATTGTAAATAATTTATTACTAGGAGACTGACACATTTTATTTTGGTACTTGTACAAGGTTAGTTCATGGTTTGCACGATGTACTTTTATGCTCTTTTGATGTTGTCATAAATGTATGTTTTAACATCAAAATGTTCCTCTTTAATTTAGAGAGATATGTGCACCAAACAAAATTGTATAACTCATCTTATGTTGTAAGATTTTTAAACACATATTGTTGTTGGAGGATTGCCTATAGTTGTTTTTTGTTTAAATTTAACCACTAGATCCTTAATTTGAAATATAATGATTCATTCCTAGTAAGAATGTACTTTCATATAATCTCTTATGTCATAATATGACAACTTCTTTCAACTAGAGCAAAGATGCTATTATAAATTCTTCTAAGGATATTTTGTTTTCATTTTATATTGATGAAGTGGAAATAATAGTAAGGATCTGATTAGTCTAGAAAAAGTTCAAACATTATTTAAAATTTTGATTAGGGTAGAAAATAAAAATAAATTGAAGCATATGTAATTGCTATTGACTATGAAAAATATAAAACTATGCTCTCATTTACATTTTTTATCAGCTATTCTGGTGTGATGCAAACCTAGAATTTGACGATCACTAATGTCTTTCATATGGATCTTTATGGCAATTTGGTCATTTTAATGCCTTTTAGTTTACTTTAAAAAAAAAATTTAGATTGTCAAATATTTTTAGTTTAAAAATATTTTGATAAATTATTCTAAATTAATTTTTTTAAATAATTATATATCCAACAATATTTTTTTTGTAACACCCTTATATTGATTTCAAAAAGACATAGTACATATAGAAAAACATGAGAAAGATGAGAGGATTTAAAGCCACATGAGCCCCAAATAAGAACAAACCCTATAGACAATCAATTATGGAATAACAACCAACCCAATGAAAAAGCATCAACAAGAAGGAGGAAACTAGGCCTGATGTAGACACATAAGGAGAAGCCAACCCAACCAATGTAGAAACCCCTATATCCAAGAGGAAGACCCCAAGCAAGAGAACCACTGCGAAGACATTACTTGGCACACCAAAAGTAAAGAAGAAAACTAAATTGGCTAAATGCAGATGCAAATAATGATCCAATAAATAAACAACAGATATAAGAAGCCCCAACTTGACACCATCTAGCATCAAGAGTTAGGCGCCTATATGCCCCTAAGTAGGAGTCTCATATGCAGGAGGGCATAGCCCACCTGGATCTTGTAAGATAGGATTGGATAGAGACCAGATCCATATCTTGAGCATCATCAACATGTTTCTATCTCTTGGTCTTCCTCACAATTCACTTATGAATGGGATTTGTCTTTAAAAAATTGAGTTGCAGACTATGAAATCATTCGAGGTTTGATAATATTAAGCTCATCCATAGGAATCTTTGATCAAAGTCCTCCTTTGAAAAATCCATGTTGTTGGAAAGTACATATGAGGTGGATGCATATTCTTTCAAGGAAGCCAACACAAGATTGACATGCATCAAAGTTGGGCATTCAATTGATCTACATAGTTTTAATCAACTATGCATATTTTTTTCATTGTAATTATTGAGTATATCTATATAAACTATATTTACATTTCTTAATATAGTCTCACAAAACACGCTTCTTTGAGAAAGAACTCACCAAAGTTTTATATATTTCAAGTTGAGATAGAATGAAATCAATGTTAGATCTCCACTAGATGATTCAAAGCTACTACACTGAACTTACAACTCAAACAAATGCTAAAAATATAAACAAAAGTCACAAAAATTAAAACCAAAATACTATTTCTTATTGCGATCATCATCAACATTCTCATTTTCTTGCTAGCTATTATAAAGTATACATCCCTAGTAACTAGCCACAACAATAGAAAAAACACAACCCACATACCCCAGTAGAGAAGTCTCTTTTTGCGCTTGATTAATGCTCATCCCTGAATTGGACAACGATGGGATTTGAACTGCTAACATCTTTTTTTCTCTTGATCAAAGATTTCCCTAGATGTTTTACCTCTTATCCTTGGCATGAAGGCTAGATCATTCAACTTTTTCTTATCATCTCCTTTGATTCATCAAGATATTGTAGTCATTGATGATAAATTTGACACTAACTAAAGGAACTCTGACCATTTTGAGAACATAAAGGTGGTGATTGTTCTCACACCACATAATGCCTTGTTTGTCTTGTTGAATAGTGATGTTAGTCATTGTTAACTTTAGCAATGATGCTACAGAATTGAATGTAAGAGCAGATTGTATTAGATCTCATGATAGAGGTAATATGTATTGAAGTAAGGATATGAGTAAAAGATTCATTTGTGTGTGTAAAATTATGTCTTTTTGAGTTCTATGCTTTCTCTATTTTTCTGTTTCTTTCCCCAATGTTTCAGAGAGAACTTATGTGCTTTGAAATGCTAGGGTTATTTTGTAATGCCCTGCCAAGGGATCCAAAAGAAATAACCTAAAGTTTACTAATTTTTCCAAACATTTTTTTGAAAATAAGAAAGATTAATCATACACATCAAACACATAGTAGTGGAAGCAATAAGATACAATAATCTATAAGAATACATAATAGGTTGCATTCCTTAAGGATCCCATGACATTGAATTACATTTTGATTTAATTAATACTAAGTCTAACAAATACTTCATCCACATGAAAGAATAGTTATAAAGTCCAATGTCCATTAAAAATAATATACATTTGTTCTGAATGCCTCTTGGCAAATGAATTTCGAAGTGCTCAATCATCCACTATACATGTCATAGGGTATGATAGGCTAAAAGAATATACATATGTAAAAATAGAAATACATCATCCTCCTTAGATCCATGATACAAGTACAATAAAATAAATGAAACCATCTACCATACATGATACATCCATCCCTCATAAAATTCAACTATCCATCATAAAGATACATAGATAGAATGAAAGGAAATGTAGACAAGGAAGCTCCAGCCACGACAACTACGAATGAATCTCAATGGTTAGAGTAAAAAGAACTACACATGGAACCTAAATGGCCCACTCCCACCACGCTGAGGACATAGTCTCAAGTCCCAAACAAGATATCAAACCAAATATTAAAAGTACTCTCTAAGTCCATGAAACCCTAAAAGAAATCTAACTCAAAGGTTCTAAGGTAGATCAACATCTAATTCCCAGAGGCACACAAGACACATAGGAAACCTTCTATATAAGTGGGCAAGTGTCATTGCATGAATCACACTAGAGTTACCTTGGCAGTCTCTTAGGACCCCTGAGTCCTTAGTGATAACTATGTGACCACCAGTATCCTCTCGTACTGACAAGGCATACTACGGAATGCAAGGTCACAACCAAGCATTCTCTCTACTCCCATCCTAGTCTGTACTAGTACTTGAGACATGGGCAAGAACATACAAATACTCTTATTATGTGCATTTTAATCCCCATTTAGTATAATGTTTTCACTTATTAAAAATACTTACAATGAGTTACCCTAGGAACCACTTAGGGCCCCGACCCCCATTGCAAGCCACTTCTTGACACTACATCTAGATAACCTACCCTAGGCTCATAAAAATATAAATCAATAATCATATAAAAATCACCTTAGTCCTTAACAAATGACTAGAAAGCATCAAAAGATAATAACACATCAATTCTCCATGAGCAAGAAGAAAGCATCCCAAGATAAATCACAATACGCATTGACTCAATGAGTAACTAGAAAGTACCCCCATAATATTGATCAATGACTCAAAATGGTTAAGTCAAACATGTCACAACATGACATCACCAAGATCAAAGCAAACACTTTAGTCCCATTAAGGTGATTGGAAAGTAAGCCAAGTATAATTGATCAAGGACTCAAAAATGGTTAAGTCAAGTAGGTCATACATTCACCTCAGTGTCACACAAGATCACTAGAAAGCAATAATGAATAGTAAATACAAACATATCATAGAGCATACCATCACATTACCATGGTTGGGTTTAAAAAGATCAAGAACAAAATATCATCATGACATCACAAGCACATAACCCTCGAGCCTCTGGTAACAACCTAAGATTGGTCAAGACTAGGTCAAACCCCAAAACCCAAAAGCATAAAAAAAACTTAGAAAACATAATAGTCTCACAGTTTGGTTTGATTTGAAACATGTAGTTGAGTTAAACACTAAGGTATAGTTTTCATTTTCAGTGTGAGTTTCAAGTAAATAGTCTTATAGTTCAACCTTACAATTAATCCATACTTGTTTTTAAATAATTTACAAAGTCACCCCTATTTGACTTTAGGTCAATTTTCTAAAATAATCACAAGATAATTGTTTATTTAAATTAATAAAATAATAATTGTTGATTTCTAAAGAAAATAATCTACGATCTTAATAAAATCTGTATTATAATAAATTTAAAACTTAATTAAACAACTTCTCTTATTAATTAATCCTAATTAAATTACATTTAATTAAAATTACTTAATAATTATATAAAATATTCATATTGATTCATAATATACGGTTCTAATTTATTTTAATAATAATTTAATTAATTACTCATTAAATTTTATTAAATTTTCAATGATCAATTTGTTTCCCAAAAGTATTTTAATAATATTAATTAATACTTTTAATTAATTATCATTATTAACTTATATTAAATTTACTAATAGAATAGCAATGATAACAATTTAATGAAATTAATCATATTAACATTCAAACCTTTATTAAATTTATTAAAATTTAATAATTTTAAATATATATATATGATTTCATTCATATTTATTAAAACTATTATTAAAAACTTAATAACATATTTTTTACATTAAAAAAAAAACTTAATATGACCTTGATTTTATAGCCCTTGCAACTATTATATAAGGCCGTGTGGCCCTGCCTTGCTGTCGTAGGGCCTAAAATGGCTGTCGCAGTACCTGCGACAGTGGCTATGGCTGTTGCTAGCGGTAAAGGTAAGCGGGGGGCTGGGTAAAACCCCTCCCCATATTAATATTTTTTTTAATTTTAACTTTTAAATTTTAAAATAAAATCTTTAAAGCAAATTCCCCTCCAAGTGTGTAAAAATGCCTATTTTGTTTTATTTTAAATTTCTAGTAATAATAATATTTTAAATAAACAAATAATTTTTATTTTATTTTAATTAATTTTTTTATTATTATAAATATTTACAAATATAACTGATAGAGAAAATATTATTAACCATTCGGATTTCCAACCTAGAATTCCATTTTCAAATTCAAACCCTTCCCAAATTGAATTCTAATTTCTTCCATCTATGGAATGAGGGTTTCTAATTGAGTTTTCCCTTGATTTCTTCACACACAAGAACGATCAACATGCATACCAAAATTCCTCAATATAAAACATTCATCACAAGAATTATCCAAACAACCATTTAATAGACACGATGAAGACAAGAGAGAAACGAGTGTATTTAAAATATGTGAGAATCATAAGCGCCTACTTGGACAGTGATGCTAATCACAACGCCCAAGAAAATTGTAGAGAAACTCCTCCTCTCAGAACCTTCTCCTTTTCAAAAATTCCTTCCTTCTCCAAATTCGCACTCCTTCCAAAAAACTTCGGTCCCTTGAAAATAAACCCTCAATTGGTGATAATGAGTTCTCTCCTCAATTCGGGGCATTAATTGTGTGATCACCCAAGAGGACTCCTTGCTCACAACCCTTAGCTCTAAATTAACTTTTCTTAATCTTTCCTTTATCTTTTTCATGCATGTTAATTAAATTATTAAATTACTTTATTTAAATTTTTGCTTGACTTCACTTAAATTAATTTATTAATTTTCAATCTCATGCGCACTTTATGCAATTAAAATATCTTTATTAAATTCACTTGTTTTATTAATTTCTTATATTTTAATCTCATACATACATCATGTGAACTTATAACTTTTAATAAATTAATATATTTTCACTTTTTAATTTATTTTTGAAATTTATTTGATAAAATATTTATTAACTTAAATAATAATAATATTTAGCATTTATTTAAAAATGAACTCTAAATATATTATTATTAAATTAAATAAATATTATCACATTCTAAATTTATTCTTATAACTTTTATCTTCAAATTTAATTAATTTCCCAATTAATTAAATATTAAAATATCATAATAATTTTCCATTAAATTAAATCATTAATTTGATCTTTTAATTAGACTTAATTAATAGAAAATTCACCAAAGACTCAAAATAAAATACGAAAACCCAACATAGAAAAACACATACAAAATCAAACTAAAGGGTTATAATCATGAATTAATGTCATTCAATGCATTCAAAAGGTGGACAACTTAGATACTTGTCCTAATTTTCTAGGACAAATGGCTTAAAGGTTTAGGATTTGGACTCAAGAATTTATCTCCCCTCTCTTACCATTGAGATAATGTGATAGGGTACACTCATTGTAACAATTTAGGGAAGTCGATACTTGGTATTTGCAACCTGCATAAAATCCACACATGTACAAACACAATATTCTAAGCTAAATAGGCAATGGTAGGAAGTGGTGCATCATGTAGATCCTGACTAGTAGGTGGCTACGACTCCCTTCCTTAACCACATCAGAAATGCCATACATAAAGAAAACAAACACACACACCATACACATGCAATATGGGGTAAGTATCTTAATAAGACACATAATAATCCATCTATTTAATCATCATCAATAACTAAAATCACTAAATAATTATCAAGCATACATGAAGTATAGAGTACCAAGTAATCTCATCATTTATCAATTGAATCTAAAATAATATCTAATAATTTAAAAGTAATGCTACTAAGCATCAAGCATAAAACTAGCCTAAAAGAGTTTGGCAATGATAACAGAAATGCAAACTAGGGGCAGGCACTACATATTTACTATTGTTAAACAATTTTGTTAGTTTGGTTGAGTTTGAAATGCTAGGGTTATTTACTATTGTTAAATAATTTTGTTAGTTTGGTTGAGTTTGAGGTGATTTAAGTTAAAAATAATGTAGAGATCCATTCATTGATTCTACTGAATTGACATTGTGGACCTAGTGATTGTTTTAGACTTACAATTAGTATCAGAGCGGATGAAGATAGTGGGCTGTGAAGAGTGTCCTTGAGATTATCTAGGTTGCAATATTTTGAAAAATATTTGAGCATGTATTATTTGGGCAATAATGTTTACAAAAGATTGAGATGAAGAAATGAGAGAAGCTAATTGATGCTTTGTAGATTTGATTGAAGAAAGAGTGAAAGTTGTAAAGAGCTTTAAAAAAAAAAAAAAGAAAACAAATTATTTGAAGAAGTCACCCATGAATTTGAAGGAGATATTGAAGCCATAACTTTAGGTAATTCATTTTAGTAAGAAAATTGTTTGTTTTAATGAGGAAGCTAGGAAAGAAAGCAAAGAACGCGAATGAGACTTTAATTTGTAGAAAAGAATGTTTGAAAGATGAATTATAAAAATGGGAGAAGTGTAATTCAAAATTAGTAGAGAGTTTGAAAAAAATTGGGAAATGAGAGAGATGAATATTTATGTCAAATTAAAAATCTTGAAAAAGATGGTAAAAAGATAAAGGAGGAAAATGAAATCCTGCTTTGTGAAAAAGATGTGTTGAGAGATGAACTATTGAAATTGAAATAGTCAAATTCAAAGTTGTTGGATATGATTCAAAGTTATTAGATATGATTAAGTGGTTAGGAAAGAATATTTTTGAGAAATTTTGTATCTTTAGATTCATTTGAAACTTTACTCCTTGGAGTTTGCTTATCCTTTTGACCCAAATTTTGTTGATCTTTTTGTCCCACAGGGGGCATATCCTTTTGACCCCTATCTTTCTTATCTTTTTGACTCATATTTTGTTTCTTTTTTTGTTAGACTCAATTTGTAGTATACCATTCTTAGAGCCACTATTTCTTGAAGATGTCGTAGGAACCTTCACACTTTCATTTTCCCCCTCATTTACCTCTCTAGGCATCTTTGAAGGTGGAAAGGTGACAAAATCTTCATCATTGCTACCATCAATCCTATAAGTGACATTTTATTTAGACTTAGCTGATCTCCTCCAACTTTCTCCACTTGGGATAGTTTTCTCATTAGACAAATTATCCTCCAATGTAACATCAACATTCTCATCACTATCACTGCTAGTATTTTTATTGTCTTTAACCTTCCTTAGCCTCTTCCTTGTTTTCTTTGGTGCATGCAAATAGATTTGAACTATTGGATGCAAGGAAGAAATTACATCTTCTAAAATGTCTTTGTGTACAACAAATCACCAAACATAGTTGGATCTTATTGGCACCCATGTATGAGAGAGATTGCTTCTTCAAAAATGGGGTACATGGGATTTGAGAAAGAAGGAGAAATATCGAGCTGGGTAAGCCTCAATATCTTTGGGTACACTGCAATACACTTTTTACTATCTAAGGAGGCAGATTTTTGTTCATTATTTATGCTTTCATGGGAATCTAAATATTCTACAATAAGATGACCCATGAACCACAACCTATGAAGTGATAATACTCATGAGTTAAGAGATTATTCCCTTTCCCTTTCCCTATTGGGAACATTGTAAGAGTTCAAAAAACTCATATTTTAGTAAAAAAAAATTTGCCATCCCTATGAAGAAAATGCCATAACCAAGGGATCATAGATGACTAGCAAAAGTAACAAGTACTTAATATACCAACTAGGTGATGAGGAATGCGTCTGAAAATATGTAACTTCAAAAAGTGACACTTAATAAATCTAGTTGGCAATACACTATAGAGTTATACATATTAAAACCTTCACACAAAAAAATTGAAAAAGATTTAAATTTTAAAACAAAACCTGCACTAACCTCATTAAAGAAAACACCATCCCACATCCTATCCATTATCCTTTGTTGCTCTACCTCTCCAAATTTCCCCTATCAATGTAAAATATAAGCCACTGTATAAAAACAAGTTAACACCAAAATGTTGCATCCATAAATCTATGATTAAGATTGAAGAAAGATCGATATGCACTATATAACAAAAACTAGCTGTAGATAGTAAGATTTCTGGTAGTGTTCCTTTGGAAGATAAAGGTATTATGTAGAGAGAGAATGGTGTTTTCATTTTCCTTTTTCCCTTCGCCCTTCCAATGCACTTTGGTTTCCCCCCATCGATGCTTCATTCCCATATGTGAATCTAAATCCAGTCTCAACAATATCACATATTTGATTAGATCTACTATTATTCATAATATGTAGCAACAATAGCTTACCAAATAAAGGTTTGTGATACATATTTAATTTGAAGTATTCATGCAATGACAATAAAACTGCATCTTTGTATTCAACTATTGTATGCCTTCCTGAATTTTCCCTCTCCATTCATTGCTGCACCTCCATGACAAATGAAAATGCATTTAGTTTTTTGATATTTCAAATATGTTTGAATGTTTGAACTAGATCTTGTTCTTAAACTCCCTCCATTTTTTTGTGTGTTATTGGTACCATTTATGGTATGCAGTACTAGCAAGTACATTTGACATCTGTTTGTTGGGAGTCCATTTCCACATGGCATGTCATATGATGTCTCGTAGTTTTTTGCTTAAAATAGCTGATGCCCCTAGGAGTAAGGTAATGCATTTGTAATATTGAAATTTGTATATTTAATAATTAAAAAATACTTTCAAGTGGTATAGTTTTATGTTTCTTTGTGTTTTGAGTATATCTATATTTTTATATATGGGTCAACTATCATTCATTATGGTATCTTTTTATTTATTTTCATGCTTGTATTATATGTTTTAAAGTTATCAAAATTTTCATAATGTATCAGTTCTCATCACAATTAGTTTAAGAGCTAAGAGTTGTGCATAGTTTGAGTCCTTGCCTAATGTCTTTAAGTAGGAGAAAGTATAACTAATTAGCATGAAATGGTGGGACTTGTTTGGTGTGCCAAAATCATAGATTATTAATCTAAGTTAATGGTTCTAGAGCCATTTTGGGTACAAGCTTCACTTGGTTCTAGCTTTATTTGGTTCATTGTTGTGATATAGATCATGATCAATAGATAATGATCATATAGAGTAAAATTTTATAATTTAATCACTAAGCATTGATCTTTCCAAATATATAGAAACAATTTTGGTGGTTGCAACCATCCATTGGTTACAATAGAGCTTCACCATTTTTTCAATCAAATTAGTAATAAATTATTTCATACTTACTGTAACAAACTAGAAAGCTAGTATCTCTTCCTTCATTTATATTCTCTCTTATTCAGAGTTGTTTACAATTATAACTACTACTACTTGCATATAGAATGAAAGAACATAATTACATAGATGGCTAAAGCAACTACTATACTCAATGGTCTTTTTAATATTTTCTTTAAGCAAATAAAAATGAGATATTTTATTATATTCATAATACATATGTTAAACAATTGTATATCATTGCACATAAAAAATAATTGAAATATTTTGGCCAAGAAACATGGTAAACCATTACAATTTCTTATGGTGTGATGAGATGTGTCATGCAGTTTTAATGTATATACATATAATTTGTGTTCTACTCTATGTCAAAATGGAAGGCACCATTGAAGTAGTGCATCTACCAAGCTAGGAGATGAAATGAGAGAACTTGTAAATTATTAATATAGGTTAGTGGTTCTAGAACCATTTTGGGTACAAGCTTCACTTGGTTCTAGCTGTATTTGATTAATTATAGTGATATATATTAGGATCAATAAATATGGTCTATATCATCTTAAAATGGAAGCACTTACATGTTAAGAGCATTTATCCGTTTGAGTAAGTGGTCTCGGGTCATGTTAAGCACCTTGAATGGGTCTTTGCATGGATCTGGTAGTTTTCTCCCTGTTTTGGTTCTCTCTCTCTGTCTCTGTCTGTCTGTCTGTTTGTCTATCTGTCTGTCTGTCTCTGTCTCTCTCTCTCTCTATTTCCAGCCTATTTCTAACAATTCGCTATGTGAAATTGAGGACTTTGGCCTTTGGGTCAAGGACAACCTTCTGGGTCAAGGTTGACCTCAACCCTGACCTAGGGCAAGGTCAACCTCATCCATTCCTAGGGGTTAAGGTTAAATGAGATTTAATGCTCCTATGTCAGCCTTCTCTAGGAGTTTGTGCCCTAGATCTCTATATAAGGAAGCCTCCTCTCATTTTTCTCTAAAGGAAGAAGATGTATTAGGAGATCGGATGAACTATTACCTTTCTACATCCATTATTCTATGAAGTGAAGTTCTATTAAGCATTTAAGCAATCAAGTGTTCAAGCATCCAATTCATTAAGGAGATCCATTGTTAGCTATTGAAGGATTCAACCTCTATGGAGCCCTCTTGTTGAAGATTTCTCCATCCACATTCATCGAAGCCTTCTTCTATGCAAAGATACAATCAAGATTGGTGTTGAAGATCTAATTACATATATTTGAGACGTCCTACATCCATTTCTACATACATTTGGATCATCCGTACTTGTGGATTCAAGGATTTGAACCCTCTACAAGGATTTCCACATAAGTAAGGTGAATAGTTTCATTTAATTTGTTTATGCATATTATAATTTTAATTATATTTCAAGGTTAATTCCAAACTGGGGTTTTACTAAGGCAAATCCCCCATCCAACAATAAAACCATTTTTCTTGCAAATACAAATGTGGAACAACGAATTGAAGAGCAGGTTCAAATATCCTTTTCATCAAACTTACGAGATCGACAAAAAGAAATTTTGTCAAAGTAGTGCAGGTCAAGTCAAATTTTTAGGGTACAATTATGCGCTAGGGTAAGATTGTGCCCCACCAACAAGTTCAAGGTTGACCTCCCTTCAAAAAGACAAAATATTTCTGGGTTTTCTTTGTCTCAACATTTCTAGTCCAATATAGGTTGCAGATTTTCTAGAAATTACATACAAACATTAGAAAACAACATTTTCCAAAGTCAAGGTTAGTATTTGTCTTTTATCCATTTGAAGATTTAGGCACATACTCCCCCACAATAGAAAGAACGTATAACCCCCCTTTCTCCCTATTTTCCATCACTTGATCTATTTTTGCATTGAACACTTTCTTGTGTTTAATCAATTTGGATCATTCCTTTTAGAAATTAGGGTTGAGAAGAGGTTTCCATTTTCACACTATTCACTTTGGTGAACCTACGATAGACAACTCTTTCTTTTTGGTGTTAGATTTAAAACTTGCATTAGATTTCCTTTCATATTATCTTGTGTGTTCATCGTCACTATTCATTTTGGTGAATCTGACACGCTTAACCTCTTTTCTTTTATGGAATTAGATGCCCTATTATGCTTTGTAGTGTTATATTTCCTTTCAATTTTATTAGGTCTTTTCTTGCATTAATATTAGATTTAGTTTATGCTCTTGCATTTTAAATTCAAAAATCCAAAAAAAATTCAAAATACAAAAATATTGTTGTTTTATAGTTTAGTTCATTTACATTGCATTGGTTTATGAGCTTTATTACTTCTAGTTCTACTTCTAATCTTAAGGTTAGATGTAGTCATAGACTTATGGGTACTTTTGAGCTTGAGTCTTCTTCTCATTTCCTTAAGATTCCAGATGAAACTTTAATTCTTCCTGATACTTAATCCTCCTATGGATCAAAAATCTTCTCACTCATCTCATGATGAGGATAATTCTTTAAGAGTTCCTCCTAAACAAGTCCAAAAAATTTCAAACAAACTTGATAAAATGGGTAATTTGCTTCTTCAAAAAAACCATAATCGAGATTCTATTCAAGCCATAGATGCTCTTAAGAAAGTTCTTTGTGATAGTGACCAAGATGTTAATCTCTTGCATGGTATTACCCACCTTAGGCATTCCAACATTAAACCTTTAGTTGAAGAAGCTCAAGATTTAGTGTTGACTCCTCCTATCACTAGTGTAGAACCTTCTTCTATTCCTTTTCCTAGTGTTCCTACTTATACTCCTTTGGTGACTATGATTGTTCCCTCTATTCCTATGAGTGTTCCTCTTGTATCCCTTCCTACTTCACAACCTTCTTATCATAATGTTCCTTTTACTTATTCTAGTCCTATGCCAACTATAGTTCCTAGTGTTCCTCTAGTTGTGTCTTCTATTCCTGTAGCTTTGTACACTTTATCTAGTATTTCTAATGTTGCTAGTTCTCCTATTACTTCTTATGATTCTACAATTATCAGTTTGGTTCAAACCATGCCATCTTTACACAACAACTTGCATCCTTGACTAAAAACAAGTTTAATATCCCTACCTGTGACATGGGAAGTCCTTTGGCTTAGGATATTATTTGTACTCCCATTCCTTACCGATATGCCTCATCTTGAGAATTATAATGGTAAGGGAGACCCTATTCATCACCTTAGAACATTTCAAATCCTTTGTAGTGATTATTCTCATGATCATAGGATTTTAGTGAAGTTGTTTGCTTGAAATTTTCATGAGAAGACCTTACAATGGTTTTGTTCTTTGACTCCTTATTCTATTCATTCATTTCCTCAACTTGCTAATGCTTTTAGTCAAAAATTTCAAAAAAACATTGGCCCACAAGTGTCTTTGACTAATTTGATACATTTTAAACAAAATTCTAAGGAAAAATTGATTGAATTTATTGATATATTTAAGCATTTGCATGCTCAGATTTCCTATCCTATTCTTGATATTGATATGAAAAACGTATATTTATTTCAAATTTGCAAAAGGATATTAGAGATAAGATTTTGCTTATTGAATTTACTTCTTTTCAACAACTTTGTGCAACACTTCATCATTATCAATTAAAAGTGAGCTAATTTGAGAGCACCACTCCAATGACTCTTATTTCTGTTGATAAAAGTGATGTTGCTCTTAATCCAAATAAAGTTAAAAAATTGAACAACTATGTCAAGATAAATAAACAAGCAAATATAGTTGTTGATCAAGTTGCTATTGCATCTCACAATGCCACTTTTGCATCTAATACTTTTTGATTGAATCATACATTTACTCCTCTTTGAATCTTTACCTTCTATTATGAATACATTGTTAATTGCTAATATGATTACCTCCTATTCGTCCTCTTTTACCTGCTAAAATGGCAGCTAAATCTTTTGATTCGAAAGTTTTTTGTTAATATCATCGCTAGAATGGTCATGATACTAAATTTTTTTATTCTTTAAAACATAAGGTTTAGGACTTAATTGATTCTAATGCTTTATCTATTGATAATTTTGATGGTAGTGGGAATAAGTCTGTTTCTCCTCCTAATCAAAATTTGCAAATCTCTACAAATCCTTTACCTACACAAAATACTAATACTATTTCTTAGCTAACTTCTATGGATATTGTGTATGATTCAAAGATAAATGATCATAATCATGTGGTTAATCAAGTGGAGCATATGGTTCAATCTGTATCTCCACCTCAAACTCAACCTCTACTTCAATCTCAAGTTTTAGCTCCACCTCAACTAAAACCTAAGCCAAAATTGAAACCTCAACCTAAACCTCAATAACAACCTAAGAAAAAATGACCTCGAGAACTTTTGATTATCTTTGGTGATTCCGAGACTATTAAAGCTCCTAATGGTCCCCTTTATATTTATGTTAAGATTTTTGAGATACCTACTCATGGTTGTCTTGTTGATCCTACCTCCTTAGTTAATATTATTACAGAATAAAATCTTTTTATGAATAGTTTCAAAGTGAATTTTATGATAAACCATATGTATGGATTCAAAGTTGTAATGGTTTTCTTTATCCATCATTTGGTTTTATTGATTTATCAATTGAACTTTGTGGGAAGATTGAGAACACCACCTTTGTTGGTGTTCCTACTTCTAATCAATTTCAAGTTAAGCTTGGTTTACCATGGTTAAATGCCATGCATATTGTTGCTTCACCTATTCATAAATGCCTTAAATTTTTTTATGATGATGAAGTGAAGATGATTAATCATAGTTTATATCATACTTCTAGGCCAAGGGATGCTGCTATCATTGACTTCTTTTGGCCTTCATTACCTAATTCATGTCCTGCTCAACTTGATCATCTTTTCTGTTCATATCAAGTCTATAAACAACAAAATATTCTTAAGTTTACCTCCTAGGGATCTTAACTGTGATCTTTTGTCTACACCTTCCATATCTCCTTTATCTATGGCTTCTAAATCTATTAATCAAGCTCCTCCTATTGCTTGTTAGTTTGCTAGTAATCCTATTAATCCTCCTATAGAACCCATGAAAGATCCTATAATTGTTCCTCCTAGTTCTCAACACATTTCAAGCAAACAAAAATGTAACCTCTTTGCTAATGAATGCCATAAAAAGCGTCGTGCTCAAGCTAAAGCTCTTAATTCTATTATTCAAAAATATTTATCTTCTTTGGATACAACTATACATGATGTGTTTGGTTAAACTTGTAGATTTAGGTCCATGTAAAACCTAGTTTTTTGTGTTTTTTGATAAACTTTACATTTTAGGTCCTTGTAAAACTTGGTGGTGCTTAATGCTGATTTGTTGCTTTTGTTAAAGGGTTTTGGTTCCCTTAAAAACCTATTTTTACCTTAATCTAAAACATATGTAAGGATAAATGTGGACCATTACAAGTTCTTGTAGTTGGATAAAACCATTTTCATTAAATGTATAAATACTTTTATCATAATTTTTTCCTAATTTACTTGTTATGGCAGTAGTGCGAATGTCTTTAAGAAATCAATTACCATTTAACTTTAATTCTAGGACTTTTTTGTTTTTGTTTTGTTATCTGTACCTTCTCAACACAATTGGTAAGTTGGGTTTTCAACATAACTAGTAAGTTGGGATTTCAACACAACTGGTAATCATGGTCTATTAACTGGTAAGTTGAGATTTCAACACAAGTGGCAAGGACTTATAATGGTCTACTAATAGCTCCACTAGCATTCCTAGTTCTTTTTGTGAGAATAGAAAGAGTTTATAAGATGACCCACATGGAGTCTTCTCTAATATATTCTTGACTTCATATGACTATTATTATCCTAATATACAATGAGATGATTTGATTTAAAAAAAAAAACTCTAGCTGTTGTCGATATTTTGACGTGACCTATTATCGATGGTATGAAAAACCTATCAAATCATCTTTAGCTATCATCAATATTTTCACAAGGCCTGACATCAATGCTATGAAAAACCTGTCAAATCATCTCTGGGTGTTGTTGATATTTCTACGAGGTCTTCTGTTGATGGTATGAGATACTGGTTTAAACAATTGTGGCTGGCATCAATATTTTGACATTTCAAACTAGTTTTTTGGTGCCACATGTGACATAGATGGCGATAATTTTTGATAAAGAGGTCTATCAATAAATTGATAGCCATGGAGTTTGTCAAAATTTTGACAAAATTCTAGTGACATTATTTTTTGACGTTTAAGCGTCAAACTTTCAACCAACCCGTGTCAAGAAATAGGTCCAAATTTACTAGTGTGTATATATATACTCCTTCCTCATATAAATTGCTCCCCCTTTCATTATATACATATCCATTCTCATATTCTATTGTATAGACATATACTATTCCATTGTACACACATATACTTCCCCCTTTTGACACTCATGCCAAAAAGCTTCAAAAATTGATATATTTACCTCACTTTTATTCCCAATTGATCAAGAACAAATTGATGTCTTTTCCTCATTACTGTCATGGTGGTATCCTAATTTATCTTCAATATCATCAAATTTTGTTTCCCCACCTTTAATTTAGCTACCAAATCAATCATATAGTTTGCAATAGAAAAGCGTGGTGCAACAATGAGGTCTTTGGCCTTCTTTATATGTCTTTGCATTACCTCAAGATGAGGTAGCAATAGGGATTGCATCTCATTTATCTCTTCTTGAGTTTTACCCTCTTTATGTAATAATCCATGTTGTACCCCAGTATAAAATCTCACATTTATATGATGAGTCTTATATGATCTTAGGTTAACATTTAGTGCATTTGTACTTGACTTCATATCTTCAAGAACTTTATGTATTTTCCCCTTGATGTCCTAAGTGAGTTGGGGGATATCACATAACTTATTGAATAATGTGAGAATATTTTGAACTATTGTGTCCAACTCCATGACAAAAGTGGATATCACCTTGTAATGTCTCCAAATCTGTACATTATATTTATTTTTAATTTTCCATTCATTTTTGGAAGAACCGATCATTTTAATCTATATCCTATTCTATTTTTCTTTTTTGATGTTAATATCTCTCATATGTACCTTATCATTAAAAAAGACATGTCTTTTCATCTAATTAATCTATTATATTATTGATATTAATATTAATATATGCAATGCATATTACTTCAGGTTATATATATTTATTATTAATTTAGTTTTATATAAAATTATGTTATATTATTTTATATAATAACATTATTTAATTATTTGATTCAATTATATTGTAACATTGTTATTATAATGTAATATATTAAGTGATATTATATTATGATTATAATATTATACTTGTATCATTATTTATATATTAATCATTTATTTACTTATTAATAATTTTTTTATGTTTTCATTATTTTGATGATATATCACAGTCCTCCCCTCTCAAATTTGCTTGCCCTTAATAAACAAACATTCATACATGATTTTTTTATAGATCCAACATACATGACATATATTTGGATGCGTTAACACCTACGTGATTTATGTGATATGCTTATTAATGCATGAAAACACAAAGCCAACACATAAATGGACGAAAACACTAGGCATGCACATAAATGCATGAAAACATTGTTGATCTCATTTTGGTTTCGACAAGGTAGTGACAAAACACTAAAGTCATGCTCTAACAGCAATAAAATGTATGTTGTGATTAGAGAAAGCTGAGAAATTAGTGTGAGCCGAGTGATCAAAGCATGCCGAACATCAATTGCTAGACAATTCATGTTGGACAATATATTTAGTTAGTACCAAGAAAATAGTATGTGCCTTGTCACTCAAGTGACAAGCAAGTTGATACATGTTGAGTGATTCAGGTGTAGAGTAAACAATGGAAGTTGAGTCATTTAGAAACTGAGTTACAATATTGAAGATACAATGAGTGTTATGGATCACAACCTTTGGGTGTTGAGGAAATAATTTTTGGCATAGTTGTTTGTAATGGCACAAACTTGTATGTAAACCATTTTTGGGTTGACCTAAAGACTATTTTACAATTCTAGAAGATAAGTATGAATGTATATTATGAATCCCTATGTAATGACATGCAATCGATTAGAAAAAGGGATGAAATAAGTGACAATATGGATGAATCACAATCGTTGATTCTAACCTAACCCTAGTCCACCCATGCCTATTTAAAGAGAACAAACCATAAAGAGTTTATGGTGAAGAGTATGTATAAAGAGATAAATGCTAAGGAGCAAGAGGGTATTCATGGTGACTAAGGAGGTTGTGACAAAGGTATGAGTTGAAGAATCAATTAGAGAAAATAGAAAAAAGCAGTGAAAGGATAGAGGAGGCATATCTAATTAGAAGGATCAAGTATTCACCAGGAAAGAGAAGTTTTGATATCTAGTAGAGAGGTGTTAACCAACGGATCATGGTGTTGAATCATTTTAACAGGTGATGCTGAGTAAATATCTTAACTAAGTAGCCTTAACAAGTTTCAAGTCCTAATTGTAAGGTCCCTCCTTGTATGCAATTATCAATACGAATGATTTGTTAAAACTACTATAGGATATTGAAATGGATAAGACGTAATGTTTTATGTTGTGAATGCCCTAATGAAATTGTGATCAGTTAATTCTTCCCTATTTAAAATTCTTAGTGACTCGAGAACTACTACATTATCTCGACTGTGTAAATATTAAAATTCTACTAATGACAATTCAAGGCATTTTCACTCAATGATAAGGATGTTGATTTTGGTACCTCAATGATTAAGTTTTATGCTTTTAGATAGTTTAGTATTCCTAAATTAATGATGTTATGATGTTAGGTAGATGCATGCCTAACAATGATTATTGTAGTATATTAATCTGAATTAATGAATAAGTTACGTTATATTGATTTTGTGTTGACTGATGATTAAATGTGAGAAGAAATGAATTAAATATTTAACTATTTGAAGGATTAATGTTTTGATTAATGTAACTATACAAATAAGTTTTGAATATATGTATGTGATTTTCTTGAACTACCGACGTGTGCAATTAGTGTGTATTAGACTTAACCAGGAAATCAAATGGAAGGACAAGACTGAACCCCTTACTATCTGTGCTAAATTTCATTGTCATTCTTTGAAGGTTGTTATATAGTCTTAAAATTCACCTAACTTTTGATGGGTTCCTATTAAGTCTTTAAGGCCTAAAATCATTAAATTTAAGTTCCCTAAGGGTAAGGGTATGGGTGGGGAGTACTTTCCACTCCCTTAGCCTCCTTGGTTGACTTTTAGGGTCACTCAAAAACCCCACTTTTGGTTGATTGAAAAAATTGATTGTCTCCTACTTGAGTTTGTGACTCAAACTTCATCTTGAGGTTACTTGAAGTCTAGTTGAGTTAAGGATCATACTTAGAGGCATTTTGGAGTAGTTTTGGTTTTGTTACCCAATCTCTAGTTTTGGAGAAAGTTGGAAGATTGAAGGAAGAAAAGGAAAAACTCTTCTCAACCCACCATTGTTGTCATAACTCTT